>VXAU01004928.1:148854-270863 GCA_013399695.1 Formicarius rufipectus
TTTTTTTTTTTTTTTTTCATGCCTGGAACATATATCCAGAGGGAACTCAAAGATTTTTGACATTTGTTCAGGATTTCTGGATGTCTGGCAACCTAATCAGAGCAGTAGTGGAGAAAATCTGGACATATCCACTCCACATGCACATATCAACTTTACAGTGCATTTGCAATGAGGCCAACTGATCCACTATGCATGTGCTGCACAGATGGCCTGTGTGTACGCTGTAAATATGATGTAAAAATTACTGAGAAATACATGCACAGTGAGTCTGTAGCTTCCTGGAAGCCTCAGGCTCATTACACTTACCCTTAATATGTAAATGCATGGCAAACCTGTTAGGTAAATTCTCCTCAAGATATAAGATCCCCCAACATGATGGATATCCTGGAGAGAATGAAACATGGAAGTGAATTGCAGGTTACACCTTTGAACCAGAGCCTGGAAATGGTTCCAAACTTTGTGAAGGCACATGGACAAACATACACCTCCCTGGTTACCACATGGCACCACAATGTCTCCCAGCTTTTGAAGGAGCTCAGACGAAGCTCCTGGGTCATATATCTTGCTATGCTATGAGAGGTGAAGCAGGCAAAGTGCAAGCATGACCAAACTCAGGTTATCCTATGGGCAATTTAACCTAGAGGGTTCTGCAAGTCACACCAAAACCAGCCTCCTCGTCAGCAAGCTTGTGCTATCCTCTCTGAGAGAGAAAATAAATGTTCCCAAATGTTAAAAATACTTAGCAACCAAGAATGAGGAAACTACCATCTGTGAGAGTTCAGAGGCAAAATCATCGCTCTGCTTTCTCACACAGAAGACAAACAAGCACCCACAGAGAACAATAGCTTGGGGAAAACAGGTACCATCAGAAAGAGGCACCCTCAGGGAAAGCACTGCAGCTCAGGGCTGCCAGAATCAAAGGTACGTGTAAAAAGAAGTTGGGGAAGAATCAAGAAGGAACTACATTGAAAGCTTGAGAGTTCTCTGTTCTGTAAATAAACTTAGAACAGCTTCAAAGAGACCAGAAATACTCTACAAAGCAGTAGTACTACGTAATCTCTGAATGTCAATTAGAAACAATATTATAGCCTCATAGGAGAGCAAGTTGAATTAATCACAGGCTATTAGCTAGCTGGCAATCAGGTTTAAAACAAGCCTGAAAGTCAAGAAAGCCCAACTCATTAAGTTGTATTTAGCACTTCAAGTGCATCAGGAAAAATGGTGTATCTTTCCCACTGTCAAGCTCAGGTTTAGTAGTGTTCAATTCTTCACTGAAAATTCTGAGAAAGCAGATGTTTTTGTTTCTTTTCTTTCCTTACAGTCAGGAATCAGATACTTGTATGAAAAATTCAGCTTTCTTGTGTTTTGTTTTTAATTCCTCGGCTTTTAAATTTCTAACAAATACTGCCCTACAAAAAAGTATGAACTGGTAAATCTTAAAACCTTAAAAACAAGGAAGCAACAGATTTATTTTTTTTAAAAGACTCTTTTTTTTTTTTTAAGTAATGTTAGCTATACTTGTTTAAAGGCATTTAAATCACCAAGACTGCCAATAATGCAAGTAATGTCATCTTATATGGTCTAGGGAAGAAAAAATAAAGAAGGCGGTTTATGTTTAATCAAGGTACACAGGAACAAAATGCTTACCCAAGTCTACAATATAATATAGGTGTACATGACGAAAACAGCAATTTCTCAAACTTTAGTGTTTTCAGCTGTAGTGTCCTTTGAGATTTTGTCATGTTGTGTAAAGAGTATAAAAATCTAGATGTTGGACACAGAACAATCATCTTTTATATGATTTCCCTCCCTTTAATTTAGAACACCTTGCTCAGCAGAGGCAACACAATGGATACATGCCTGACTCCAAGGAAGGGCACCAAGCTGAGAAAACAGTTGTTACCAAACCAGTTTTCTGCTGGACCCTTTGAAAAATAGAATCATTTTCTTGTCATCAAAACCGAACCAAACTTACCAAAGGATTGAACACCAAAAGATGTCATACTTGGTTACAGAAACCAAATATATTGTTCTAAATACATCTTCTATATATGTGTGAGTGTTCACATGTGTATATATATTCAGAAGTACCTATGTCCCAAATTATTTACTGGTTAAAGACATTTCTTGAAAAAGAAGTTGAATAGTATTGGATTATTTTGTCACTATTTAAATTTAATGCAGTCTTTGCTGTTTCTCTTCTGGCTAAAACCAGAACCTGATACATAGATTGGATGATTTTATTTTGCTCAATTTTTATTTTTTTTTTCCACTGTAGAAAATTTGAGTCTAATTTTCTGATGTTGTTGCCAGAACTGTATCTGGGAAAAAAATGCATGCCAGGATTGTGATTCTATATTGAAAAAATAACACTGGAACTCATGGAGTAGGTAAGTGCCAATGCAAGCTAATAATTATCAGTTTAATTAATCTCTCTTCACAGTTTCACAGAGATATAACCATGAAGCAATATTGCATTGTTTTTATGAGCTGCAGATTGTATTACAGAATCTCTTGTTTTAAGAGCTGCATGAATTAAAGTTTCTCTGCTAACTACTAAGACCTAGGTTTTATTCTTCCCTTTCCTACCACCATCCTCAGCCAGAATATCCTCAGATCCACTGAAAATATCTCAAAACATACTGAGTGATGGCTAAACACCAAAAGGATTGCCAGTTGTGTTTAATTACAATTCTAATAGTTGTTTTTCCAAACATGATTGGGATCTCATCAAAGATCTTTTATACTGGTATGTCTACAGTAACAGGTCCTTTCCAAGATTTCCAACAGTTCCTTTAGAAACAGACCTAAATCCAAGCCAGTGAAATCTGATGCCTGTGTTTCACAGATTGGATTGAATTCTTACAGTCTTGTTCTGTCCAAGTTAAAGAAGAAAAAAAAAAAAAAAAAGAAATCATAGCTTTACAGTTTTATATCTCTCCTCCTGGTACTGGCTAATATAAGCTAGACTAAAGTGTGGGGGGTTTTTTTGGATTTTCTTTTTTTTTAGTTGCACATAGGCAAAAAAACAGTTTAGGCTAGATTTTTTAAATAAATACATAAGTAAATAAAATATATTTCTTTATTTGCTGGAGATATTGCAAATAAAATTGCAATCTCTCCAGAAAAGAAATAAGTTCCAGAACCTAAAGAAAATAAGATGTAATTCATTCAGAATTTTTATGCAGTTTTGTGCAAATTAATTAACTTCTCTTTAGTCTCTTTTCTCCAAAATCTAACTAGGAGTACTGATTTTTTAGCCTTCAAATGAGACAGAGAAACCTATCATATTGTAAAAAATCCTATGATGTGAGATGACTCATTTAAATATTACAATTCTTGTTAAACATATGTGTTCTATTGATCTAGTCAGTAGACCTAAAAATCAGTGTATGTTTAGAGTACCACAAGCTACAGTGCAATAAAATGTAGAATTCCTGATTATTAAATCTACGTTTGTTCTTTTTGATGTGTGAGGGAACAGAATCTTGCTTTTTATGTGTTCATCAAGACCAAGGAAATTCACTGAGGAAAAAAAATACCCACTTTCAAAGGAGAGTTTGGTTTCAACTTGAGCTAAGACAAACAAGGAAATTTGCAATTGAAGCTGACTTCCAATATCTGTGCCCAACAGGACGCCTCCTGAACCACTTCCTTAATGTGGCCCTATTGTATCTTGGAGGGCAGCTGGCCTGTGAATTTCCTTATTATTAGTTTATGTCCCACTGTTAATTCCCTTATTCTATTATGATGATTTTAGTTATTGCATTTAATTTCCTCTTTTCATGGTGCAGATATGACCCCAGAAGTATATAAACTACCCCCCAGCCATGCAGACACACTGAGACTCAGTTATTCTCTGATGAGTTAATATGGCATTGACCTATTGACAGTTAACATGGAAAAGATGGATTCATTACAACTCTGCGTCTATTTACTGACCATTTCAAACCTTTTGAAGGAAAAGATCTGAAATATCTGGAATTTCTCACCTACAGCAAGATTTGCAGAAAAAAAAACACTTGGTCTTTGATGGCACACTTGAAGTATTTATTGACCGATAAAAAATTATTTAGTCAAATACTTTTTATAAAAATATTCCACTTCGGTTTTTTTACTCAAATCCTAATTGCACTACTTTTGTTTTAAAACTCTATACACAGTTAAGTCTTTGTTTTCCATTCACCTAACATTTTAACAATGACTTGTGTTTTAGTTGAATTGACTGGACAATGTGTGGCCAGAGTCTCACTGGTCTCCTTGGCTCTGCTTCTATGCACCTTGTAGTGAACCAAAGATTAAAATGCTCATTTAGTCCTCTCTCATTATCATATCCAAGCTTTTCAAGGGATTACCCCAGATTGTGGGTCAGCCTACAATTTATATAAGTGAATGGCACAAGTAGTTAGACCTAAGGGGTGGAGAAAAGTCCACGTCTTACAGGAGAGGGACGCACAAGCCTGCACTAGGACATAGTGTGGTCACTATGTGACCTCTCTGTGAAGAGGAACACTGTTTCTGTTCAGACAGACCTGACTCTTGCCTTACTCTGATGCTTCCTTTTTACTGAAGCTGAGAGCTTAGTTGAAAAGCCTGATAAGTAACACATGAGCAAGAGTGTTTTAAAAATTATTTTTAAGGTTTCCTAGATAGTCAACTCTTCTTTCAACTTTCCAGTTGCTCAGAGAGATCTACATCTGAGGGTATCTGAAGTCGGCAAACCTACTGATCACAAAGAGTGTCCAGGTATAACAATTTGAGATGATGCAGGATTCAGCTTAAACTTGACAGGCTTGGACCGAGCAGTGACATAAGAACCGCTAACACATTCAGAAGCACTTGAAACTGACATAAAAAGTTACCATTATTCATGCTATGGCATAGTTATCTATAATTATCATAGATTCATATTAGTAATTATGTGAACTTAGCTTCTAGTGTAAGAGAACTTGCCCACTACACTGCTACCCCCTCTGCCATAAACACTTGAGCCCAGTAATCCTAGTTCACAAAGTGCATTGTTTTTGTTATGCCTTTCTGTTTTATTTCAGTAAGTTATTTAAATATACAGTGTGAATAGGAAGATGAGATTATAGCCTTGTAGTTATTATTTTCAGACAGGATCTGGGCATTGCTCCAATTAATATTTATTTTTTGAAAAGCATACTTTTTTAGCAGAAGAGTGTCGAAGAGACCTCTATATAAGCTATTAGCTTAAAGGAGTTAAAGCATCTCAGTGTCAAATGATACAGTTAGATAGAAATCCTAATTCAAACAGAGGAATAAAAATTTCCACATGAATATCTTTCATCCTGAATCTCACGATTGCTGAAGGACTGGAGAGTCAGAGGGACTCCATCAATGTCTGAATTTTTCTTCCACAAAAAAAAGAAGGCCACGTTTAAATATGCAAAGACACATCTATGCATATATAAAATGGCACCAAGCTGTACCTCAAGTCTTCTTAATTTCCTATCAGCTACCCTAGGTTGCTTCATATTTCACTGCAGAGTTTGTCATTCGGGTTCTCAGGAGTCTGAATTGTAACATACACAGCGTATGAAGCAAAGTATAATTCCAATAGGTAGCAGGATTTCTAAGTATTACTCATTCTAATATCAAAATCCTTTTGTGAGTTTAGCCTAAAGGATTATTCTTATATTTAAGAGGTACATGCTCATGAAGGACAGATCCAGCTGAATATCTTAAAGGATTTAAATAACTACTGTTTTTAAAAGTGGGCAAAGATAATTCATATTTCATCGGTTTCTGCTAACTTCTCAATGTGCCAAGGCAGTATATTTTTGTGTTATGCAAATATGAAAGCCAAGATCTTTTTCTGGAATCTGTGTTTGCTTACAGTCTTATATAGCACATATAAGAGGCAATGCCGTGATGGCAAGAATACCATTGCCATAACATTATGGCAAGAAAAAATACACATCTTCAGCAGAATACTTACAGAGAGCATGATTTTTCTAGGAGGGCAAAGTTCCATAGGAAATGAGTTAGCTGCAATGCATTTTGATGTCAATAAAATGAAATTGGTAAACTTTTCTCCAATATGTGATAGCATTTTGCTCACTTGAGACCTACATGTGGCCTAAGGTAATTTTTTCTTCCAACTTTAGTATAGTATTTAGTAAGTAGTGCTCTCTTTCAGTCTTTGTCTCACTACCTTTACATACCTTGTAAGTAATCCTCCATATTGTCTTCCTTTCACACTGAAAGCTGTCACTTCTTCTTTATCAAAATATTTTAATATGCATACAGTGTCTTTCATCCAGTAATATCAATAATAACTTTGGAAGGGAACTTTACACATGGTTACAACTGTACACTGAAGCATCTTCTGGTCCTATAGAAAGTTAATCTTCTCTGTGTTTGAAATCTTATAATCTTCAATCTCATCATTGTCCAAGAAAGTAAAATTATGTAGGCTGGAACTAGATCATATAAGTATGTGTTTATATATGTGTATATTCATGAACAGTGTTGTGGACAAGTATATATAACATGCATATTATATTTTCCTCAAATATTCTGTTGGGTTTTTTCCTAAACCTACAGATAAAATATTGTATTATAAAAATAACAGGAGTTCTATTTATTTAGAATAATTTTTAGTTTTGAGGCTAAGTACACAAATATGTAAAAGATAATTTTCTACAAGTATCAGTACTTCTATGGTACTGGTAAATAAAACACAAGGGGGAGAGACACAAGGTTGAACACAACGAAGTTGCCCAAAAGGCTGGAACTTATCTTGAGCAATTTAAGTAATTAGATTGCACATCATACATATATAATATAAATTCCAGATAATGATAATGGAATGACAAAAGGAAATGCCAAATATTTGATTATTACTTCTCATTAGCTTTATTTTTCCTCTTGCAAGTAGCAAAACTGAATTCTGAGGATGCAGTATTAATGTAAGATAAATGTGGCTGACATTAAATTAATACATAGATTAAATTCAGTTTTTAAGAGTGATTCATCACATTTTGACAATTCCTTACAAAATTCTAAGTGCTGTCATAATATAAAATGGAGGAAAAAACCTGTCATTTCACTAGGTAATAACTACAAATAGAAAGACTGATGTGCATGTAACAAAATAAATTCATTCTAATCTAAAATGTCCTTTTGGTACAGGGAGGTTACATTATGGGAACTATAATGTTTTGACAGTTACCTGGTTATGTCTTGCTCACTGTAGTTGTAGATTCATCTGAATGGCTTTTAAGTAACTGAGGAAAGGCTGTTTGTTTCTGCCTTGACAGTTGTGTCTGACAGTGGATGCTTGCTTTGTTGTACATTAAACTACAACATGAAATACAGAAACAGAATGAACTGCATGGACATCAACAGAGAGTTAGTTTGCAGTACTGCCTATACGATGACCAGAATTCACTCCATTCAATAAAAGTGTAGTCTTTTTTCTTCATATCCTTCTGTCCAAACTCTTATATCTTTCTTTTTATCTTTCTTTAATAAAAAAGCAAACGAAAAAAAAATAGAAAAGAAAAAAAAAAAAAAGAAAAAAATCAAAGAAAAAAAGTAAAAAAAAATTAAAATTAAAATTAAATTTAAAAAGCGACAAATCAACTGAAAAATTCACATAAAATAAGTGGTCTGTGAAAGGGACTGTCCATTCCAAAGTTGTACATAAATAAACATTTTTACAGATTTATTTCCTGGCTTCTATGCCTTACATAGAATTCTTCTTATGGTATGATCATAAAAACTTGTGAAACAGCATCTCTGTAATACTTCAAAGAGACAGAATCTGTGTGGCCCACTTCTACATTTCCTCATATTTCTGGCTGTGGATTAGCCGGATGTACTATCAGCCAGAATTTGGTCTCAAAGCTAGAGCACTGCTTTAGTACGTAGCCCATATAGTCCCATGGGACTCTGAGTGTTAATGTGTCAGCCACAGGGGAGAGCACTAAGAGATCCTTGAGAGCATTTATTTAGAGATCTCTTATTTCTGGGGATTTAAGCATGAATTAATATACTTTCAAAACAAAAAGAAATAAAAATAAAAGAACAATAAAAAGTTTTCCCAAATCCTCATCTGAACCTGGCAGGAAGGAAGGTACAAAGAGGGGCTTGAGCAAAAAAGTTTTATCAAGGCACATTTATTTACACATGAAAAAATCATAGCCCTGCTAGTCAGAAATTTTACTTGTTAATTCAGATGAAACCTGGCAGCTCAGTGAAAGCCCAAAGATGAATAAATACTCCAAGATCAATACCTAAATCCATTACAGAGAGTTCACAGAACTGCAGCTCATCAGAGAGCTTTCTGTGTTCCCACACCTGCACAGCTTCTTGTCTCATGGATCATGCCAGCTTCAAGATTGGCTACCTATTCCTCTTCAAGAAACATCCTCCCTTTCACTAATATAGGAATACCATAATGTCCAACACCCAGCTGCTGCAAAGAGAAGGGATCTGTCCTCTTACTGCATCTGCTCCCTTAACCCAAATTAGAGACAAAACTTTCGACAGTGGGAAAAGAAGTTGCTCATGGGCAAGTTAGAGCAACTTTGCAGAGCAAATTTGCTAAATGGATTAAGCTTATATAAGGAAGGCCTTGGCAAAAGAAGGTCCTGAGGAGATGTCTGTGGAGCAATTCAGTGAAATGCGTCTGCTCTGCTTGCATATACAGCTGGTCACACCCAGAGCTCTGCAGTGTGGCACTAGAGAGTGGGTTGGTCTGGCTTGTGGTATGGAGGCAAAAAAGTCCAGGTGCGCAACAAATCTGCGTCAGTGAAATTTTCTATATGTGAAGGCACATCCTGAACTGTTCTCCCACTTGTTTCAACTTAACAACTCTTTGATCCAGAGGTAACAATGAATCTAGAAATAAAGATATAAAAAAAAAAGTATTCCTCAATTTTGGGAAAGTTTGTTCTTATATCCAGAATTTTACTGTGAAACAGAACATTTGTATTGCTCTTCAACAGTCTTGTGTAAACAAAGCAAGGTGCTTTCTGATTCAGAGGTGCAAACATACATGTTTATGGTTCAGATTTACTGACTATGGAACTTACATGCAACAAGTCCTATTTCCATACTGATTCCATAAAAACTCAAGCTTTTTACTTTGGACATAATCCAGTTTCATGTAAGACATAATGCAAGAGAAAAACAAATGAGCAAAAACTCCAAATCAAGAGGCTATTCTACTGTTTTGTTGTCCTAAAAGAAACAGCTTAGACATTTTAGAAATGGGATACCAGACCTTCAGCACAACAGTGCAGTGGCCAAATGCCAGACCTGCACTAATAAATTTTAAATTAAAACAGTCTGTGAGTGACCTGACAAAATCCATCATACATACCTTACAACTGGAAGTCACTTTGTATCACACCTGGGAGAAAAAGAAAAAAAAATCCATAGTTGTGTTCTGAAGAGATAAACAGAAAATTTTTATTATACTCCTTTCTTTCCCTTTTGTTTTCAGTGCCTCAACCACATTTATAATCACAGAAAATAATGATAAGGTGTATTAAAGCCAATAGTTTAAATCTCAATATTCATACATTAATCTTTGGTAGAGATTTTGTTTTGCAGATAGAAATTAGGCCCAGTTATTTGTACCCCCATTACATTTCTGTGAACAGAAGCAATGTCTGGGAAATACATAAACTCAGTAATTACCATGAATTTTGTTTTTAGGGATGTTTAGTGGGTGCAGAACTCTTATGAACTCTTTAGGACTGAGCTGGGCCTACTGTAGCCTTTAAATAGACATGGAACATATTAGCAGAACAAAGGGAGAAAAGGAAACACCCATATGCCATGGTATCTGTGTATATACTTCACAGAACTCTTAACCACCAAATAAATATTCAAAGAGAAAGGGTAAAGTTCAGCATAAGAATTTAGCCATGTGGTGAATGTCTGAACTAATGGAAGGCATAAACCTAAATCTTAACATTTACCCATTTACCATTAAGAGTCTCATCAGCTTGCCAACAGCACAGGACCTTCTGAGGATTTTGCCCTTCAGACATACCACAAGTACTATAGCATCACTGGNCACCTGGCTGTTTTTCAACTGGACTAGCTGCTTTTACTATGGGTGTGCCAGCTGGCAATACCCAAGTGCAAGTTAATCTAAGCACATTCAGCAGCTACATGTCTTAAGGTGGCTGGTTCTTTTGGTCATCAAAGGTAGTAGTATTAACTGAGCCTAGGAATAAAACATACATGAAAGAGTTTGGTAATATTCTTTGTAGATTTACATTTTGTGGTGGAATTTTATTTTCTTATTACATTCTGAATTCAGTCTCTGGGAGAAAGGCAAGACTGTTAGAACCACGTAGGTCTGCCTAATTCACCAGTTGCACTGTTTTGCATGCTCTTGGAACACAAAGGTCCAGTTCCGATTTCTTTTTGCTGACTTCAACAAGAATAGAACTAAGGTCTAGGGTCACAGTTTCCTTGTTGACTTTTTCCTCATTTTTTACATTTGAACTCAATTTGAGATAAACTTTGCCCTCTGGGGAAGCAATTACAGATAATACTAAAATCAACATAAATTAAAATCTAATCATATTTAGTGTCACTAGTTTGTGAATTATGCTCTCCATGTGAAATGCTTTCTTCTGCTTAGTTTTGGAAGGGTCAATGCTATGTATACACTAATATGCATGAAGAGAAATAACAATACATCAAACAGAATCATTCTTTGTAGAGTGATTTCTTTTTTTTTTTTTTTTAATCTATGCAGTACTGATAATGAATAACCTCAGTCAGGAAATAAGTTTTCTTGTCACCCAATTTTCCTCAATCTTGGATCCATTAGTGAAAAATTATTATATGCATCCTGGCTTTTTTATAAAGAAAGCACAAAATCATCTTAATACCCATCGTAATGTTTATGCTTTGGAATAAATCTGGGAAACAAGACAAAAGAAAAAAAAAAAACACACATTGAGGAACTACTTTTTTTAAGATCTGAAGAAAATAACACATGAAGGAAATAAACAGATCTTCTTTACATGAATGAAATTATTTTTTCTAAAGTTAACAAAACATAATAATAAGAAAGAAAAAGGGGAAAAAAAAAAAAGGAAGAAGAAATGTTTCATTTTTTCTTTAAAAGAAATAATTTCCTGTGCCTGAAAAAATAGAACTGTGAACATGGGAAATTGAAGAATGGGATAAAGTAGACATACAAAGATCTGGAGGTCATTCTTGGCCATCCCAAATGTGAAATAATTCCCTAAAGTATGCTCCTGAGAGTTTGGTCTGCTCTGATTTTAAATGAATCAGCTGATACCATTTTTATAACCTCTCTAAGGAGAGTATTCCACTGTCAAATAAATACTCTTCAGAGTCTCAGGAACAGAAGTTACTCAGGCATTAGAATTAAAATTGGAGTTAAAGGAAAAATAAGCTGAATCAAACGTTATGTATAGTTTTGGTTTGCCATCCAAATTCGATTAGAGTTAACAAAACATAATGAATGTTCATGCAAGCTCTCAGCAGGATGCCTGGCAAGACCTAACTGAGGTTTCAGGGCTGAAGCAAGACAGTCCTACCAAGAACTGTAAGTTTTGAAAAGTGGATTTACATGTAGACATTTCTGAAAATGTTTTCATACATTTAGACATCCCTAGTCCTAAAAGAGAAAGAAGTGTGAAAGTTGTTCATCTCTCCCACAGAAGTCCAGAGACCTTATTTTTTATCCCATGAGAAAAATAAAGGTGTGCCTTTCCCTTGGGTTAGGTAACACGTAATCACTATGATATGAAATCAAATCCTAATTAAGCTTAATTGGTTGACAACTTTAAGATAAATTCATTTCATACAGTAAATTCTAACTTTCAGTCATACCTTGTTGCCTTAATGAGTGGAAGCCCAGTCCTTTCCCAGTGTTTTATCCAAATCCACCCAAAAGACTACTCTTTTTTCCCAGAGAAGTGAGTCCCAAAACTGTGGCCCCAGGAAGACAAGCAGCAATAGCAGAATGCCTGATACATCTCTTACACCAGCCTGGGTAGGAACTATGCTTCAGGGTGTTCCCACTTGTGTGATTGTGGGTTTGTGGAGGCAAAGGAATAACCTGATCACAGCAGACATGGCACTCACCCAGCTACAGGAAGGTGAGAGGTTGAGATGGTCAGAAAATCATGGGAAAATTTGTGATTAAGCAGCCAATGCCACACATGTGGTTCCTTAGGGATAGGGGCTAAGCAGGAGTCTGTTGCGGGGTCTGAACTTCCCAGGCTGTGTGCCCTTTCTGCATGGAGCACATAAGGGAAGGCTGACTCTTTTCAGGTGCTTCATATAGGCTGAGCACCCTGAATACTTGCCGGCTGGCAGTTCCACACTAACATGCTGCAAAAGAAAGATCCAAAGGAGGGAGAAGAGAAGCCACCACTGACAGCACTCAGTGCCAGGGAGTAGCTAAGGTGATGTTGTCCCATAGGCAGGGAGAGGAGAGAACCCCTCGGCATAGATCTCCCAAAAGGAGGACAAGGGATCCTCTTAGAGCTCTGCCAGCTTTTTCATGAAAAACTTCCAAGCCAGTCAAGGCTTAGCTGATACTGCTTTGTCCTGTCTGGAGCCAGCCATGAGCAGCCAGCTAAAATCTCACCCTTCTGACTGTGGGTTCCCCCACAGAACAGCCTCCTCTATGCCTTTACCCTAGCAAAAAGAACACAGTGAAAATTACAACATCTTGAAGCTGATTTCTTCCATTCAGGAGGAATTCTCCATCAGCTTTGGACAATATAATAATTATTTGCAGCACAGTTGTAAGGCTGAAAATCTGGCCCAAAATATCCCTTTATTTTGTCTTTAACATGTTTCTAGTTTGTCAGTGCAGACTGGTCTTACTCACAAGGGAGGAAAGCTATTTTTGTGCGGTTGCCAAGATACTACTGGCACTAGCAGACTGATCAGATAGCAGCTGTCGATAACTGTGACAAACTAACACAATGACTCAAGGAAGGAAATTTAAATGATGTATAACTGACATACCTCTAATGTGCAAATCTGCTCCCATCTGGAAAGTTAGGTAAGTCAGTCCCATTCCTTCACAAAGCCCTCCATGACACCTCATGAGAGGTGCCTGGCGTAGGGGACAACCTAGAACTATCGCTAGCAAACCCCATCACACAATCTGTACTGCATGCCCAGTATAGATTTCCTTGGAAGTGTACAATACAGCTTAAAGTCTACTATAAAAATGGGTTTGAGACAAACTATACTGCCAGTGAGAACAATGATAGGAACAAGTTAGATTTGAAAGGCTTTGAGAGCATAACTGAGTGCAGAAACACAGAAGGGGAAATCATACCTAATGGAAACTAACTACTTTCAGGGAAACCGTAGCCAATGCAGTCCAGAAACATTTCACAACAGCAAGATTCTTTACTTTTATTGCCAGCTCTTTACCAGTAAATTCGAATAATGCCTTATGCTTTCTTCATAATTTCTTCCAGAATAGCAATTTTCAGTATAAAACGCTGCACTTAAAAACATGCCCAATTTAAAAGGACATAGTGGGGGAAAGGAGTCTGGATTTGCTTGATCTTTGCACAAAAACTGAAGAATGAACATTGGAAAAATAATGCAATTTACATTCAGTAATGAAAATGTTTTTAACAGAATGTGTACACACTTTGCATTTATATGTCTGTAGCTTGACATATACAGCACAAAGAAATAATTTACCAATGATACTAGCTGTTACATTAGGGATTCTGTGCCCACATAAAAATGTAAAATGTGTTTTCTGATTGTGAGCAATATGCACTTAAAATGTAAACTCTCTGTCCAATAAAATTGCTTCAAAGTCACCTTGTAAAATGGAATATACAAAATAACACTAAATGCTACATAGATAGATTTTTATTTTAAACAATCTTTTTTAAAAAAATCTAGGTATAATGAGTGTTATATTTTTAAATACATAACAATATTTTAATATAACAATGACTGTTTTCCTATGTGAGTATATGAGCCTATGTGTCTGTATGTACATATGTATATACACATATAAAGACACACAAATCTGTACAATCATAAAATAGATAACATTAAGATCAGTACAATATTATTTCTGGAATTTGTATCTTTTTTCCTTCCCATAAGGCTACAGATTACAGTAAACAAGATATGATTCCTGTACTTTGTACCTTTTCAGTTTCAAGGAAAAGAATAAAGTATAAGCCAAGGAGAATATATAGCATTCTGCTGACAAAGCACCACTGTAAAATGCTGTCAAATAAGATAAACAAGGATCCTGAATGGATCCTTCTGGGATGACAGTAAAGCTTGGATCAAATACTACAGTTTGGTAACACCCTTCCACCAATTTACGATTCCCTTAGACAAGTCTAGATTTGGAAAGCTCTGAAATTGCCAGAACATTCCAAATTTTTCAGCTACCTCTTCTATATGTTTCTGAGAAATCATAATTTGTGCATCTATTTCCCTGTCAGTCCTAAAGACAGGTCAGAATTCTTAGGTAACAATTTCAAATGTTTGATTACTGCAGACCTTTCTTTTAGGATGACTTCAGCTATCTAAAATTATCTAAAGACTTTAGTTCTTCTAGCTAATTAAACAAAGGTGAAAATATGTTAATTTATTGGGTTTACATGACAAGGTTTTGAAAGGTAGAGGGTTTCAGAACTGGCTTCTGTGAGAAGAAACTAGCAGCTGCCTCCCTGTCCATCAGAGTCAGTTTCAAGCTACTACAGGATGGATCTGACACTGATGAAAGCCAGGCCAATGCTGAGCCCAATGTAACAGTTCTGTGATATTTCAGAAGGAATAAAAACCACCACAGAGCAGCTGGGAGAGAGAGAAAAGGTAAGTGAAATAGCCCTGCACACACCAGGGTCAGTGAAGGAATGGGAGGAGGTGTTCCAGGCATCTGAGAAGAGAATCCCTCACAGGTGGTGGTGCAGACCACGGTCAAGCAGGCTGTCCCCCTGCAACCCATGGAGGACCCCACACCAGAGTGGGTGACTGTTCCCTGAAGGAAGTTGCCCACTTGGGAGAAGGTTCATGGCTTGAACTGAGTTCTATGGAGAAGAGCCAACATAGAAACAGGTTTTCTGGCAGGACTTGTGACTTGATGGAGGACTCACGTTGGAGCAGTTCATCCCTGAAGGACAAAAATTGTATCTATTTGTATCTAATTGTATCTATTTCATACTGCAAGTGGAACAAAAAACAACAGATGAATTATATGAAACCTGGATCATTTTGTTTTTCTGCTTTGCTGCTCTACAATACTGTAAGGGAATCTCTAATGAAATCAACATCTAACACAGTGGAAACTTTTACAATTGGATCAATTCCTAAGCAAATAGGAAATGTCTGATTATGCCTTCTCAGAGAGTTTTTCAAAGAGCTGGAAACAAAAAAAATTATGTAGAGAACCATCAGATCACAAGTGACAGATTTGCTCTCCTAGCACTCATCCCAGAAAATGTTATTTTTTTATTTAGTATTTATTTTGTATTTTTAAGCATTAAAAATGTGTGACTGCTTATCATCTTAACCATAAGCTTGGTTTTACAAAGCTATTTAGCAGCAAACACCAGTATTTGATATCTCATTACTTTTTTTTTACAAGATCAAGAACAGGTATAATTAGCAAAATACAACATCATGGAACTGACAAAGTTGAAAGTTATTTCTTAAAATCTGAAGGCATCTAAATAAAATCACAAATCCTTATTCATGTTATCTTATACTGGTTGTTTTTAAATTGCATTTCCTTTTTAAAACTGAAATTACCTCAGCAGAAGGTGTTTTTTAAGAAATAAGGATTGGCCAAAAGATCTCCAAGACATTCTCTCAAGTCTTTGTGGTATTCTTTGCTCATAACTATGCCAACATAGAATCTTCTTTTGTAAGATACCTGATTGAAAGTAGGGGAGACAGGTAGGACAAAAGGCCTTCACAATGAAGTCATCAGACAGAACAGATGTAAATGCCTTGGGTTTATGTAGGAGCTTAGAATCTGACATTCTAAAATTCTGATTCAGGATCATGTGTTTCATGTGTGACAGATACCACTCTTGCATTCAGTTTCATACTGGGGAAAAGTAACAATAACATTTACTCATCTCCTATACCTGTCAGAAGGAAATCCCATGTATTAAGTGTAAAGAACCAAGGCAAGTGTCATGTTTTTCAGCATTTAATACCATTCCACAGAGAGAGCCAGGGTTCAGGCAGACTGGGAATCTTAAAATTTGAAGTAAACTAGGAAGAAATAACTTAAATAACTCTTGGGGGACAATAGGAAGCAAAAGGAATATTGTAACCTACATCCAAACAGAAAGTCTCTCTGAACCTGTGGAGAAGTGTACTTCAATATAAAGCTTAAACTGCAGAAGGAAACTGGCAATAAGGAAGAACATAATTTAGAAAGCACTGTAAAGGCTCTGGCTGGCAAATAGAGGAACAGTAGAACTACAGAAAGAAAGACAGAGAGACGGAACAAGAGCCACTCTGAAAGGATCTATAGCCTGTGGTTAGGCCACATCCCCGTGATGCTGATGACATGGAGTAAAATCGGTACTGTCTTTTCTGACACAAAGCCTTATAGTTGGACCTCTCTTATCTGTGTCTTCATTAGTTTACTGTCCTATAATCTCCTTTCCTATTGCACTGTCTAGTTTTGAGTGGAAGGCATACTCTGAACCCTTCAGACTCACATCACAACCAACCACTGCCTTGGTCGTGATAAACTCAGGTTTTAGCCATCATGATAGAAAGCCTTCAAGTACCATGTATACTGGGGAACAAGGTGGCTGCACAGTCTTGGAATTACCTGAAATTCCCTTTGGAGATTATGTTCTTGCTATTCTGCTGTTTCCTCCACATGTTGATCTAGCTCTTTAATGTTGTATCATACCTGTTACTTGAGTTAAACCCCCCAGAGGAAAGAACATAGCTGTCTTACATACTTAGCATATTTTGGATGATGCCACAGTATAAACAGCACACAAATAGTGATATCCATACCTATATCATAAGAGGTTGCAAGCTGAGTGTTTGCGTGGTGGTATTTGATTGAATCATATTAATTGGACTCACTGTTTTCACAAGCACAGGCAGCTAGTGCTCTTGCCAAAGTATCTTAGCCTTTGATGTGTCTGTAATATTGTTTAACCTTGTTCTTGTATCACACCCTGTAATGTCTTTTTGTTTGGAAGGGTGAGGGTTTATTTCCACTGACACAAGCCATCCTCTGACATCAACAGACTGAAGTTTGGGATAACAAAAAGAAATTTCCTAATGATAGCAGGGGAATCAAAAAAAAAAAAGAAATGAGAGACTTATGAATGACATCTTCCTACAGAAGAGGAAAAGATAAAGACCTGAAATAATAACAGTCAGATGACTATTCATTAATTTCCCTCTCAACAGTTTAAGGCTTTCCAAGTCTTTCTATCAACAGATGGATAATTGCCCTTGTTGTTTTCCTCCTCCATACTTTGAAGTTCTGTTTAACTCCCTATGTAGCTTTAACATGCTAGTTGTGTGATCGATTTTGTTACTCCACCTTCCACTGAGGGAATTGGTCATGTTTATTGGCAATTCCTGTAAGAAAACTGTGTTTGTATGCTACCAAATCGTTCGCATAGACCCCTCATTTGGATTGTGCCATTCTACCCAGGAGCCAGCCCTAGTCATCTGATATGGGAGAATATGTATGAAGGCATAGATAGTGATAGTCACCCACAGGCTGACATTAGTTGAAAAGATGATTTGGAGAGTTTTAGAAGAAACATTTTTAATACAGTTCTCAGAGAGACTGAGTCTCACTGCCATTTTCATTGTGACATACATATTTGTATAGGGTTCATCATCCAGTTGAACCACTTCTCTGCTTGCCACACAACAGAAGTTTAGCAAGCTTTATATAGATGTGAGCTAGATTCTTGAATTATTAAAACAAATATTCACAAAAACACATGCTTCAAAAGAGAGGTCATATAAGACATAAATCATATATCAGTAAACTCTGGCTACTGATCAGACTGAACAACATAGATTTATGTATAGAGGATGGTGAGGAAGGATATTGTTTTCTCACGTTCCTGAAACAGTTATCAAAGTAGTCAACTGGAAACTTAATTTTCTTTCAAGGGTTTTTAAACAGGTTAAGGAACAACAAGGCATTAAGACTGTTCAGTTAAGAGCATAGTAGTTTTTAATATTAGACCTAAGAACATACTGCACATCCCTGTCCCAAAAAGGGATAAAGAAATATAATTTCAGTTGGAGTGAAATGCCTCCTTTTAAGTTATACACTTTAAGGGGTTTGGTTTTGGTTTTAGGGATTTATTGATAGTTGTCATTTTCAGCTTCTATGCACAGAATATAGACCAAAGGATTAGAATTCAGGAAGGGAAAATATTTTGAACACTTAGATGTACTTATTTAGCAAGAAATTTATTCATAATCTACTTTATAAACTCTTAGTTATCTCACTGATAAGTGCCATGTGAATCCTAATGGTCTTTTTCTACATATGGATCTGTGTAAGGACCTCAAAGGTCACAGATAACATTCATGCTATCACATGAGGCTCAGCTTTCTAGATTTGAAAGTCAAAATAAACCACGAGCAGAGAGGATGGGGCGGGGCTAGTGAAGGATCTGCCATAGGTTTTTAATTCTTCAATTACAAAATATAAAAGACACTAAAATTGAAGTTTTTTTCTCTTTATTTGGAGGATCTAGAGAGACATTTAGAAAAAAACTGAGCTCTAATCATTATAGTTGTATGGTCTCTACCAACCTTGATGATTCTGTGATAAGAACCTCCTAAGATTTGTCCAAGATAAAAAGTCTTCTCTCATAGGAGAGATGCTCCAGTCCCTCAGTCTTCTTCACACTCTTCACTGGACTCTTCCAAGTATGTCCATGTCCTTCTTGCAGTGGGGAGCCCAGAACTGGACACTGTACTGCAGCAGTGGCCTCACCAGTACTAAGGGTGAGGATCACCTCCTTTGACCTGGGATAAAGGTCTGTTTAATGCCACACAGAAGGATATTTGCCTTTGCCACTAGGTTGCATTATTGGCTTATGTTCAACTGGTGACTACAAGACTGCCAGGGCCTTTTTCTGCCAAGCTGCTTTCCTGTTGGTCAGTGTAGATAGGTGTGTAGAGTTGTTCCTTCCCATGTGCGGAACTTGACATCTGCCTTTGTTGAGAAACATTCATAAGTTTTCTGTCAGCCAATTTCTCCAGCTATCAAGGTCTCTTTGATAGCTGCCCACAGCTGCCCACAGAAGGGCCACACATTCACTGTGGCACAAACAGGCAGTTTCTCCTCTTACACTACAAAACTACTATTTATCAAATCCCATAAGGAAAAGTTGTTACCAAAATTCTATCCAATAAATGGGACAAAAAGATAAGTAGGAATCTAGTTCACCAAAGAAAGCTTCTTTCTCACATCAGTAATTCATATTTTCTCTTAACTCCTATTATTAATCAAGAAAAGCAGCAACGTTTCACAGTAAGATAATTTAGTAGGAATTTATGAATGTTGGGAACTGGCAAATTAGAGTAGATATGATCTTGTTCAGCCTGACTAGTTATACTGCCAGCTGAATATGACTATATTAATTATGGGTATTTTCCTTTTTTTATCATAGTTTTCATGCCTTTATGCAACATAAACTGTAGTAATGGATTAAATGCAGCCTTGAAACCATGACTGCACAGGGTCTCATCTTGCCTCTTAACATAAGAAGCATGCTATCAACTCAATGAAAAGACCTTAACTCAATGAAAAGGCCTCCCTTAACGTGGGAGGTTAATTTGGAATTTATGATTGACTTCTTGTGTTGATGCCCATATTCTCAATTCTGAAGTGTGTAATTTGGAATAAAGACCCTTATTTTAAAGCCAGAGGATGTGATTCATCTCATTTCACTTCAGACATCCACAGCTGAGATGTTTATAATCAAACGAGTCATCTTTACAGTCAAATTGGAAGATAGAGACGCCCAGCGGACATGATTTATGTGCCTTATTTTAGATTTCTACCTTTAGAATAAGATGAATCATATACCAGAAATCAAATTGATTATTGAAGGAAGTCTAAATAAGTGATTCAGTGTAAATATCTGAAGTTCTGTGGGGTTAACCTGCTCAGGAGGTCAAAAATAGTTAATTTGCAATCACTGTTTTATATCCTACCTCAGGCTGAATTAATTTCCCATGTAGATCAGACTTCAATAAATAAGTGCCAACTGCTATATCATTGCTAACACCTTCTACTACCCTGGTTTTTCAAAGAATTTTACATATAAGTGCTTCCTAATCCTACCAAACATTAGAAGAGATCATTATCTTCAGTGGAAACAGTTGCAAAATTTCCACATACTGCATGTTCACTGCTGCTTGCACATCATTCCAGACCATACTTATTTCTCACACAGATCACAGGCTTCAGTGACTAGGTTTTTCTGAATAAAGAACTCATATCATATTTCAGCTAGCCTAGAGGAAAACTGGTGATTTTCCAGAAAACTTCTACAAAATATATATTCATGGAAATCATTCTTCGATGCACAACCTTACTCACTCATTTTCCATTACAATTTATCGCACAGCTTATCCCACTGATACTATATTGAACACTAAAGTTGATAATATCTAACTGTACCTCATGCTTGATTTCTTCAGTGTAAGCACAATTTGCAGTAAAGTATTCTATTGAATAGTAAAAGGAAGCTTATCACAGAGCTCCTTGCACACAGATACCCAAAAACTGTTTCGTGTACTGAAAGCCTGTGCTGGGAAGGAAGATACAAAGTCCAGATCACTGAACAGTCTATTTCATGTAATTTAGCAAACCAGAAACTCTCACTGAGGAGACGACTTTTCAGGCAACAATAGGAATTTGTGCAAGCATGGTTTTGAAGATTAATAGGGAGATGGATTAACAGAGTCAGTATCCAGTGTGATTTGTCTGAGGGTCATGAGGGGAACTCCTGCAGTCTGAGTCATGGTAGGATTGCATTCCAGAAGCAAAATTTTTATATTGGGTGGTACTTTCAGGAGAGATAAGTATTCAAAATGAATTGCTAGTAAACTCTGCCTCTTTGCTTGGTTTCTTGTGAAACAAGTAGAAGCCATGCACATAGCTTTGAGGTATTGCTATAAGGATCACATGCCAACAGATTGGGAGGTTATTCCATCACTGATGGAGCTTCCCAACTTCTGAAGAAAGCCTGTTATGAAAAATAGTCCCCAATCCCCAAATCACTTCATCTATCAGACTGAGGTTTCACTGGTGAAATATAATGCTGAAGTTAAATCTGACAAGCCTTGGTGATGTTCCCTTCTCTGCCCTATTAGCTAGTAAATTTGCAATTTAAAGGACCAAAGAAGGGACCAAGTAGGTTTTTTACATTTCTCTAAAGTCAGGGTACAAAATAAAGGCAGGTTTTACTTCATTATATACTTGTGTTCTCTCTGCTGGAAACTGCAAAACTAACACATATTTGTTTACAAAAATAAATATCAAATAATTCTTAACTCCATATTGTCACTATTCTATTGAGTCCTAAAAAAGCATTTTTAAAAAACTTGATTTTATTCAGGCTTTTCAACATTTTAACTTACGCTCTGGACTCTTCTTGGCCGGTTTTCTGCTAAAGCAATAGCTACATATAACTACATATAATGTAAGCACACTAAAAATGAGAGACAGGTTTTAAAAGGGGCTAAGCACATGAAATACTAGTTGTTTTGAGTTTTGGAGAGTAGAGATAAAACATCAGCAAAATTTTAATTCAGATTGAGCAATTTTGACTTCCCTCACATTCACCGAAAAAGTTTTGCATCCCTTGTCTTCTGCTGTACAGGATTAGGGGGTATTACCCTATATCCACTACTCAGGCACATGTCCATGTCTAGCAGAGCAAGGTTTTAGTGTCTACTTGACTGTGATATGGCAAAATACTCTATGTGCATACTACCACATATATTGTTAGTTTTACTAAATAGAAAGTAAATCCTGATATTGGATATTTTGGTTAACAAAGATTGGATGAGTAAGACTGTGCTTCAGTTTTGAAAAATTGCTTTTTCCATAGTACTGTCCAAATTCAGTCTACAAACTTTGATCAAGTTCATGTTAATGATAGCAGTGGAATTGTCATTTCAGATAGATTTTATTAAAAATTAGTCGCTCAACTTAATGATAAAGATATAAAAAAATTCACAGCTAATAAAATAAATTTCTTTTTTAATATTGGACTTTAATTTTACCACTGAAGAGGCCTTCATAATGAGGAAGATTAGCATCCACTGTCATTCAAAGATATAATAGTTAATGCAAATTAAGTTTTCTATTTCACTGTTTAATCTCAGATTACTATAAAATAGACTTATATATTCATAGAAATAGACTATAATGCATTTCTCTAGTGTGGTTTCTCATGTTGCCATGAATTCAGGCACTACTTTTAGTTCTTAGTGAATCGCAGGTTTGCAACACCACAGTGATTCCCACAACAAAGATCACCTTTTATTGTGTTCATTAACAGACAGTGCTTGTGATTCCAGCTTGAATCACAGATTAAATGGTGTGGGGTTTTTTCTTAAAATTTGGCTTCTTAAGTTTAGAAGTTGCCTAGAAATCTAAGACAGACAGCTGAGGGGTCTGAAATTATAGAGCAAAGATGTTTTGGGGTTTTCGGGTTTTCTTTTTAACTTGCAGTTTTTCCACCTCTGCAGTACAGAAGTGGTCTTTTAAGAGCAATAGGTTTGGGACTGTACTAGTAATTCACACTCTGGTTTTCTGGTTTCTTGATCTCCCTATTAATTCTGAAGGCTCCCTGGGTCCCCATTCAATAAACACTCAGGTGCTTTGGCTGCTGGGTTGCTGAGAGCAAATCTCCCTGACTGGCTGCTTTTCTAGATTATTTGCTACCTGAGCACTCAGCTTTCTTCAATGGCAAGCTTTGAAGCTGAAATGATAGAGGAGGGGTTGATGCTATTAAATGCAAGAGAACAGGCACATACAGAGGTCTAGCTCCAAACTTCCCTGTCAGGGAAAAAAGTTATACAGAGGTGGAGGCAATCAGGCAAGCTGGCAGAAAGCCAGGGTATTTTTTTCCCCATTAGAAATCTGCCGAGTTTTGACAAATGTTTTCTTGACATCAACACGCTTCAATTCAGTGAATTTAAGCTTCCTGACTTAGAACATGTCCCTACAGAAAATGTCCAGTCATTTCTGGAAGGCAGATAACAATTTAACTTATTAATAGAATTTAAGCTTTGTGGATTTAATTTTAAAACCAAGTCACTCTTCTATAAAAATTAATTATTTATGAGTTTCAACAGTTTTCCTCTAGTTTCTATTGTCAGGAAAGGGTAACTGAACACAGTAGTGCTCTTCTAATCCATTGTCCATCAGTACTGTCAATTCACCCCCACAGCAAGTATAACTCTTGAAGATGTATTCCCATCTGATATTTTCTTATCTAGAGAACTATACAATAGTTTCACATATATTGCACTCTATAGATGGTCTTGCCTCATTTAGCAGGATTTCTGCTTTTCAAAGTTGTTTGGGCTTTTGTTTTCTTCTGGTTTTGTTTGTTTGTTTGTTTGCTTGTGGTTTTGGTTTGTTGTTTTTTTTTTCTGTTGGGGTTTTTGTGGTATTAATGCCTGCAGCAGTTTCTCCAAATTTGTGACAGAGGGCATTTTTCAGGAAAGAAGTTTCCTTGGGGCAAGAGAAAGATACTTTCAGGGAATTTATGTATATATTTTGGGTTTATAGATAAGAAAGACCACAAAAAAAAATCTGCCCAAAATGTTTGCTCTCAGCTTTCGCACTGTTGCCACATGTTTATTTATACTGGGACCTGAAGTTATTCATTCCACTTCAGGCTATGATCTCAGATCACACAGGCTAAATAGGACCAGAGCTACTCAATGTTGAGCTGAAGGAAGTCCAAGGAAAATCCCAGGTAGCAGGGAGTGGGATGAGGCATCTTTCCCTCCGATTTAGAGCTGAGCAAGTTTGCTGCCAGAGGCAGCATGTATCAACATCACTGGGCCAAACACTTCTGTGATTAAGCCACCCCCAGTGCAGAAACAGAAGGTCTAAGGTGGAAACACTCCTAGATGACGTTGGATAAGCAGTCTGTGATCCCAACTGGTTTTGTTATCCCACTTATCTGATTTTCTGCCTTCTGTAAAACTAGTCCCCTATGCCTGATCCAAAACTCCTGTGATCTATGCATATCCTTTGTTTTCTGTTGGGATATTTTTATAATTACATTTGCCAGTGTCTAACATGAGCAAATTCTTTTGAATACAGTGCACAGCCATCCCATTCCACACAGATTTCAGTTTCATTCACTGCTACTCAATGTAGAGAAATCTGATACAGCCCCACAGGTTTAAGTACAATCCAAATTAAGCTTGATCATATCTCACAAGCTCTTCATTATTCCTGAGGAAATCTCTCATGTACCAACAAAACAGCTGTTCTAACCACATTTTAATGCCTTTTGTGGATGTTTTTGTGTAACCTTTCCTGTGCTGTTTTCTGCTCACTATCTTGCCGTACAGCTGTTGACCTCTGAGCATATGAGTAGTTTGAGGCAACATATATATTGGACATTTATATAATTTTTAATAAGTTTTACCTAATATATATTAAAAAACCCTTATCAAGAACATTTCTGTACTTGATGTGATCCAGTATGAAGTGAAATTCTTTGAAATGGTAATTCAAATCCTTGTAGCTACATATAGTTCTCCATACTGAGCATGCTGTTGTAAATTTACCCCACTCTTACTTGAGCCATCATGATAAACAATTCTGATGTCATATTGTGGTTAGGGAAAAGAGAACTCCACTGTATCAAGATACAAGTTTCTTTCTACTAACTTCCAGGGGTGGGCATCTAAATATCAATCAAGAACAAGTATGCTTCATTGATACTTCAGGAATTCTTTATATAAACTGAAATTAAACTTGCTCCACCTCTAAAAAAAATTGAATACTTTTTCTAACTGTACAAAATATCCAGTTAATGTGTAGGTAGCACAGTTTCAGAAAAATAATAACTTTCATCTTCTCTGTAATATCTGATCACTGAGTCACTAATAGAATTTCTGCAGTACACATTTTCACCCCTTTAGGACATCATGGATCAGGTTTATTTAAAATCTTTACTCCACCAAGGGAGTAGTTTCCCAGACCCTTTACAAGCATATGCTTTGTGAGAAGTATCTGGACAATGTGTCACAGGAACAATTTTAACAACTTGTAATGGAGAATCAGGAATTTTATTTTATGCAGTATTCTTTCTCTCTTCTCAACATCACCAATGGCCTCAACATATACATAGGATGAGAATATTACCTTGTGTGGTAGCTACTTAAAAGTCAGACTTCTTCATCTACTAAGCCATCAGCATATAACATACAGCAGCTTTCACCACTTTAAACACTTTTCACAACTGCATCATATAAGTGGCTCACAGTCCTGTGAAATAATCAAAATTTTCTTAATACATTTGCAAGCAATTTGCAATTCATTGTAAACAGACTTTTATTAGTCCCAAGATATCTTACCATGTACTTTCTGTGCTATTAAGTGCATTCCATCACTTCATTCAACAAGGACATACATTATTTGAGTTACTCATGATGCCATTGTACTTTGTGTCATGGTCAAATTTCATTAGCACTGTCTCATGAGTTAAGATATTTGAGAATATTGGTCCTTTCATTCATCCTGGAGTAATGCACCTCCCATCTTTGATTTTGCTCTTCATCATTACCTATTATTTCTATCTCTATAGTAAGATACATACTTATCTTATAGTTGAATTATAGACTTCATCCTCTCCATTTTCTCTAAGTGGGATTTTACTGAACATTTCACGAAAGTCTTTATGCAACCCCACCAACACCATCCCATCTAGGTTTGGACAAGATGATGTAAGAGGCCCTTTTCGTCCTCAATTGCTCTATGCTTCTATGGTTCTTCATGTAGATTGGCAAGATCCCTTTTGTTTCTCCTCTCTAAAAGGAAAAAAAATAAAAATTTAATACACTAAGTTAGCGTAACAAGGTCTGTTTTCTAAACAAATTTCAACTTTGTTCCATTTTTGTTCACCTCCATGTCTTGCCTTGAAAATCTGACACAGTCTTGTACATATGCTACGATTGCTCTTTTATTTATGTTATTCTATATTGCACCCCGTAGACTAAGTTTGACTTAAATGCACTTTTCCTTCTGGGATTGAATTGAAAACTAAAGAAGTTGGCTAAGTAACTACAAAATTTTCAGCATTCCCCATCATACTTTCATTTAATGATCATTCATCTTTATTATTTTCAATTTTTTTAATCTTTATTAGTTTGTTTTGTCTTTTTTTTTTTCTTTTTAAATTGAGTTACTTTAGTTGGATTTGCCAGTGTTTAAGTTCTTGTTATATTTTCAGTCTCTTAAGCTTAGATCTCATTAAAATCTGGCATTTTCTTGATGGAAAGTTAGTAGCAGAAAAAAGTCACGTGTTCTTTTTTTTTAATTCACTTATATGTCTTGAATTCTTTCAAGAGTTTTCAGACATTTTTCATTTAAGACTAAATTCTCCACATTTTTCAAAATCTTTCCAAATGGAAGCACAAGGCATAAAAGCAGCATCTGCTTCATCAATAGCATATTCAGAGGTCTGAAAAAATTTTATTATTTTGCTCAGTTGCCAGGAGGGTTACATTTGAGGGATACTGTTTCTGTTGTGTTGCTCAACCATATTTTTAAAGCAGTACCATTTGCCCTTCAACAGGTTTACAAATTCCTACATGTTCCTATTTTTCATCATATAAATGAAGAGTAAGTCAAGTGAGATTCAAACAGCTTTCTCATGAAAGGATAACTACTTAATAAGACAAGGTAAAATCAATTTTAGAAGTGCATTCCTCACATATTGTAGGTTGACTGGCCCATTGAACAATTATCTTTTCAGTGGTTTCTCTTAGGACAGTAATTTCAGTCCTAAGTACTGAAAAGGATGGGCTATGCCAATAAGCCTTAATATGAGAGGGGAATTTTCCCTGCCTCAGGTTCTGATCGGAATGCAAGATATATTCACAGTGACAGCTATACATTTACTGAACATGTTTCAAATGAGTTGCTGGAAGCAGAGCAATCACTTTTGTCCACTCTGCAAACCTTCCAGTTTACCAATAAAACTTCTGTTTGAAAATTATCATCTGTAATAAATGCATCTGTATGTGCACTGTGATCAATATTTTCTTAAAACTGGGAAAAACTGAAATCATTGTGGCATGCAAGTTATAATTTTTTTTATTTAGTATTAGACTTTATTTATGTCACTTTAACCTTGAGTTTTCTTACTGTTATTAGTTATCAGTATCTTGCAATGAACAGTTAAATCATTGTTATCATAAGATTTTCCACTCTGAATAGATACAAGTTATTCTTCATCCTTCTTCAGCCCTCTTTCATAGAAATCCTCTAATTATGTAGAGGCAGTTCTCTACATAAGTTAGACAAGAATAGAGACATTTCACAAAAAAATAGGTTTCATTTACAAGTTTGGCGTGGGTTACCTTTTTCCAGGGAACCTTTCAATTCCATTATTTCCCCTTTCATTCCATTTACCTCAATTTCACACTAAAAACAAAACAAAACAAAACAAAACAAAACAAAACAAAACANAAACAAAAAAAAACAAAACAAAACAAAAAAAAAAAAAAAAAAAAACACAAAAAAACCCACAAACCTCTATTTTTGTTTATATATTACATTTATAATCATTTGTATATAAAATACCAAGTCACTAAACCATTATAATCCAGTCCTGTGATACAAAGATTCACAGGTCTTTGTAGTCTAACCTCCACAGCTTTGATACATATATAGGGTTTAGAGTTACATTGTTGTAAGAAGAGATGTAGTTTTTTTCATATAAGATACTCTTTTATAATAGAGCTTCATCTATTAGAACTTCCCCTCATAAGAAAATTCTTGCAGTAGTTTCACTCACGTACTAAAAGGACTCAATTGCTATTAGAATTCACCATTACCATTCCATCACCAAAGTAATTTCCATTAATTAACAACAGCATTGCCCGGTAACACAAGGGCAAGAAGAAGGACCCAGGAATTTAGGACAACCAATTAACCAACTCATGCTCAACTCATGGAAAATCTCCAAGCACATGGAAGAAAAGAAGATGTCTTGGAACAGTCAGAAAGACTTTATGAAGGGTGAATCAGGCCTGACCAACCTGGTTGCCTCCTACAATGATTTGATTAGTGCTTTGTTCAAGGGAAGAACAATGACAGTGCCTGCTGCATTCTCTGATTTAGTGAGGCTTTGACACTGTGTCCCATAACATGTCTGTGGTCAAATTAGAATATCTGCTCTAATGAGCAAGATCTTTTCAGGGGCATCAGTTTTAATAAAACTCTCAAAGAAATCTGTTCAAAGGGACTGGAGTTATTTTGAAAATACTGTCCAAATACAATACATGTAAAAATCAGATTTGAAGATATGTGCTTTGAGATTTACAAATGATGACTGTTATTCTACCTCAAAAAAGCATGAGGCTGTGCCCATCTTTTCATTAATATTTACATGTGGATAAAGTATTGGAAGCCATGCAAGCATTTCAATAGTGGAATATTGAAATGCATGTAAAACTCACTTGGACCTGGTACTGATAATTATTTATATCTTCACAGAAATACTTTCCAGTCAACTTTCTTACCCTAACACAAATAGATCTTCAGCTGATATGATTGACCTCCAGACCCTCTTAATGCAACTAGATGGTGAAAAACAATTTTATCTTTTGCCCTGTAGGGCCAAACTTAAAGTCATAAAAATCTCTACAATTACAGGATTCACCAGAAATAAAATTCACACAAAAATTCAGGAAAAATCTTAATAAAAATACAGATTAGTCAATTGATCTACCCTGAAGAGTTATTTGTTCAAAAACCTTCTTTCATAAGTAATATTTAACATTTTGTACTACCTGGTTTTGAAGTAAATGATGACGTACTTGAAATTCTTCTTTGCAGACGAGTAGTGCTTGGGACTAATTTAAGCTCATGCAAATGAATATTTTGACTCATATAAGATTTGTTCCACTATATCAGTCAGTGGGAAATGAAGAGTCCCTGTAGTATTTGCAATCCCTTTCTATTGCCTACATATTTTCCAAAAGATACCAGAAGTTTAGAACTCCTTTTTAGTTTTTCTTTCCTTTTTTTTTTTTTCCCCCCTAAATAATAACATTATAAGTGTCCTGAATGAAATTATAATCTGCTTGCTTGGTTACTCATCTGTTATGTGGTGTCTCATTTGGTAATCACATTTGAGAATAATTATACAAGCCCTAGTCAATTCTGCAAGGGGAGGGGGAAGTGTCTGAATATTTACATCATTCTTCCTTTTGGCTCTACCACCCTCATAGAGCCTTCAAATCATTTTGTTTCCTAAGTTTCCAAACTAGTATACACTAATCGCACACTCTCAGTGTGTAATAATTGTGGATTTGCAAAAGAGCTATCATGCCTTGCTTCACTGTTTATTTCATAGTATCCCTCTCAGGACAAGCATTATGATTACACCAGTTTTTTATTTTTGAGTAGCAACCAAGAGGCTTTGAACCAATTATTCAATAGCATGTTCCTCTGTGCAGTTTGATATGACCAAGATTCCTCTGAGCATCTTCTTTTAGTTGAAAATTCAAATTCCTTAAAACATCAAAGACTGGAGTTATTGTTAGTAATTTTTACAATGGCTTTGATTCCCAAAGGCACTATAAATAGTAAATAATTTGATGAACATAGTTTTGTTTCAGGAGTAGCAACTTGTGAAAGTAAAACGAGTTCACAATGGATTATCATTTGAACCTAGTCAATAAAGATTATCCTGTAACATGGCCCTATATGGAAGATATAAATTGCAATATTGGGAACATTTCTATTTAGCATCCTGAGGTTAAAAATTATTTAGCAAAACGTAATGATTAAAGTCCAATACAAGAATTCAAGAGCATTTAGTACCAGTGTTCTCGAAGGGGCATGTTTTAGAAATTTTGATCATACTGCAATCTGCACAAAGCTGTTAAAGTATGGATAATTTCGTTCAATTTTCCAGTAGATTTCTGCTTTGAATAAGTAAATAGTGGGTAATGGTTTGTGTCAAAGTCCTTGTAACACTCCATTAAACATAAAGCATGACAATCTGATCAGATGTCTCTTTTATAGTCAGAAACTGACTTGTGACTTTGGGAGTTACTCAGCTGCATCAGGTCACATCAGAAGTCTAGTCTTTTCATCTTCTGAAAATCCCTTATGGCTTTACATCTGACAAATTTTGAATCATGTCATCATGACCTCACTTTTAAAACTACATTTGATATAGTCCAAGCGCTGTTACTGAATGGAAAGTAGAACACTCTTCTGCTGGGGTCTATATAAAAGCAAACCCTCTCTTTTTTTCCTTTTTTTTTTTTTCTTTCTTTATAGTACTTTAGATTTAAATAATATCCTTAAGCTTCAAGTATTTCATTTACATGAAAAGAAATTAGAATCCATCTTAAGATACATATAAAAATAAGGGAATTCAGAGTTAGAAGAGAATTATTTGTTCATTCAAACATTAGTATTTCATTAAGAAAAAGTTTAAAAACAAACAAGCCCTCATTTAAATAATTTAGAATAGAGATTCCAGTCAAATATAGAAGTAGAGAGTCTCTGTGTTGTGCATGGATTTCTGTAGACTCTGCCTACATAAAGTCCTTATTACATTTTATGTAATGTTCAAAATCTAAAGCAACATGATTCCCTATGTGATACAGTCATATCTTTCAGAAACTATTTGCCCCTTTCTTTTTTTCTTGCAGGGGGATCTCACTTGTCTGAAGTACTGAGCAAAAGAAAGGTTAGGACACAGTAAGTGCGGGAAAGAGTAAAGATTCAAAGGATAGAAGACAGGAAAACATCAAGGAAAGGTGAAGAAAGAAACAGCTTGTTCCCAATGCTCACAAGAGCAACAGATCAATGGAACCTCTTTAATGGCTGAGGACCAGTCTCAGGCTATTGAAAAGACAACCACTGAAAAAGACAGGCATAATTAAACCAACACTTTATGCTTTCAAATTGATGATTTTCTACCTTTGGCATATTGAATTTTTAGAGTTTGCAACCAAACCATTTCTTTTTCTCTGTGACAGGGAGGGACTTAAATCATGACCTACTCCTGATCATAGTATAGAAGACATGGTCTATCATTCTTGGAACACCAAAATTATGAAAACAATTTGATGGTATTATAAACAGCATTTCTATAAACCTATTAAATTTTAGATGTCTCATATTACACAGAAACATATCTATGTCAGCTTATTTATTAAAGTATGTCATCTCTTACTCATACTCATTCCTTCTGGGATTCTTGGAACAGTGTACTCCAAAAGCAGAAAATTAATAATACTGAAAAGAGGTGATGTTTAGCAGTAAGATCCCAGGATCTGAGCTATGAGATCATTGAAGGGGTTTTACTTTAAAAATATACAGGACTCCAAAAATTTGCCCACCAGATTTTTCAAAAGGTCCTTCAGTTCATTTAATACCTTGAGAGAGCACAAGAGAGAAGACACCACGCACATTTTCTCAGGAGGTCAAAACCACAGTTGTACTGGCAAACTTTAGAAAATAAGGGAATGTGGCAAAAGATTAAAGGGCAATATTCAACCAAAACAAAACATTCCACAAAGCAGTGACTTAGGACATGTTAACCCAGAAAACTTAGCAAAATCTAACCCATCCAGGTTTAAGTTAGAAAAGATATTAAGAAAGATTAGGAGAAGGACTAAAGAGAGGTAGAAAAAGAGAATTCTATCTACCACCTCTAGATCCACCTCTGAGCTACAAGAAGTCCAGAAGATGGCAGAGTCTAAACACAAGGAAAACACATGTTGCTACTTTTATTTGCTTTGGCCCTTCTGTGGCCACCCCACATTCCTCAGGTGGGACTTCTGGTGTGACAGCCATTCTGGGCCTGGGTGAGGGGCTCCAAGGGGTCTGGTGTGGAGCAGTGATGCCAGTGTGCCAGTGCTCCAGGGCTGTCCCAGAAGACTCCAAGAGGCTAGAATATGGAACAGGGCACCACCTCACCTTTGTGAAATTCAACCTGTCCCATCATCCCCCATCACACTGACACCTGAGTTGGCCTAAGCCAATAATTAATATAATAATCCAGTGTCTCACTCTAGCTACAAGTATAATCTTACAGTGCAATAGATGACAGTCTTTCCATAGAGAAAGACTCTGATTCTGATATCAGTTTTATACAGGGGGTTTTGTATGGGCTTGTTAGGAAAATCACACTTCTTTTCCTACAGTTCCTTAAAGTGGCAATGGATTTTTTTGGCAAAATTTTCAGAACGGTTTGTTGCTGAAATATAATTTCAGTGTCATCACTGATACTTTTCTACAATAGTAAGTATAGATTATATTTCAATATTGCATTTAATTTGCAACTATAGCTTGCAAGTGGTTTCCAACATATTCTGTCTTTTTCCATGAAGCCTGTCTTTCAGGCGTGTTTTCCCTTACATGGGCCTCATGCTACTGGAGCTTGTGCTGGTGCTGGCTGGGGTAGTGTTAATTTTATTCACAGTGGCTAGTTTGTGGCTATGTATTGGTTTTGTGTTAATTCAGTGTTTATAATATAGGGATGTTTTTTTGTTATTGCTGAGAAGTGCTACACAGAACCCAGGCCTTTTCTGCTCTTTTTTACTGCCACTTTGGCAAGGAGGCTGAGGGTGCATGCAAAGTTGGGAGGAGTCACAGCCAGGACAGGAGACTCCAACTGACCAAAGGGATAGTCCAAATATTATGGCATCATGCTTGGTATATAAAGTGGCGGGAAGAAGGAGAAGAGGTTTTTTTTGAAGTGATGACATTACTCTCCCCAAGTAACTGTTCCATGCGATGGAGCCTGAAGATGGCTGAACACCTACTTGCCCACGGGAAGCAGTGAATGCATTCCTTGTTTTGCTTTGCTTGCGTGCATGCCTTTTACTTTCTCTATTAAATTGGTTCTATCTCAATCAATGAGTTTTCTGGTTTTTATTCTTCTGATTCTCTCCCTGATCCTACTGGTGGGGAAGCGAGCAAGCAGCTGCATGGGACTTGACTGCTCTCTGGAGTAAAACCACGACACCCATACAAAACAGAGCATTGATATAGCAAAGAACACACTTTAATCAATTAGAAATAATAACTCCCAGTTAATTCAAATTAGCTTCCTAAATCCCTTCTATAGAATAAGAACCATTAGTAATATTAAACTTCACTAAGGAAAACACTGTCTTTTTTCTTGGTGGAACAGAAAAATTTAGTTGAAGCATTGTTCATGCTCCTGACTTAAAGCCACTGATACGAACTGAAAAATTAAAGGAAGTTTAGTCTAAATTAGAGCCTTTTAAAATATCCACAAAATAGTGACCTATTGTTCTCATGGGATTTCAAACCCTTATGTTTAATATCCAATAGATTGCAAAGCCAAACTCTAGACCAAATATTTGATGTAATTTGAGTTTTGCCCATTATCCTTTCTTCTTGCTGTATGAAAAAAAAAAAATTCTTGATGTAATTGTACCCTGGAGAAAAACAGTTTCCTACAAAGCACAAAGCCAGGTGCAGGAGAGCTTTTATTACAAACAAACATCCTTAAACTGAGGCCTGAGACCTGTTTAGGACTGTTTAGGATTTAACTAGTTATACGATAGATACCAAAACACTGGGATACCTACTTTGTTTAATATTCAATGGATTGTTGTAATGAGTATTAAGAAAGGGATTTATATAATTCTCTACAGACTTTTTGTTAGAAAAGAAAGTATAGAGTTAGAAAAGTTAGAAAGTATAAAGTTAGAAAAGAAAGTTAGAAAGTATAGAGAAGCAATTCTTTTAAAAAAAATAAAAAATTTTGCAATACAGAAATAAAATATTTATTAATCTTTTGAGACAAACATTTTTTAATATGAAATAGCACAATTAACTCCTGGGCAATGTTTTCTTATTAACACCATACTGTGAGGAGAATTGTCTTAGAAAGTTTATTTACATTTTGTTTAACAACAGAAAAATTTATATATTTTCCCTCAGAATTCAGAAAACTTCTTGAATTAAATAAAAATAAATGTAAAGAGGATGGATCTTAAAAGGGAAATTCTAAACTCTTCAGGGATTTAATACTGATTTCATACAAAAAGGGGTCATTTAACCCTTCTCCAGAATTATGATAACTGTCCCATAGCATAGCCCTCATTATGTTTCACAGTGCCTCACTTGCACAGGAGTGAATTTCATCCTTAATACCTTGAAATCACAAAGGAAGTTCATGAGCCATACACTCATGTCCGTGACCTTCAGTCACCATAGTAGGGCAGTCAATAGAGATTATATGTGCTAATAAACAAAGAAAAAAAAAATTGGCTCAATGAACCAATCATAGAAAATTAACAACTACGTTTTATTATTAACAGTTTTCTTAGTAGTTATATTCTCTTTACATTGTCAGCTTTCAGGCTTTTACTATAAACTGACATTCTTATGCCATGATCCTACCATAAGTTCAACATTCTTTTTACTGTCATCTATGAGTTCACTACAGGTCATAATTACATTTGTGTTTAACAAAACTCTTATATTGGGTGTAGGTAGCAAGGTTTTGGTAGTGGTTGGTGAGGTGACTTCTCTAAGAAGGCACCAGTCAGACAGAGCAAGCTCAGCCATCTCCCAGGTGGACCTACTACTGGCTGAAGCTGAGTCCTTTATAACATATTTAAGAAAGGGTAAAAAATGTGGCATGACAGCTGTGAGAGGAGTGAGAAACATGTGGGAAAAAGAGCCCTGCAGACACCAAATTCAGTGCAGAATGAGGGGGAAGAGGTGCTCCAGGCCCCAGAGAAGAGGTTGTCCTGAAGCCAAGCTAAACATCATGGTGAAGCAGTTGTGTCCCTGCAGCCCACAGAGGTCCACGGTTGGACAGGTATCAAGACTGAGCGAGGCCACACTGGAGTAGGTGGAAGTGACCTGAAGCCACATCTTGTGAAGTAAAGGTAGGAGTGAAGATGAGCCTGGAAAGAAGAATTGGGTGGTAGGAAGATGCTTTTAATTTTGTTCTTATTTCTAAACTATCCACATCTGTTATGAACAAGCAAAATGAAAAAAAAAAAAAAAAAAAAAAACCCAAACAATTAATAAATAAAAAAGTTTACCACGGTCAAGCCTGTTTTGCTGTGACAGTGACTGATGAGTGGTCTCCTTGTTAATATCTCAGTCCATCAGCATATTCAGAGTATTTTCATCTTCTGTCCTGCAGAGGAGGAGGCCAGAGAAAACAACCAGATGGGCGTCAGGTGGCCAGACAAGTTTCACACATCACAGTCCTTACCCAGTGTTGGTAAACCACATCGAGTACAACTACGAAAATAAAATATAAGCAATTTCATTGTTTTGGATTACCTAAACTTCATTGATAACTAGTAGGATGAGACATTTCTAATAACAGCAGATTTTCACTGTTATTTATCATAAGTGATAAATGGAGTAGTCTTAACAAAGAACTTTCAGGAATAAGGAGAAAACTGCCTTTTAACTTATAAAAGCCATTGTGAATCAGAACACACATAGGAGTCTATTTGGTACAGAAGACCCTCCTTCTCCCATATGTTGATGAAATGCCTTCATGAAGGAGAGTTTCTACACAAGAAGAAAATTAAATTCTAGTGAATTTGGCTTATCATCAGATATTGTTTCAATTTTTTTTTCATTTTAAGACCTGCAGTAAAAGGTATTGCCAGACCAGGCCAGACAGGGGGTAATGGCTCAGAATAAGGAAGAGCAAGGGCACAGAAGCAGGATGGAGACAGCAGTCACTTTCTGGAAACCTGTTTCTGGAAGTTCTGGGGTGCTTGTGGGCTTGAAGTGTAAGGTCTGCAAAGTCTGAAAAGAGGTCAGACCTGTTCTCTTTATTTTTATGAATTTTTTTATTCTCTCCAAGGCACTTTACCTGTGAAAGGCAAAGGAAGGAGAGGAAAGGGGGATTTGGCTCATGCTGACCAATCAAAGATCTACTGTAATGCACAAAGAAGCAGTCCCTAAAACCCAATAAGGGATTAGCAAATGGAACACAAAAGTAAGGTGAAAAAGTCATGACCAACACACAAAGACCTAATAAAACTCCTTAGGAGTAAGACTGATGCATACTACAGAGACTAAAATAAACATGAGGCAATAAGAGCCTTTTATTCCTGTGATTTAATAACCAACTGAATCATGTTCATGTAGGACAGATTTCCACACTTTCTTTATTGTCTACTGTTCTCCAAGGCCACAGAGCATTAATTTAAAATTCACCATTACAGTATATCCACTTGCAGAGTTACAGCAGATATATTCTATCCTTTATATCTATCTGAGGAAAGAATCAATGTTTTTAGAATCATATCCCAGTTTAACAACTAAGAGTAGAAATACTACAGCAATGTGCTTCAAAATACCCAGACTTGGACAAGTTACTAAATTGGGTTGATTTTCAGGTATTTTTTGTAGCATTTTTGGTTTTTTCTGAAGATAAAAATTTCTGATCTACAGGATTCAATTTTCAATTCAGTATCACATTTTAATACATGTAAGTCTGGCCCAGTCATGCTTTGCTCATAAACATCTTTAACTGCCTTAAAATAATGATGGAAAAAGTAATATTAAAGTGACCCAAAATGGCTGAATTACAGAAAGGAATAACATGTACTCCAAAGCCAATATAAGAGCACCTCAAATTTTCTGAAAAAATGCCATGAATTTGTGTTCACCTTACTTCCTCATCCAGCATAAAGGATTTATCAAATGAATATTCCATTATTTATTATGTGTATCATCACATTTCTCTTCAATAATTGTTTACTGAGATTTATCTTGCATAGTAATTTAGTCTTTAGTTAGGCTTACTGTTTGCTTCAATATTTATTTCATTTAGAATAATAACCAATAGAACAAAACTGTTGCCTGAGACCATGTTCCCATGTCAATAGCATGCAAAATTGCCTAGTAAATTACAATAACCAACAAGAGCTGTCAAGCTCCATAGTGTCATTTCAAATTAATCTCCGTAAGAAAAGTCAGGCTTTATATTAATAACAACAATAGCTATAATACATATTTTTTTTCCTTAGCAAAATGTAAAAGTGACAGCCCGTGATCTCACTTGCCAATTAATACAGACAGCAGAAAACATCTTTTGAGAGAAAGATAAAACAGCTTTCTCTTGCTTGTTTGTGGTGCACTATAAGAGCAATACAGTAGCTAATGTACATACCCATTATATTGTCTAGAACACAAATGTGTGCTCAGTAGCAGGAAATCCCTACCCAACTGATAAGGAAGGAGGACTACCCTACACTATATAAAAAAAAATAAAAGAAGAGGTTAAAATTGGATTATTATTCAGCCGGCTTTAGTTTTGAAAGGCCTGATTCATTTTTAACCCTTAGAGAAACAATTCCTGGCAGATTTGACTTTTCGGATGATTAACTTCTTCTAAATTTTAAGGAATAGTGGTCTATTTAATAGTTTAATATTAGAGAAGAGGGTTGCTTTTCTATTTGCTCTGTCTGAAGCACCTACTTCAAACTATTTAAAACAATTATATATACATGTTTAAAAATATAATTGAAAATGTATTTATTAATACTCTGTAAAAAAATAGAACAACTCAGTAAAGTTAATAAAGTCAGATCATTGATAAGTTCATATTAACAAGCTTTTACATTTGGGATATATTTCATTTAATGAAATAGCCACTATGATTGTCAGGAGTAAATGAATTATAAATAAAAGTTATATTCCCTTTGAGGCCTTGTGGTTAGAATTTAGCTTCAGGGATCAGATCAAATTAATTTGATACTATTATTTCAATATGAAGCAATAATCTACAAAGAAAATCTCCACACACTAAGTGTGAAAAATCACTTCTATGTCCTAAGGAATGCCAGCAATCAGAAAGACAAGGGGCAGATTTATTTGCTGTCTTCAGCAAAGTCAGATAAATACCTAAAGAAATATAAATTAAACCTCAAAACATTTTATGGGCTTAAAGGAAGTTAAAGTGGGAGTATGAGTGTAGATCACACGTGGAATTTTGCTGGACTGAGTAAAGTAGGGCAATTGCTTTTTTCAGTTATAACTTTTAGTGTTCTTTTTGCAGTTTGAGCTGATTTAGAATCCACACACAGCGTCACATTGGAAGAAAGTTACTGTACAGAATTGCTTCTGAGTGCAGAAGTGTCTGTGTTTAGTTGAACTTTACTCTGGGTGTATTCAATGTGGTTTTGGAAAAAATGTGTTGCATAGGACAAGAGATAAAATACAGTTTCAGATTTTTTTATTTTTTTTTTTTTTGGTGGGCGTACAGGTGATAAAACATATGGTTCCTCTTATTTGCAGAATTTTATCATTACAGAAGAATTTTTATAATGGTTTGTAATCTAATCAGACAGAGTAACCAGGGTAAATGCCAAATTATCTTTGTTCCCTGCCTATACGCCTACTTTAAAAATATTACTTGCTTTCAGAATAATAGCTGCAGCTACATGCGCAACCGGTAATTCTTGAGTAACTCTGTAGCATTGAAAATAGTTTAAGCATGGATTCCATGGGGCTACATCATTCTAATAGCCACAAGGTTATTCATCTAGACAGAGTAATGTGAGACTCTGTGGTCAGAGAGATTGAATCATAAGGGGCTTCTAAGATTAATGCTGTCACATCATCCTTGGATCCTTCTACCCACGTACCCATCTGTTCATCCTAGAACGAAAGGATTCTGACTGCCTTCGGGGAAGCACTGCTACCGACTGCCCCAACTTACTTCTGCACCTTTTTTGCCTCTCCGTGTTAAAGTTCAAGGTGACAGTTTTTAATGTCCCATGGCAGACTTCCTGTTTTGATGTTTTCTGTTTTTTCCAGTAGAAGTTCATTTCAGTGAGGGCTCCTTTTAAGAGGACCTTTTAAAGACTTTTAAAATGCAGCACATGTAACCCAGAATCACTGACAAGGTACAATAAATACAAACAATATATTTAGTATGAAAAATAGCATTCATACTACACTTCTTCCTCAGTCTTTATAAATACAGGCAGAGATTACTCTGAGGAGGAATGCTGGACAACAATCCAACATATTTTGCCAAGTTTATCTTAGACTAATTCAAGATCCATTAAGTGGATCATAGCATTTGCGCCATACTTTTTTTAAGCATTCTTCTTCATTACAGGGTATCACTTTTGACCTTAAGCATTACACCAGGACACAGTATGTTCTGTGATACTAGTAATGAGAAAGTTTTCACATAATTCTTGAATATATTTGCTCACCTATTTTTACACAGTATTATTACAATAAGGACAGCCTAGTAAAAGCTTCTGTACTTATCTGCCCATATATTTGGAAGGGTTTCCACAGCTTATGCAATACCTCAGCCTTAGGCCCAGCTTCAACTGAGAATAAAAGTAAGTTCTGAGCTGGACAAATTCATTTCTTTAAAAAATATATCAAACTGTATTCATATGGACGAGATTCCAGGACAACAGCTAAATTAACCTACATTCGTACTGCAATATTTGGAGTGTAGAAACAAGGTATTAAAGGAGTTTCATCATATGTAGGAACATAGTCATGAAGTTTTGGCCAGGGATAGCTACAACATGAAATGTTTATCTCCAAGCTAGCTTATGAAAAGCAGGGATCTATTAACAGCTAAATGAGAAAAGCACTCGGTGGGGTAGCTAGAAGTAATGACTTGTCACTGCTTGTCAATAAACTAGCAATGAACCTCTGTCTCTGAAAGCAATCTAAGATGACTGCAAGGAGATAACAAGTATGAAATAGCTCCCTTTGCTGTTATCATTGATCTGAGCTTGCTTGCTAGAGCCTGAGTGAAGCCTATGTCTGACCTAACTGGCATTTAAACATGCACCCACTCCCTGGCCAAGCCCCATGTCTTGCCCTTGCCTGCCCAAGTCACACTCAGTTAAGGCCAGGTTCCTTGCAATTAAGCCACGTGTCACTTGACTCCCACCTCAGTTGTTCCACTGAGGTGCTGGGGTCTCATGCTCCTGTTACAGATCAAGCTGTGTTTTACATTCTTCTGTAGTTTGTCTCTCACCTCCCCTTAGGTCATAAGATTTGCATAATTTCTTACATGAGAGCAAAATTTTGTTTGATCATGCTCAAACTGGACTTTACTTTGCAGTTTTCCTATCACTGAAAAAAAGTCACAGCTCTTACAGAGGACTCTGCTGAAAACTTTTCCCTGGCCCTCCATTAATTAAACTAATTCCAGAACAGGTTCTTTAAAATAAATGCCTTTTATATTCAGCTAAACACAAACAGTATGCACAGAACAGGACTGAAATAGCAAGCTTGCATGTGTTTTTTTCTAAATTTACACTTTCTTTGCAAGTGTGGACTTCTCTTTGCCCAGCTGCACCCATATCTGTGTAGCAGCAAACACAAAATACTGTTGCACTCTCTCAACACCTTCACATTGAGACTGCAGAGCTGCATATTTATGGGGTCAGGACTTAAGCCAGACAACCTAGCTGAGCACATCACAGATACCGGTGTCAAAACAGGGACAGGAAAGGACTGAGATCCCATCACTACCTACAAATACATGCATACTATTTCCCTCAATTTCTTTTTGTTTATACTTCCCTCTTTAGAAATATTTGAGATGTCCCTTCAGCCCTAAATTCTGCTCCAGGCCTCACTGCCCTAGAAAATACATAATTATCTTTATTATAGTAGATGAAATAGCATCATTCAAAATGTGTTAACCTACATATCTCTTAAGGGGTTTTGATATGCTCACTTCTTTCCTTGCCTTTGTTTAATTTTCTTTCACTTTCCCCATAATCCCCATAAATCTCTTGATTTAATTCCACACTCACTGCAGAATACTAAGAAATAGGAAAATTAATAAACATATTTATACAATATAGAAATGAGAAATCCTTCATTTTCCACATCATCTACAACTTAGTAAAAGAACGGAGTTATTTGGTAACTATCCTAGAAAAGTTTTGTTAGAAATTCCATTTTAAATGGTACAGTTGTTGCATCTAAAATTAAAAAGTTTCTTGGAGTACCTTCTTATTAAAAATGAGATTTTCACAAAATAATGGACATTAGCTTCAAAATGTCGGTTTCCTAGGTCAACGTTGCATATTATATTAAATCTTGTGTCCCAATTGCCCAAAAACCTCCTTTCAATAAGCCTATGTTTTATTCCAAACCCATCTAATTGTAACTTAGTGTCTCTAGGTAAAATAAAGCCACAGAATTTGTTGGATCTCTCCTGATCCCTCAATTTTCCCCCAAGAATTTTCTTTCAGGGTGCACATATTTGACAGCATAAATTAGTGGATGGATGGATGGATGGATGGATGGATGGATGGATGGATGGATGGATGGATGGATGGATGGATGGATGGATGGTTGTTAAGTGCCTGAACTTTTTTTTTACTCTGTTTCCCCAAATTTATCACATTGCATAACATGCTCATCCCTAGTGTCTGAATAACAATAGGTTATCTTTCATGGTCACAGAGCACTGTTTCCAAGTTGACCAATGTACCTGATGCTTTCCTTGTGGAAATGGGTGGAGGTCCTGCTTGCTTTTAGTCATGTCAGCTTACAGGAACTGGGATCACAACCTGAGGATAATGGCTTTCACTTTTTTCTGTAAGGGAGGGAAAGGATGTTAACCTTCCCTCCCCTTGTGTTTCCCTATCACCTTGTGTATTTTCACTGATACCTTCAGCTGCATTCCTGCTGCCAGCTGTCTGTGTTTTTAGTGAGGATAGGAACAGATTTCTGGCTCACGTTGTAACATAACTTCCAAGCAAAATATCAAAAGATATGTCCTTTGATATCTTCACTGACAGTGTTCCTGACCTTAACTGGGTGTGTATAGGAATGTGCTCTTCAGACAGCAGACATGGCTTCATGCTTGGAACTTTCAGCTGTGTTTCATACCCTCCCAGCATATGATATTTTATTTGCCCATACATGATCGTACTGGAGTTCCAGAAGACCCTGTGCCATGACTGTTTTAAATGTCTCTCTCCCATGCATGGTGCTTCACCATCCCCTTCATACCAAGGTGTTCTGAAATTCCCAAAATGAAACACTAAAATAAGCAGTAATTTGTAGTTGTTTGATAAGTGTCACCTGTTAAAAAACCACAGATTTCAGAGGAGCTAGAAGTGTACCCTTCTGGTAGATACATCACATGGTTAACTGCATAAATTTTAAACCCAAAAGCCATTGTGCATCATCAGTGCATCATCTATCTGGTCCTCAGAACATGCTTCTAAACATCAGTTGGCAAATTTTTCCCAGTTAGAATTTCACCTGACTCTTTCTGTGAGTATTCTTCCCTTTATCTCCTTGCATGTGCTTCTGGAGTAATTCATAAATGTTTTCTGACATGGTACTCATCTTTTCTCCATCCTTAGGAACTTATGAACCTTCTTTTCAAACCAAATCAATATCCCTACACTTACAAACATGTCCTTTGTTAGGGATTTCTGAGGTGAGCTTTACAAATATGAAGAGGCACATATTTTAAGTTAACTCATTTCTAAGCGCTTTATAATCATAGAATAACCCATAAAACCCCAATCCACCAGTTTCAATCATATTTTTCATGTCGTATTTTAAAAGCAAATTTACTTAAGCATGTGAAATTCTGGTACTGGTCCCATAATTTTAGCTGACTTGAACATGTGACTTTAATTTTATTCCTAAATAAATCCAAAATTTACAAATGAGATTTCCTTGTATCAGACTGTAGGGTTCTGAGTGCAGTCAATTTGCTCTGAACATACTGCTAAAACCTGGCAGCTGGGAAAAAAATATGAAGAATCATTACTTTCCATTTAAACTTACTTCTTGTGTTAATACCCTGTAGTGAAAACACATTTTCAGGAAACAGAAGTGAGTTCACCATCCAATTTCACATCTTACATTCAATGACCCACGCTGTAGAAAAAGGATAGCCTGAGGCCAGGTTCAGCAGTTCCTATGAAAGACATAGCACTGGTCATTCAGGCTTGCAGGACTCAAAAGGATGAGATAGGCAAAGAACATGAACAAGGTTGAGCAATCTGTGAAAAAGGTATTCACACGAATCTGGTGGAGGAAGAATAAATTGATAGATCTGCTTGGGATCAAATTCCAAGGGTAGAAGACATTGAAGCAAAAAAACTTGAGGTAAAATACGTCCAGAGTTCTCCACTTCTTCAGCTCTGCCAATGAAACATTTTATAGTATCCATAGAGGATCTACTGTAGCCTATTTGATATTATTCGTTTTTGCAGCTTTTTACTCAACTATTTATTTTTCTGATTTGATTGGTTGACAAACCCTAAATACTGGATCCAGCTGTTTCTTTTTGTCCTTCTCTCTGCAATTCCTGTTTTAAAGGTGTTTCAATCTCATCTGAATACATTTTTATAAGGGATCTTTATGAAGAGAATAAGATTATTCTGATATTCTTCGCATCCATGTAAGCATCATACAAAAAATTTTTACATATCCACAACACATATGCCATATTCCTAAGAGAGCTGCAGAGGCATTGGATGTGGTCCTGACATTTCCTCAACTACCACCACTCCAGTGAAGAATGGATATAGACTGGAAAGGCCTCTGTTGTTTTTATCAAATGTAATACCAATGTCTTCTTCCTATTTACCTCAGTACTGACACTGGTCACATGCAGAATGCTGACAAGGGGGCACCTTTGACTTGCTCAAAAGCCTCAAGGCTTGGTTGTCTTGTAAAGTAATATCTTCGTTCATTTCTCTTCAAAAATTGATGTGGGAGAATTGTTTACCCTTCTTTAAAAAATAAGACATACAGTTCTATACTTCATCAGCTGAATACAGCACAAAGGTCTGAATCTCTTGATCAAGAATTTCTAGGTTTAAACACAGTCTTTATCAACTGGATAATTTTAGAGAGATGTTTGTAATAATTTTTGTTTCTTGATCTTTTCTTTATTTCTTCTTTCCCAAGCAACATGGCAGCATTTTTCATGACTTTCTCTTCACCTGACATTATTTTCAGTATTGTTGTAACTCACTGCAAACTGTCACTGTCAAAATTGTGTTACTATCACCAGCAGTCANAGGGCGGGAGGGAGGGAGGGCTCTTCACTGCTCCTGAAATATGAAGAATTGAGAAATCTGTCCTGCTGCTCCTGTATTTGATATAGATATCATATTAGGCAAAGGAAGGAAAAGCTAAGTGAATATGTGAAAGTGTAGAGATGCATGGAGGGAAGGCTAAGAAGAATCAAGAGAGCATCATTAATCTCCTGAAAGCAAGACTTTTATATCCAGCAACATGAATACTTCCCAGGAATATTGAACTTTCTTATTATATAATACAAAAAAGGCCTAAGGCAGCATAAAGTGAACACAATTATATGAAGGTGAATATTATCAGAAATTAATACAATATAATTTCAAAGAGAAATATTGTATAGATTTTCAGTGGTTAATATAGACATTTTTGCACAAAACTGGCTGTCACCCGTGGTAAGTGGAAACACATGCATTTTCATTCCACAGCATATAACAAGCATTTTGTCCTGAAATTTAAAAAGCACACTCAATACACCAGTAATCAAACTGGCTTTAAGGCTGCATAGAGATCTATGGCAGGTGTGGAAGCTTATGTGGAATCATATAGGCATGTGAATACATCCCATTTCAGCTGTAAGTTAAAGTTTTATGGAGTCACGTAACTCAGGTTATTCACGACAAACTCTTTGCTATATTTCTCTGTGTGCATGACTCACATTTCTGAATGCCACCTACAATCTCTCTTATTTGCCTCCTGACCCCTGCCCTCAGCCTCACCAACCTTTTCTCTTATGGTGCAATGCAGAGAACAGAGAAATAAAACTACAGGGAAGAGTAAGATAATATATAGAAAGGAAAACAACTGAGGTTGAAATCCATAGATTTGCTTGTTTGCTCCCCTCTGTAATGAGTGTCTAATCTGCATTAAAATTCCTTCAGAATTTCCTCAAAAAAGTTTTCTGATGCAAGACACTAGAAGTGTCTTGTCTTTGGCTGAAGGGAGAATTTTACTATTGGCAATGGACAAGTGACAAGTCTCCCATTCATCTAATCTGTCATGCTCTGTGTCTTCACTTCCCTCTCTTTATCCTGAAGCACTAAAGCAGAAGGAAAGCCAGACAGACTCATTTCACTATCACTAATATACAATTTTTATCTTGAGTTCTTGATTGAATTTGCATCATTAAATTTATTTCTAATTTGGTAAGGAGTGAGTTTTCTGAGTGGATTGCTGAGGTTTTGAGGGGACAGGAATGAGGGGATGTTTAATCCTCACAACTAGTAGAATTATTTTCTGTGTTTAGTTTATTTTAACTCTTTGTGTCTATTCAGTTATAGCCCTTCTGAATCACAGAATGCACTTTGCTGCCTATTTCTGCATTGGCTTCACCAAATCTATTCACTTAATCAACAGTCTTCCTTTGACGGAAAACCTCTTAGATGCAAGATGACAATAACTATCATTAAAATTTTCACAATCTCAAATCTCTAAATTTTCAAAAACCAATTCCTCTAGCATGCAGCAGATAAAAAGTGTGTTTTGATTTACTTGTTAACACATAACTGAAGTCCTCTCTTTTAAAGGTTTACAGCATGATTGTTTCCCAGCAGTAGGGTATGTAGAGCCTAACTGAAACAATTAAGGTGACACCTAACAGCTTCAATTTCATTTTGAGGCTATCAGTTTGTATTAATATATTTCCATATGAAAAATATTAAAATGCATGTTGTTCTGTCACCTAGATAAATTATAATCTTACAGATAAACATTAAAATTACCTTTTAAAAAGTTCAGATGTGATTAGAGGAAAAGGACTATTCACTAAATAACCAGCAGCACATCCTGCAAAAGAAACACAGTTGTCCAGGACATGAAATGCTGCCTCTTTGTTGTGTATCATTTCTGATAGTGGTTATCTGTTATAATGGAAAAAGCATCAGTGATGCATGAGGATCTGTCTGGCAAGGCACTGTAAGGTTCCCAATCAATTGGTCTCTGCAACATGACAGCTGTTGCAGTTCTTGCTTTTTTTTTTTTTCCTACAGAAACTTCAATGCACTGAAAATGTCAGGTTATAGCAGCAGCAAGATTTCCATCCATTTATTCCAAACTGAATATAAGACAAAAGTCACAGCACAGAATTGACTGCCTCTGATACATTATCTGTGTTTCTCTCATTCCAAGATGCTATTAGAGCCTTTATTTCTTTTTTAAGCAATGCAGTAGCATCTCAATCAAGATCAGAACTGCTGTATAGGTCTCACAAATGCATGCCAACCTTAAAAGTTTCCATCATGAATCAATCTGTGTTGCTTGTCTGGCTACAGCCAATGCAGAAAGCTTTCTCTAACATGTTATGACCCAGCTACACCCAGCCCCTGGTGCTGTCCAGTTTGCTCTGTCCTCAGTGCCTGTCTCTCTCAGTTCCTGGGCTTCAGAGATAAGTTAAGGCACATGTTTAGCAAAAGAATGAGGCAAACAATGAAAGGCAATAGAAAAAAAAAAGAAACTGGCAGTGGCTCAGGATAGGAAGCACTGTTATTTAGATTATTCAGGACACTGTTATCTGATTTTAAGCCATTTTAAGTTTTAGAGATAGCAACATAAGCAGAAACTGTTTTTCAGTTTGTAATGGTAAATATAGAAACAGGAGGGTAGGCAAGGAGGACTGCCGCTCACTAAATCGTGCTTGGAATAAGCCATGGATTTCCAGGTTTTTTCCCAGTGACATCCCCCTTGATAAACACAAATTGAAAATCTGAAGCTTCTTTGTTTTTCCTTCAAGTTATCCACTGCTACTTATGGAAAACTTTTTGTTTTGCTTTTCATTAACAGTCTGGTGTTGCTTTTTCTTTCTCTTCAAAAAGTCTTTATAACAGTCTTTTGAAACAAGAGGTTCCACCCCTAATTTTTAACAGTTTGCAGTGCCCTCATTTAGAGGCTAGAACAGTTTTTTTATGCAGCGGCAAGGAGAGGGAAGAGAGTGTAAATTAACATTAATGATTCATTTGTAGCCAGGCCTTGGTATATGATGTTATATTGTTGGAGTGAATTTTTCTTTAAAATAACATACTTAAAGCTGCTTCAATCCATGAGGTGTTCATTGTGTTCACACGTTTTGTATTCATTCAACTTCTCAAAACAACTCCCTAAGAACTACTCAGCATTCTGATATTTCACCTTATTGATGTTAAATGGCTGAGAAAAGGAGTATCAATTTAAAGCAAGAACATTATACTTCTAAAAACCAACTCCTAAATGTTTCACCCTCTTTCTTAAGTTGAAGAGGCGGAGAGGGAGAAGGAATTTGCACTGTAAAATTTACACAATCATGAGTTGTTACACGTATCAAAAATCCAACTTAAAGAGAAGATGATGTTGCTGACACAGTGAGACAGTTCAGACAGCCCTTATAAAGGTTCAGAAAGTTGTTGGATATGTCAGGAGCAGACATCTGAACTCATCCCATCAGTATATTGTATGGTGCCTGCAGGATTAGGCTACAGCTATTGCGCACCCTCAGAGGCAGCACCAATTCACTTTTAAGTTGATCCTCAACAAGGATGCACAACTCAAGTCAAAATATCACATTGACAATAGTACTGTAAGAAAGATTGCCAATATTGTTGTCTTAAATATTACAGCTGAAAATGTTTGAGTCTAAAAATTCCTATAATATTTTCTTTGAATATAATATATACATAATTTGATACATTTGAAAACACTTGCATATTTTAATTTAGTTGTCTTTTTAAAAGCTAAACTATTTTCTTGACATTTTTTATGTATTTCACATAAATAAAATCTTAGTTTTGGATGACAAAAAGTACATTGCAAATTGTATATTAAAACTTATTTACAAAGTATGATTGAAGTCTTTCTTCCCATCACAAGAAGAGAAAAGCATGTCACCTGAAAAAGAGGGAACAGCAGATGTCAACGTAGTCATAGTGGATAGAATCTGAAAATAATTATAGTGTTAACTGGATTATATTTTTGTAATAAACATTTTGATGATATTAATTACAATGGATTTTATCAATTCCAGAGTTTTGCATTATTTTAAAATGGCAAGGAAATTTTCCATAGAACTGTTGTTCATGTATTTGGAAAGAGAAAAGTTTTATCAGCAATTATATATATATATATATTTTTTTTTTTTTTTTTTTAAGAAAAGACTAGCTTAATAGCTTTTTCACTTGAATCTCTCTGGAATCTTAATTCCATTTATAAAATGTCAAATGGAGCTGTATAGGAAGCATTAAGAATCACTAGCTAATTCTGACACTGCATGAATTTTCATACAATTTACAAAGGTGCAAGTCAATATAAAGTGTTGTGAATTACTTCCATGAATCACACAAAATACCTCCTTTGAGAAAATTATGCGATGAAGTAGTTGGTACAAGAAGCAATTGGGAAATCCATTGAATATTCACTTCTTCGCAAAGACTTTTGGTTCCTTATGCATCTTCATAGTAACAGAGAGCAGCCTGAGCTATCCTGTAACATTTACTTGCAAAATGTGCCACTGGTGTGATAAAAATACATAAGGGTATACTTTTCCAAGAACCTGAATCGCCTAAATTACCCATATTATCTAGAGTTGAAAGCAGGGGGGAAAAAAAAAAAAAGTAAACAGTACCTTGTAAGGTAGGATTTGAGCAAATTCCAACACACACTAAAGGATTATGTTTTGAACACAGGATAAGTACCCAGACTACTTTTCTGTATAGAACAGGAGCTGCTTAGGCAGGGGTCCAGGTAGACCAGATCGGGCCAAGGAAAGCTCCAGATAGCTTTGGTTTATTTACCTGTTCAGGCTCTTCTCTACAGTTTGAAATAAAAGAGCTTGCAAATGTATTATACCTGTTCAATGTTATATCATGCCTCTAGTCATTCATTGTAAAGCAGTACAATTTCTCTCACTGCAAAACCCCCAGAGGCAGTCACACAGTAGCTGTAGCTGCACACAATTCTGTAGGACAGCTCACATTCCTGCCCACTTATGTGAGTTCTGGCCAGTCAAGAGCAAAGTTCATGTATTCCAGCCTGAGGCACTGACATCGCATTTTATCTTGCGTGGACAAAAAAAAAAATACTTCAGAATGATGTATAACCTGAGAAAGATTTTCACACACAAATCAGGCAGAGTAGCCAAGCTTCAATTGGAAACTTATAAAACGTCGAGCTACTCCAGCATTTATCCAAAACTCCCACCAGAGTTTCTCAAGAACTCAGATGACTTCTTGCAATCTGCCTACTTTAGCAAAGAGAACAGGGAGATGGGAACACCAGCTTAAACTGAAGCTGGAGCCAGAGATGTAGTTCTAGTGAGCACAGTACACAGGAAAGAGGACAAATTGAGCAGGGTAAGATCTCTGCAAGCAGTTTGTAACACAGCCTCTGTGTAATGTGGATTGGTGAGACAATTCATATCAGCTGAACACTGAAGTGGAATTTAGTGGCCTAAAAACAGGCACCTACTCCAAAAACAAATGTCAAGTACCCTGGCTGCTCTCCAAAAATCTGTGCCAACTACAGACCTCCTCTATTTGCCGTATCTTCTAGCCTCGTGTGAATGTCTTGAGTACCCTACAACATCAAACATCTGCATTTAGACCAGTGAATTTTCTGCCATGTTTTGCAATAAAGTTTTAAATTTAAATTTAATAGTTTACTTAAATATTTAAGTTTTAAATATGTCTCATTTTGACATATTTTGTGAACATTTGAACAGCTTGTTTTAGAAAAGCATTGGAAAGTCTTGCTAGGTATTTATTGTCCAAGGAAATTGTAAAATGCCCTTTCTTTTCAGAAACATAGCTGTAGGTCTTGTACAACTTCCTTATTCTAGCAGTTGATTCAAGTGGAAAAAATACTAACTTTATCACAAGGATTTTGATTCCACCAGGAGAGTTAATGACACCATGACCATATGCTACTTGACTACTCCCCAGTCGTGCTGCAACAATAACCAGGCTTCTGAAATAGCTTTCAAAAGCAAATTCTGGTGGAGATGGGGACTCTTTACTCCAGGTTTGAAAATGAAGCACGTTAGAGAACAAGGGCACAGAACCAAAGTTACTGTTATCAGGTCATTAATGCAGAAAGGCTTTTAGTTTTTGTGGTTGTTGTTAAATATGGCATAGAAAATCCTAAGGCTCCATGTGCTCAAGCCCTGTGCCATCTGTAACACCCACACACATCCTGTGCTATCCCTCCAAAATCTTACATCATACATCTTCTGGAGAAATCATACCTAGCAAGTCAGACATTCACCATTAGGGAGACTGGGCTGCTCCAGTGACAGTGCTGTGAGTCATGGCTTTCTTAGTGCCTGAATCATTTGGACAGCTGCAGCAATCAGAGACCAATACTGCCCTTTGGGAATAGGTAGATTCCTGCTACATCACCGTGCAGCTTTGTGCTTTTGACTGCTCACGTAGCTTTGAGGAGTATGCAGAAAGGGACATATTGCCTCAGCACACAGGGAACGTGTCTCATATACTTGGCTTTTCCTGAAAGTATCCAGCAAGGGTAGGAAAGTCCAACTCTTACTCTTCATCATTTACTATACCAGCTGGCTGAGGTCATTCCCAGAGAACATCTAAACATCCAGGTTAAGAAAGGATGGAATTGACAACACAAGTGGATTTTTAAAACAGTGCAGTAAGCCATATCTAAATCTTGCCAAACAGGCACAGTGTCTCTGGTCCTGACAGCCCACTGACATTTTACACTGGAAGCATTGGCCTGTTGCCATAGTAAGCATGGGAAAAACTGGAGGATTGAAAACACATAAAAAACTGTCTTAGGTCTGATTTGTCCTCCAGTCTAATGATACAAAATGTTTTCACAGTATTTTCTTACAAGTGAGCTGAAAGGTTCTCTAGTAGCTCAGATTTGCCTTGGACCCTTTTGTCACCTGTACAAGACCTCAGTAGCTCCAGGGTGTCAGCAGGCGGGATGCTTCTGAAAGGTGCCAGTTGAAACTTATCAGGGAGCCCTAGGACATTCTGTCTGGCAGTTTGAGTGGATTAGACACACAATACTAAGTTGTCTGACAGCAAGTTTTCAGTTGCAGTGAGACATTTCCTCGTTAAGATCAGCCACTGTCTGATGTACATACAGATACACAAAAAAATACACATAAACTTCTATGTATTTATATATAGATATAAAAAGATACACATACATACATGACTGGTTTTTGTTTTACAAACTATAAAACAACATATACACGGGAAAGCCTTGATTAAGAACCTGGAGTTATAGAGGCTTTTAGGTAAAAAACCTGTTGAATATTCTGAAAACAAATACCTCTCCAAGCCAAACTAGCACTGATGTAATACCAGCAGAGTTATTTGTATTGTGCAAGAGCAGAGCAGGCTCTCTAGGTTTCTTTACCTGAGAAGAAAACTGTAAGTATAACAGTTCTCAGGTAATTCTGGTGAGTTTCTCTGCTGGTGATATATCTTGCATGCATATATGCATGGAGTTTTATCTGAATTATTACACTAGATGCAACAGATTCTGATGACCACAAAAAGGTTTTTTACAGATTTTTATACACTGTAATCACAGTTGAAATAAGAGAGCTCCCACAACAAGTTCAACCTTTTAGTTGAATAGTTTCAAGGGTTGTTCAGAGTTTTGCAGCAATGTAAATAATCCTTTGACATCCTTTGCCAGCAAATAACTCACTGGCAAAATTTTGCTGTGTGGCAGTCACAGAGCAACTCCCAAAAGTATCAGCCATCACTCAGCAAGCTTCCCCATCAGTTTCACTGGTGTTAGTCATGTCACAAGTGAGTGTTTTGGGACACTCAAAGACTGATCAACAAAGTTATCAGCAAAAGCAGGTTTAATATAAAAATGAAAGCATGAAGAAGTTCTTTGGCAATGTTCACTCTACTACTTACTAGATGGTCAAAACACACAGAAAAATCAAATTAAAATCTAAAATCAATAAATCTAAAAGTAAAATCAACCTAAAATGATCTACCTAAAATGATGTATGCTGAGAATGGAAAAAGGGTAAGCACGGGAAAAGGTAAGGTTAAAAAGGACTAAGGGAGACTCTCCTGTTGAGTCACAAGATTCAGAGTGGACTCCCTTGCCAAACTTAGCCTTGTACTCGACCAACAGTTTGGGCCTAAAGGTTTCAACACTTAAGAGGACTTAATCAATAATCTAATTTAAACAATTTAACAAAGGACTCTATAGAATTTACTGTAAGTACAACTGTTTCTCACTTTTAGGCCTAACTAGACTTATGAATCCAACATATTTAAGAATCTAAGAGGTCAACATACGTAGTGCATTTGCTATAGTATATTCATATTCACACAAACATAGACCTAAAGGAGTATGTATAAGGTATAATATATCTGTGAAAAATTCCCCTTGAGCTCAGTACTCAAAAAGGATGCATTTGCATCTTCTTAACAGGAAAAGGATTGAGCCTCAAGGACCAGGGTATCAGCCCAGGCTCTGTCACCTCATCATTTGATGTCAGTCCTCCAAGTATAGCAAAACTGAGAGTTCATTGGCTCTGAGAGGTGTCACACTCAGAGGGAGATTGTTCATCCCAGTCCAACGCAATCCAGGAGAGCTCAAAGGGGCTCACTTAAGATTGCTGTTTATAGGGTCGCAAAAGGCTTTTGTCATAGTAATTTTCTGTCCTGGTCACAATTCAGATTGATAACTTTCTTTGAAAATTCAGTCAAAGAAATGTTGCTCCACTCAGGTTGTTATTCAGGCAAGAAAAATGTCCATTAAGAAACAGGAGCTTGTTAGACAGTGTAAGTTCCTGAGAGCAGACAGTGCTTCTGACAGTCTGAACAGTAGCTTAGCCCAGGTGCTGATCATCAAGACAGAGGCATAATGAGCTTTTCTGGGATCACAGTGTGGCCTGAGTAGGGTCTGGGGAGGAGATGCACCACAACAAGGCAATGGCAATGATGTCCATTTTTCATCAGTGAAACATAACATAGTCAAGTGGAGAAGAAAAAATGGAAACACTGGTTCCCTCCTTCTTATTTTGTCACTCAGAAATAGAGCCGTCTGCTACCTGCATAAATGGAAGACTGCAGAATAAAGATAAAATTTCAGGTGTTGATGCCACTGTCTCAGCTTAGTAGCAGAGATCTTGTTCAGGCTCCACAGCTCGGTTTCTCCTGCAAGAGCTATGATGGAGGAGCTGCTCAGATGGTATTGGGCAGTCATAATCTGCTATCTCTAATGTAATGCTCTCCGGATATCCTCTTTGACAGATTATGAATCTTCAACCCCTCTACTAACATACTTCTCCAGACAATTTCTTCTGCTTTTGTCTAATATTGGTTCTTCATAATCTTATGGATGACATTCAACCTTTTATTCAACTACTGCCTACTATGACATAGTCAGAGGTCATATCATTTTTATGCATCCTTATTACTTCAAAAGTGATGTATGCTGTACTGAATTCAGCATCAAGATAATTGGAAGAGTATTTGGACACTATAATAAGAATAAATCATACTGTATGTCCTGTTCTTTCTCCACTGGCTACAGCAAACAAGATACCAGGCTTCTCAAAAGAAGAAAAAGAACATTTTCATTCTTCGCCATTCAATCTGTTTCATATTCTATAATGTAAGGAAATTTTAACTGGGCCAATAAGGCAACTAACTAATTAATCTGTAGCTTCATGGTTAGAAATGAAATAACAGTCACTTCATTTACTACAAAGTGCTCATTATACATTTTACTCAAAATCTATTATATGTAATCACAAATGGAAGAAGACAATTCTAACCTGAGAGAAGTAGATGAGATCCACCACTCCTTCTCCCTCTAGTCTAGCCTACAAGAGGGACAGGACCTTCACTAGGACACCTCACTTTTCTTATAAATTATACTCTATGGTACCCATTCTAAAAATTTTAAAAATTACATTTAGCTTAATTGAGCTTTTTGATTTCCAAGTGCCATTTAAGAATCTGGGCCCATGGCATTTTCTTCTTCAAAAATCACAGCACAATTTAGTACAAAAAGACAGTGTCTTCTTCAGAGTTAAAAAAAAAAAATCCTAAATGAATTTCTATTAATAGGAAAGCAGAAAAAAATAACATTGGTATTGTCTAATACTTTTTATAAAGCAAAGAGTAAAGATTTTTTTTTTTTAATTTGTGATAACATAATACTGAGCCCAGTAGCCATATAGTACTACTGTAAATATAGGATAATCGACAATCTGAGTAGAATGTAACCCCAGGATAATTATGCACTTCTCTATATCTTTAAAACAAAGCCTTATCGTCACATCTAAAAAGTGGAAGTTACATGGTAATTATTTTTTGAATTACTTTGTAACTGGTAGTATAATTATCAAGTAATCTGCATGAAAATAATTAGGTATTTACATAGTCTTTGCAATGTAATTACAGAGTAGTTGGCTGATTATGCAGCATATGCCTTGTAACAGAAAGTGATATGAAAAAGACAAAAAGCCCTATAAAAATACTTGGCCTTTCAAGTAAAATGAAATAAATCTGAAAAATAATTTCTCTGTATTTTGCATAAATATGTGTGTGTGTGTGTCTGTGTACACATGCGTGCCTCTGCGTGTGAATTAGGTGGAAAACAATAGAAATAGAAGTGTACAAATAATGATGGTTTCCTTGGTAGAAAAACCTTGTGAAGTCAATCATTTTTCAAGTCATAAATTTTTCTCAGAAGGCAGTAAGAATTTCTTCCGTAATTCACAGCTGCCTTTGTCTCTTCATCTCATAAGCCCATCTGCATTCAGAGGCGCTTAATAAGTTGGTAGGAACAATATGAGGACACAGTGATTGTTTAAAAACAATTACTCTGGCTGACTTATACTCTGATTAAGTGTCACCTGAAAAAAATGAATTCACAGTATACTTTTTGGTTTAATTTTAGAGACCTTATGAATTATCTCTTCTTTTTCTATTATTTTTTAAGAAGAAATATGCTAATGGCAATAGTTTGTTTTTTTTGAGAGGAAGGCAGCCCAGTAATTGATTTTGATCCCTGTTATACGTCTGAACCTTCTGTTCTAGATGCACAGTTCTAGTCATATTCAATTATCAGAGGCAGATCCTGCAACAATGAAGATTATTTCTTAAGTAGAAGATCATTATTTGGCAATCATTTGCATTAAAATGGCAATACAGTATGAATAGAATGTAAGTGCTCAAAACATTATAAATATATGGTCACAAAGTAAATTATAAATAAAGAGGAGTAAGAACACTCCTTGAATATTGCAGACAACAAACAAGCACCACCAACAGAAAAATTCTGAGAGCATGATTTCACATTTGTGTCTGTCTCATCAAAGGAAACATTTTTACAGTTCTTTCTTATCAAGTTGTTTTCCTCTAGGTATCTTTATCCTATGTTTTTCTAGGCCTACTACATGTATGTCCATTAATACTACGAAATCAATAAGAATTTTTTTTGCCATTTATGATCATCAAGGTTGATCTGCTTCATAAAAGAAACCAGCTCATTTTAGTATCCCACTCAGCTTGATGTGTCAGAGAGCTCTCCTTTAAATGAATAACACTATTTCCATTCTTTACTTGTTTGGACTTTCCTCAGGGAATTTCCCATTGTTCTTAAAATGAAATTGCCTAAATGAAATACTAGGTAAAAATTTGAAAAAGGATCTCCATCTACATTTTTTAATCCAGTAAATAATATAATCTGATGGGAACTATATAAACCAGTTTCTTAAAAGAATTTATGAAACTCCAACTTATTTCATTATTTTGAGTGTCTGAATTAACCTCTATGACATATTCCAGCAAAAATACATGCTTAAAAATTCAGCAAATAGCAAACAAATTTGATATACCTCAGGTGTCTGTAATGAATTTTTCTTGCTGAAACAAGAACAGGTTTCAGTCTAAGTCTGAGTTCCTGTTTTCCTTCACGACTCAGTTTAATTTCACATAGAGGCTAAGGGCAACTGAAGAACTGAAAATCGGGTAATTTCTTATGCATAATATGTGGAATTTGAGTGTGAAAAGATGCATCTGAATTTTCTAAAACTCACTTTGCATCAGAACTGTGGTGTTTACATGGGACAGAATCTCAACTACTGTCTATTTTTTGAGGAAAATGGGGAAAGACCAAAAGACCAGACCTACTTTCTTATTAATGTGCCCGTTAAATTGGTCAATTTAATTGGAGAGAGTTAACCAAATAGCTTGAAAATTCTACCCATAGCTATCAAATACCATATCTTACCAATAGAAGTAAAATGGATGACTAGAATAACTAGTTGGTTTATATTTTCTGTATCATTGGAACAGCAGAGGAAAGTACTCCCAGCTACTTTAAGAAGCAAGTCTCATTATAGATGTCTGAAATGAATATGAACATGATTACTGTGCCGTATCATTAAAAAACAAAAGTTCACAGCAAATACCAGTGTCTGCTGGGTCATTGGGGGGAAAATAGGGCTTTAATTCAGAAAGACTAAAAAAAAAAAAANAAACACATAGGTCAAATTGAGCAGAGGCATTTGTAGAGGGACTGCACTTATTACCAAGTTATAAGTGTGATAGGAGAGGGAATGGGACACATCAACTCCATTGTGCCACAAAGCCTCAATTTCCCATAACTAACTGACTGTGATTAGAGTTTGTCCAAAATATAGGGAGGCTTTCTTTTATTTTACATTCCAGGGTGTCACCAGGATGAACCCTAGAGAGAAGACCCATTAATGACAGCTATAAAGCTTTATGAATGTGTCATTTGGAAGCTGTGGAAACCTTAAAACAAACAAAACTTTGTCAGATAAAAATCAGACTTTATGGATTGGTAGCTGGTGACACTAAGGAGTTAATACCAACAAGGAAAAAAGGTTCCAATTCACAGCATGATCAGTATTTTAAGCTCCAGACAGCCCTGAAATATGTTCATACAAGTTTAAGCTATCAAGTTCCATTTCTGCTAGACAGGCATTTCAGAGAGCTATTTCCACTTGATTCAATTGATTTACATGGTAAACAGTGCCTGAACCAGGACCAGTGCTGTCTCATTCTCCAGCATACACTAGGGAACCCAAGGCCCTAAGCACCTACATGTTTTTATTCCTTTGTGTTTCTTTTTTTTTTTTTTTAATTTACATTTTTCTGGTAGTTGCTGAATTACTTTGGTTAGTTAATAGAAGCCAGAGCCATTAATGGGTACCAGGTTACATAAAGAAGTTCTTGCATACCATATAACAGGCTAAATTGCCCCCTAACTCTCCAGGACAAGCTTGAATGGAGACTCCACAGGAGCACAATTGGAGTTAAGAGCCTTGAATGCTCTTCTATGGCAAATGGCAGTAGGCTGACCCTGCAGGACTCGTTCTCTCTGCAGTAAAGTGTGATAAAACAAATGCCTCTCTGATTAGAGGAATTAGTGCTGCCTCATCTCCTGTGCGTCTGTGTCTCAGTTCTAGGAACCAAGCACCCTGCGTCAGGTGCAGACATCCTGTGGCTGAGAGCCAAGACCTTAAGGGGTCTAGCAGACTCTTTCCCACCTGCCCTATATGGTTCAGAAGCTACCAAGTTACGTGGCAGCAGTTGCTGCCCAGCTGTATAACTCCCCTCCAGTTTAGAAGAGGAATGCTCTGTCCTGTGGGGAGCCACACTCACTGTGACCAGAGGATTGTGAGAAAATGGGCTATTTCAACTTGACACTTAGACAAGGCAGGCACTTGCAATCTTCCATGCTCTCTATTTCAAAGCAACGCTTCAAACACTGAGAAAGTTTTCACCACCAGGGAATCCGTAAGAAGCTGTGAACTCACCTGAAAGCCTTTTCTTCAGTCGGGTAACCTAGAATGTCTCCCTCCTCCACTAGTCACAATTTTCCCAAACTCTTTCAAACATAATTGTCTCAGAGATTACAGCTTTCTACCCAATCAGACAGCAGGCTGGAGAATTTCCATAGGAAATCAGCCTGAAGAGCACTAGAGTTGAATAGGCTTTTACTGGATGTGTCTGAATAAATATGGTTCAAGCGGCTTCTGGAATGTCAGATCCTTCCCTGAATTAAGTCATGGTAAGTGACTGTTCATCAGCAATCATTAATTAAATCTAGATCAGATTTCATAACTATTCTATTTATCAGTTTTCACATTGAGTTTATATGCATTTATTTATGCTACACCTGTGCATTAAAAAGCTCATACAAAGCCAAATATTGAAACCAGGTGAGTATTATATGGGTTTCTTTGGATTTTTTACGTGATTCATTTGTATACCTTCACAATTTATGCTTTCAAGTGCCAGCTAAGTCATGAACAGGATATTACAAACCACATTCTGTCTTTCCTTAAAACAAGGACAACCACAGTAAAAATCCCTCTGCTTAATCCAAGAATTTCAACAGCCTCTAGTCTTTGGAAATACTACATGTATTGCTAATCAAAAACTCCAAAATTAAATTAAAGAACAAGTTTTACTTCAGTCTTTTACTTGTCCCAAAAGCCACTTAGCACAGGTAAGTGAATGCAGTTTTTCTCTTTGGGCTCCCCTCTACTCACAACACTCCATCCCACACCTGGGATGTGTTCCTGGCCATTGTGTCCTCCAATAGATATGTATTCTCACAGTCATATAGCAGTCTTGTACAGCAAGAAGAAAAATACAGGGACTTATTTGCACTCCAAAGTCACAATCAGTATGACATAAATGCCAGGTGTCAAAACTAAAAAATTACGAAACTGATAAAAAGTTCACACTCCACTAGAAAATCATACTTTAACTAATATTTCTTTAGTTTTTGTAAAAGAAATTCAGCATATAAACTCCATTTTGAACAGATACTGAGGAGTTGCATCTCCCTGTTTAGGGTGCAACCAAGAACTACTTTCTTCAGGCTCTTAATCTTCAGGAAATGCCATGCACCTTACCTATCACAGTTTAACTAAAATCATTCTCCAAAGTGCATTAAGCCAAAAAGTGAATTTAACAAGCATATCTAAGGCACTGAACCTGTGAAACTGAGCAAAGAGGGGGAAAAAAAGTTCCATGAACAATTGAGAGTGAATAAAGAAAACTACAGAAATGGCTAATGTTCAATCTAGGACAGGGTGTAACACTTAAAATAAACAAAAGTGACACAAAAGAATTCCTACCTGCATTCACTTCCAATAGCTGACTCTGCTGATACTTGCTGGTTTTGTAAGTGCTGGCTTTCTGAACTCACTGATAATGCTGAGTTAGGAATTTTGCACACAAGGGTGAGATACTGGCATTTCCAGCCGTATCCTTCAGATGACAGATTTATGGAAATATTACATTTTTTTGCAATCTCATGGTTATGATTTGGCCGTACAGTGTGCACAGAGATTATTGTCATATAACAGGCTGGCGGCTTTTTCTTCTTGCTCTCCTAACAGGTGTTGATCCTGTTGGGAGATGCAAAGTGATGACTCACTGCAGCAGATGGGGCTCCTGAACTCTGTCCTGCTTGTACCAGAGGTACAGGCCTCTCTGGAATGCAAACTCTGTGTTGAGCTCTCCTCAGGGAGGCACATCCCAGCTAGGTCTGTCTGTGGAGTCTAGATGACCTAGAATGTCTCTTATTTTGGTAATAATGATGGAGAATGAAACAATTCACAAAACTTGAACACAGGTAAGCTGTCCTAAAGGGGGTTTACAAACCTGATTATTTATGTATGGTATTCCAGATGCATTTCTATATGCTTTCTCTCTCTCAGAGGTCATGGATGTCAGGATTAGGTGTACCTAGCAAACCATTATAAATCCACTATCTCTGATTTTGCTTGATGTGCATATTATTCGAAAAGCCATTACTTGTTGTTGTTGTTCATCTTTCAACTCACTCTTTATTTTGCATTACAAGTGCAGGATAACTGGCTCTTGCAGTAGTTTAATTTGATAAGTGCATTAAATTTTGCTTTTCCTCAGTAAGCCACGGTCATTAGAATACCATGCTTCAAACACACTACACACACGCCCTTCGTAATTTCCCAAAATAGTTTATTTCTGTGACAGAGCCAGCTCTAATATTGTACCCAATAGTGAAGTATTTTGTGATGATACAGACGTATGAGATCAGGCTTTGTGGAGCAAAGCTAGCTGCTCTAAAGAACAAACAGTTCAGAGACAGTGATAACTGCTAAACTGCTGTGGGACCTCCTCCCTAATATTAATATTGAAAGTGGACTTTGACTATGCTTTCAGAGAAATATTTTGCCTTTTTTTTAAAAGATGACAAGATCTTCTGATAACTGGCAATTCCAATCTGTCCCATCTCTACCAATATTATTCTATTTATTGCCTCCCTTCTTAAACAGATTTACTCCTTATCCAAAATTATCCACTTCCTCACTTTCATGATATCATTCAATTACACATATAAAAACTTGCAAAAATCTTGATGGAATCAAAGCTGGAGTAGAGGAAACACCAGTCAAAAAGCATAAATTCTCAGACAGAGAGAGAGAGAAGAGATTATGTTACTGTCTTCACTCAGTAGCAGCCTGATCTTAGTGACTTTGCCTTCAGGTTTTGCTATCCCTTTCATTTTTTCTTGTGTCTTCACATACTGCTCACATTACTGAGCACCAAAAGTGGTTTTTAAGTTTCCAACAGAGAAGAAAGAGGTTCAATTCTGAATTCTTTGAAAGACACAAACGATATCTTACAAGCTTCACAAAAACATCCTAAATTACATGGAAGAGAGCAAAAAATAGCCAGGAGATCTGTTTTGGTAGTTTTTGAAGTAATACGGTTTCTACTTATATTCATCACTAAACTTAGTCATACATCTTTTGTGGAATATACTAACTTGTTATGAGTCTCTCATATAGCTTAGGCAACATCAGCAGCTTATAATGGATTTTCTTAAATGGATAACAGAGAGCCTTTACTAAAAGCACATAAAACTGTTCATGAAAACTTTTGGATAAAAAAATATAACTTCAATTACTTTATCCTAAGCACTGAAGATATTTCAGAAATCTTGCCTTGTGTAGAACTGGCAGGAAAATAGACTGGTGATTTATATTTATTTGCTGCTGCTGTTGTGATGAAACATTTCAGTGAAATTTGTGGCCCAAATTTAAGATTTGGAAAGTTTCAACCACCTTAGACAGAAGGTCATTCTGTGAATAAGCATCTTTAAACTGCAAGATCCTGTAGTAGTTCTGCTTGTGCAAGTGCATAGCACAAGGCCAAGGAAAAACATCACTGAGTGGTACGTCTGCACAAAAATATTGATCTGTGGCCAGTGTTGTGACAACATGAAGGTGTAAGATTTTTGCAGACAGCATTGTTTTTCAGAATTTGAGTTAAGCAGTGTTATTGCCAAGAAGCAATCATGACCCTTCTTGTAAGGGTTCATAAAAGAGACCAGTCTTTAAACCAGAGCTGAAAATGCTTCTGCTATCTCCTCATTTTCCCAAGTGTGTACTAGGGACAGTTCTATTATATCTTCTTGCTCTTCACTGGAAGAAAAGCTAAAAAAAGTGAATTTGATAAATAACAAGCTGCTGTAAATGTCTCTTCCAGGGGCTGTCCAAAAGGACAGTTAAGAGACAGTCCAGCAGAAGAACAGTTAAGGTTTCTTTAACTGCGTGTGCCCTCCTTTCTGTCACTGGCCAACTCCCTCACCACACTGTTATCTCTTATTGCACTGATGTATATATTCTGAAGAAAATACTGTAGTATTCTGTCAAAACAGCACATGCTTCAAACTCAGTGTATTGTTTTGCTAAAAAAAGTACATAAAGACTCCTTTTCCATTTGTGCTCAAATTGATTTTTTCATCGATTCTTCAGAATTTCCAATAGTACTTCATTGCAGTCACTCAACCTACAATACACATTTTGAGATAAAAATTAAAATTGAAACAAAAAAATCTTGAGTTACCTTCTTGTCACCTACAAATTGCTACATCTCTTTTAAGTTTTAGTGAATTATTTTTGGAAAAAAAACCAGACTGTTTAACAAGCAACTTTATCAGAATCCTCAAAGTAAAACTCTTTTTATTTTTTTTCATCGTAAAAGCCAAAGCTGAACCTACACAGCTATTCCTGCAACATATTTCACACTTGCTTTTGAGGGCGAGGGGGAAAAAAAAAAAAAAAAAGTGATTACAAATTAGGTCATTGCCAGGAAAACAAAATCTAAAAAAAAACCTTTTTAAAAAACCTTTGCAAGGTCTGTATTTTTTTATAATTCAGTGTATATGAATATTAAACTTCTATGGTAAGTTTTTTGAAATTCACTAACCCATCTCAGTGCTGTAGACTCTGCAAAACCCAAAGACTTTACAGTTATGGAAGGACTGCAGAACTCAAATATTTCACAGGATACCACTCAAAAATTTGTTTTAAAAGAGAGGAATAAAGATGGTAGTACTTAAAATATTTAACAAGTTAACGGAGAGCCATCACACCACAAACAGAGTATTCCAGGCAATAGGTAACACTTTGAAGACACTAATAATGCTGGTCACTGTTGAACACATATCATCTTAAATCTGGCAGTCAAAGAGACCTCCCAGTCATAGCCTGTATGGCCACAGCCATCCTTTGGTGTCATGGATAACTGCAGTCATCAGCTGGATAACTCTTTTGCAGCCTGGTGGAGGCCTTGGCTCAGGCAAACAGAAAGACTGGCTCTGCAACTGAAGAAAAGGCTTCAGAGATCAACAAAGCAACAGGATTCTTGGGACAAGAAGTAAAACAAACAAAACAACAGAGGCAGAAATGAGATCAAAAGGTCTAAACAGAAGCACAAGATGAGACAAGAACAGACGTCTGGACAGCAGCCACATTTCTGCAAAACAGTTCTTAGCAGGCAGCGGAGGGAGGCTCTACCCACATTTGTGTGATGAAGTCAGTGCCACAGCTGCAGAGTCAGACCCAGAAAAAAACAGCAAGCAGAGAACTAGGGTGTGGGAGGCGGAGAGACAAAGAGATTGTGCCATGTTGTGTGATATAGTTGTAGGCAGCCAGATGTACAATCCTTTCAATTCAAGCAAGAGCTGCAGGCATCTGTCAAAGCAACACCTCCCCCATGGAACTTCCTCCTCTCTGGCTGACGGATGGCTTCAGAGTTGCCAAACATATTTGTTCATCAGTAGAAGGGCAGCACCAAAAGCCATTCCTTATTAACCTCCTAAAACAATTTGGTCAAAACCCATTTCCAAAAACATGTGGGGTACAATAATGTAGACCACAAATAATTTTTCTTTCCAAGTGTCCAGTGTTCCTTTTTTCTGTCACTTTAATATCAGAACACCAGACTTCCTAAATAAATCTGAGCAACTCAGAATGAAATCAAATTCTGAGGTGTCTGGACAATTTAAAGAAATTAAATCAAGAATAAGAAATTAAATATTTTAATTTCACAAAATCAGCAGAAATGTGGTGTGTCAAGCTCTCTTTAATGTTAGAGAAGATAGTGGAACAGGCTCCTTTCCTGATCTATGAGGGAAAATTTCATCCTCTAGTCTTACAAATTCTCGGTGGCTGTTACCATGGAGAATTAAGAGGATAATTTCACAACATGATTCCTATACAGATAGTCAAATATATAATGGGGACAAAACAAACAAACAAACAAAAAAACAACAAATAAACAAACAAAAAAACCACAACCAAACAACTAACTCCAACACTGAATATCTGACAAATCATACTGACTACAAGATTATATATATACCTCGGTATATGTGTATAGTGCCTATATATTTGACCCTGATGTTTAAATGACATTGATAAAAGCAGTTCAGTTTAAAGTGGTCAAGATAACAAATCCAAACCATTTGTAACCTTCCTGGGAATCGAGTTCAAGAGTGTGTATAATCCATCAGACTATTTGATTTTTTTTCATTGTTGTAAGGAGGGGAAAGGAAAAAAAAGCTAATTCCTACTTGTTCATTCTGAAAATAAGAAGACAAAATAAAGGTTCGGCTCTCAGAATATATCCCAAGAGGCATTTGGAGCAATTTTCCTTAAAAAGGACAGTCATTCAAGGGATTATAGATCATCGCTTCCCAAAGTCCTCCCACTGAGAAAATATTCTTTCAGCAACCTCACATGTTCTTGATCATTCATATTTGAAGCTTTAGTGCCATTGACTGCTCTCGCTTTTTTGGGGATTAACCTGTTTTCAATGAGGTGAGCTCTGCAAGCTTAGAGCACAGAGCCTGAAATGTATTTTAAGGCTAGTATAACTTTAGTCCATAACTACACAACCCTGAAGTGTCATAGCATTTTGCTTCACAGCGACTTCCACAGAGGACAAGTTTTTAGAATAGTCATCACTAGGCAATGGGTCAGAAGCATGTTTATCTCCCTGAAGTGTTCAAGCTTTCCAAACAAGAGAAATTGATAATTTAGGTTTCTGAATGAGGCTTAGCCTCCTTGGAAGCTGCTCTATGAAAGCCTATCGCCATGGGGTGCACTTTCAAAGACTTACATGGGGGTTTAACGGTCTGTTTTTCATACACTATTCAAGAGCCAAGGCCTGTCTCTGCATCCTCAATTGGAGGAGTGTTGGGTAAGAGCAAGAAGTAAATATATATATGTACATACCCATAAAAAGAATTTTGTTTTGTTTTTTTCCTTTATATATTGTGTCAGGTTTTTTTTTTTTCAGTTTTCTAGAGACATTCATATCCATTGGCTGCAAAGGAATCAATTCTGTCTCAGGAAAGTGATCTGATCTTGGCAGGTAATGTCCTGGGGGCAGTCATTCTCCACTCCTAGACAATTTGGTGAGTAATCTATAATTAAAATGACTGCTGCTATAGGTAACTAACAACACATTTCCACACATGTCTGTCACATTGCCACGGACACATCACAGTGGCCACATATTCCATGATTACAGATAGACCTTTTTTTGCATACACCCTAATACATTTCAAATGATACGTTGTATGAATTTTCTTCACTTTCTTTTATTTTTTTTTAGCTTTGGTTTGGTAAGAGAAAGACTACTGTGAAGCAAGAATGATAACCACTCCTACTACAGAAAAAAGAATGTGTTAGCAAATTAAATCTAATTTATATTCTTTTGTTCCTCAGTTTAGGTTATTGAAAATGTTCATATAATCCATGATAAATACAAATCTATCTTTACCCAATTTTTAGAAACTGGAACACAAAGATAGCACTTACATCAAGACCTGGAAGTCTTATTAAATGCGGAGTTTATATTGAAAAGCTTTCTGTATTCTTACACAATGAATTTCTGAGTGCTCTGTAACGTTTTTTTAGAAGTGTAGATTGCTTATGTGGGAGATCAAAAGCATTTCTAAAGTGTGTTCTCATGTTTATTGACATGATTATTCCTCTTGATTTCATCAGAGAATATTTTAGAGCCAAACTTTAGGAATTTATACTTGCTCTTAACCAAAGCATTTCATATCTGTAATGACTAAGTATATTTTGTGGGATAAGAGCTTCCAGATCAAGTTCTCCATTCTGGTTTTCCTTTAATGAATTCAGGCTTCTAAATCATATTTTCATATATATTAAAAACATNAAAAGAAAAATACTTAAAAAATAAAAAGAAAAATAAAAGAAAGGAAACCAAATGCAAAGAAACTATAAAATTAATGTAAAAAAATATAATGTTAATTTGCAACAAAAGGGATAGCTCCACTTAGCACTCTTCTTCATATAAGGTGAAGATAGTATACATTCTTGTGAAGACTAATGAGCAGTGTAATTTCAAAACAAATTTGAGTGAAATCAGAATATATCTCACAATTTTCTAGTGCTTACCACAGTGACAGAGTTTCCTACTCACAATCAAGCAGATTTTCAGCCCAGACTTTGAATTTCATCTAAGTTTGGGCCAGGAGGAATGTAAGAGGGTGTGCATTGTTACTCCACCCTCCAGCCCACAACTTCCTCGGGAAAAAAAAATTTAAAAAAAACTAAAAAGAAAACAAACAAACAAAACACCCTCATGTTAAGATTGAAAGGAAGAGACAAGTCTTTTATGAATAAATACATTCCCCATTTGTTTAGTTCATCTACTTCAACATTCATTGTTTGGCATATTAGCAAGCAAATTCTGTATTTCTCACCTTCTTCTAGATAACAAGACATTCTAGATAGAAAAGCCTGTAAGAAATTTTAATACTGATGTTCAAATTAAGGATATTTTCAAGTGGTTGGCTTTATAGCTGTAGAACACAGTAAGGGTTCAGAAAAGACTGCAGTTTAGAAAAAGTTTCTGAATTTCAGTTCAGCTGTGATAACAAACTTTATGTCCTTAACATACAGCAAATTAAAGGAAGAAGAGGGACAGGCATTGATATCTCCTGTCTGGTGATCAGTGACAGGATCCAAGGGAATGGCCTGAAGTTCTGTCAGGAGAGTTTAGGTCAGTATTAGATAAAGGTTCTTCACCCAGAGGTTGGTTGGGCACTGGAACAGGCTCCCCAGGCAAGTGGTCACAGCTCCAAGCCTGACAGAGTTGATGTGACTCTTGGGGATGGTCCTGTGCAAGGTTAAAGGTTGAACTCAATTATCCTTGTGGGTCCCTTCCAGCTTAGCCTGTTCTGTGATTCTTTTTTTCTGTTAAGGTAATTTTGAGTTAACCCAGGGCTGAAGAAAGACTAATTTAAACTACTTCTTTTTCATCTCAGACTGAGTGTGCTCTTGAAAAGTCCAGTCATGTTTTTGAGACCTAAGAACATACCAAGGGCTTTGATTATAATGTTGTTTCTTGCAAAAGAATCACTGAGGAATGAATTGAAGAAAAAGGTAAGCTCTTGTTGGTATGCAGAACAAAATCTCAAAGATGTGTTAGCAAGATATTAGGCAACAAATATGACTGGTGTACATGAGTTATTTATATTTAAAATGCCAAAGGGTAGTTATATGAGAGGATGCCATGCACTCTGACAACTAATTAAACTTACAATCCATATAAGAATAGCATCACATCAGCATAATTAGTTTACCAGCTGGTGAGTCAGAATAGCAGATCCCTTATATAATAATAAGGGATAATAATTCCTATAATAATCCTTTATATAATTTCCACTGTAAGCAGAAGACAGCAAACATGATCTGTTTTCTCAAAAGTTTATGAATATATCTTGTACAATAAAAATTAAGGTAATCATGAATAGCATCCACCATCCCTGAAAAGGCATCAATAACAATTTATTTCAGATGCTTCTTGGACATAGAACAGAGACCATTCCTGACTTAAATGTCACGGAACCTATAGAATTTGCAACACCAAAAAAGACATATGTGCTTATGCTAAGGAGATGACCAGTGAGAGAGTACCAAAATTAACACACTCAAGACTAACATCTACATTGCAATTCACTATCGCATACATGTTTACATTCCTTCATCTCAATTCTGTTGCATGTCTCCTTTTCAGTTGATTAACTCACCTTCAAGACTGGATTCTTGGCTCCACCAGACACTGGAAAAGAAGCCACTTGTTTTACGGCTGCTGAGAAAGATTAAAATGTTTAGAGCAAGACTATGAAATTAACAGGTTTTTAGTGTCAATTACTAATGGACTCTTGCCCTGAAGAAAACTATCAACTCCATTTCTGTTTCACATTGGATAATAAAACCCATAGTAAACCTGACCTCCTGAAGTTAGTTTATCTTGGATTATAATTTGAATCTTTATTGACTGAAGCAGTTAAAGGAAGTAGCTATTACCTGTTATTCACTTTATAGGCTGAGTACACTTTGGAAAAATTCTATACCATATGATTATGTATACCAAAATACAAAAATTATAGATGGTGTTTCCATATGTTTTCATAATAATATATTCAGTTTATTAATAATAATAAATTATCAAGCTTTCAAATAGAATTACATATTTTTCTCTGGCGTTTGTTAGAGCTTATAAAAAATAACTCCTCATGAACTTAAGTGAGAGACACACTCAGCCTTTGCTGATGCCAGTGTATACCTTCATCTAAACCATTTAATGTGTGTTTAAATTATTCAATTTTAGTGGATAAAAAGGAAAAATTCTCACAAGACTATTTCTCAGTTATTGCCCCAATACTGGTGCTCCTTCCAAGAAAACAACCATGTACTTTGGGAATGGTGGATACAGCCAGAACATTCCTGACTTGTGGATATTAAGAAATGATGATGAATATATGAGTATTTTTCAGCAAACTAACTACTACAAAAGAAAAAATATGTATGCCAAGCCACCACTGAATCATGTCAATTAGTAAATCCCTAACATCAAGGCTCCCATCTTAACTAGGGAAAAAAAAAAAAAAAAAGATTGGGAGCTATTGCACAAAAGTATGTGTCAGCCTGCATGTATTTTGAGAGCAAGAGTGATGAGAGAAAGCATGTGTGAGATGTGTGAGGGATAAGAGTGAGATAAATGAGAGAAGATGGGACTGCATATTGCAAATTACGGTTTGGGGCATGAAGAAGGCTTCTGAAAGACATTGTTAATGTTTCAGCTGAATTCTTCTCCCTACTACTAACCAAAATGTACAAGCCAAAAGCTCAAAGAATAGTTGTTGCTCCAAGAGTCATGGAACACTTCTGAGTTCAGTGCCCTGCTGTGCTGCATCTCTTCTGTGAGCTACTCAGTTCCTCTGGTCTTCCCTTCTCTTAGAAGCATAACAGTGTTTTCTCTTTTGCTCCTTGTTTATTTTATTTCTTTAAGAACAAGAATTACCTATTCCAACAGGCAATCCAGTGAAAAAATAGCCTCACTAAACCTAGAATGCAGATCCAAACAAGTACAAATTAAGTGGGGAGAAATAGATGTATGTGTGCTTGTTTAATGATTTTAAGATGATATATGATGGATCACTTCATTAATAGGGTATTTGATTAATTATCCTTGCTGGGGGTTAGTGTGAAAGCCAAAGGTATGCATGTGTTCAAAAAGAGATTCAATAACTTAATGAAGAATAAAGCAAGATCTCTAGAGGAGTCTAGTTAATTAATTACTGGAAGTTGACCAGGTATTTCTGGGGAAGATCACATTATATGCATATTTCCTTTTTTATCCTTCTTCTGACCTCAGAATCTTAGAATCTTAGACAATCCTGAGTTGAAAAGGATCTACACAGATGATCAGAGGTCAAATCCTGGCCCTGCACAGGACCACACCAAGAATGACAATATGTACCTGAGAGCATTGTCCAAACGCTTCTTGAACTTGGTGCTGTGACCACACCCCTGACAAAGCTTCATGTCATTCCCTGATGTCCTATCACTGGTCACCAGAGAGAAGAGATCAGTTCCTGTCCCTGCACTTCCCCTCACAAGGAAGCTGAAGATCGCAATGTCTCCCCTCAGTCTCCTTCTCTGTTGTTGTTGTTGGCTGGACTTCGCGAACGAAGATCTTGGGATAAGCCTGCGCAATGGATTTTTTAGGTGAGGCACAGTGTGCGCGGAACTGGCCCCACCCCCTTTACTCCTGAGGTTCATCTTGCCACGGCCAAGCAGCTCAGACAGTGACAGCGAGTTCCTCCAGGATTCGAACCAGCGTCCTCAGAGGAGGAGCCGGCTCCACAGGCGGGGGCCTACGCCACGCGGCCAACGCCCGCCGCCTCTCAAGTGTAACATCTCAGATTAACATTAAGGTAAAAAACCAACAAACAGAAAAGCAATAATGTCAGGTTGTTGAGCAATCCTGGGAGCCCATGTGGGTCAGAACACCAGGGGAAGACCTCGCCTTGTCCTCTCTGCCACCGAATGACACACAGGTGGCACTGCAGCCACGCCTCCAACACAAGCTGGGGCAGCAGTCTCCTTCTCTAGGAAGAAGCCAAGTGACCTCGGCCATTCCTCAAATGGCTTCCCCTCATTCCCCTCACCCCTCATTCACCATCACTGTGGGATATCCAAATTAGAAAGTTGTGGAGGTAGCAATGTTGATGCCCTGTCATGATCCTCTTTTCCAGCCTCAATGTCCCTGAAGCTGTAGGCTCTATTGCTCTCTGAAATCTAACTCTAATCCTAATGGCAGCTTAACATTGTAACTGAGGTTCCCATCAACATGGGAGGCACAGATTGTAAAAGTGAAAAGACAGCAGTGTTGGGGCCCTGCCATGATCCCCTTGGCTTGCCTTTTCCAGGCCCAGTGTCCTTTTCGGTTTAGGTTTTCTGTCTTTCTGAAAACTAACTCTAACCTTAAAGGAAGCTTGGCACTTCTGTTACTGGATTACGTGAACCTCTGGTCATCTCCAGTAATGCACTTTTTCTAGTCTTTTATTTGGGCTTGTAACTGTCACCTAAATTGCACTGATATGTATAGGTATATGCATAATGTATAATGCCTGTATGCATATAATTTGTAGTTTGTATATCCTTTATAAATCACATCACTTTGAAATGAAAATCATTGCAATATTATTAATATCACACTGCATTATCATTACCTTCTTTTTATAAAAAGTGTATAAAAAGAGGTCTGTATAAGACTCCATTAATTGGTTCAAATGTTTTTCTACAGAATTTGTCAATGATAAAGAAGAGCAACAAAAGAAAATGGAAGTGTGTGGTACCAGGAGGACATCAACAGCCACAGGAGAACAGAGCTGTGTTGGCTTTCCATGTGACACTCATGTAAATTGGCAGTCAAAGACCTTGAGAGGTGCTGTTTCAAAAGGCCCTAGGAAACCCACCAGAAGATGAATGCCAGTCCTTCCAGGAAGCTAACATGCAATGCAACAAAAACAGACTACTGACTTGTAATTGGTGTTGTTCAAAGGGTGTTAAAGAGATATTGCATTGTTTCCTTAACAGGATTACCCAGACAAACTTCTCTCAGCCAGCCTCTCTATTCCCCCAGATGTCTCTGCACACATACACAGACGCTCTCTGAATCTTACACTTCTCACCAGAGAGGGTGAGGAGGCCATGTGTCACCGGTCTGGTTTGTCACTTGTAACGATGACATCATCTGCAGGCCTAAGGAGAATCTGAAAATGTACATCCCATGGCAAAAGACTAAAGAGGCAAAATTATATGAAGTTCCCAGATAATTTTTATTCTTTTTTAATTGTCATTTTTCCTGGGGATGAGCTAGGTGTGTGGACATACTGAAAGAGGTACCAGTATTGTCTAGATACTGAAGTTCACAATGCCATGATGTCTGGAATCATGAAAGAAGTTGCAAACCCTCTGTGACTATATTTGGGCTTGCATTAATTCTCCTGTCCTTCTGTTCAAAGGCGGTGATGGAATTTCTGCAGGATGTAATGAGTCCTGTTTCTCTATTATGAGCTCACAGAAGGGCTTACATGCACACAAGTGTGCAGAGATGTGTATACACACAAGTATCTCCAGGAGTAAAAGCAAGAAAAGAAGAAATCTTGAACTGACACAGTTCAGCCTCCTGATGTTATTTAATTGCCTGTTACTTGGAGGTTTTTGCATGCATTCCTTTTAAATTGATCAAATAGTTATTGTTTGCCTCTAATTATAACAATTTTTGAAACTTATTTTTAGAAATGGAAAATGTAATTTGGCTTTTTATTTAAGAAAAGGAATTTTAGATAGGTTCTTGCACTGCTTTTCTTACTTGGTTAAAAATTCTTTAGCACCATTTAAGCATTTTAACAGGAAAAAAAAAATTACTGCTAAGAGAAAAACTCTGGAAACATCATAACAAGCTGTTTCATAACCTCAAGGACTTTCAGGAGAGATAAAAAGACAGCAGAAACCCTTTCCTTCATTCCTGTTCCACTCCTCCTTGCCCTCCTTCTCATTCTCATTCTCCTGCCAACAGCAGCCAACAAATGCAAAATATTGTAGCACTGACAATAAAAATTTTCTGATATCCAAAATATTAGTTTATCTCTGTTAGCTTGTGTATCTTCTGTAATGTTATCTTGCTAAATCCTGAACATACCTGGATGTGCCTAAACTTTGCTCAGTGTTTTGACTGAGAATGTTCTTTTTCTGCATTCCTATTGCTTCAAGTTGTCAGATGAGAAACTTAACACAGCCACTAAACAAAGACCTTTTGATGTTTTTTCTAAGCTGTTGCTGAGTGATTTTTGCATGTTTACCATTAAGTAAACCTGCAGGGACTGTATCAGCATTGTAAAGCTTCATGCTATGACACAGTGTAATGACAGGGAGGAAAAACTGCCAACTATAAGAATACAATGATTTTCTCACCATTTCAGTCACCTGTGTAATGATTGTAGCATATGAAACCCTAGACATTTCAGTGTGCTGATACTTTATTTTCCTTCTATTTCTTCTGGTTAAGTTCTTTTCCATGAGTTCATCACATTTTTTTAGAGTCTACTGGAAAAAAAAAACCAGATAAACATTTGCTGAATGTGTTATTTACAAGGAAAAAAAAATCATCCCTTTTTACATCATCAGAAGAAAGACAGAAAATGGCTCATTAGGCAAATAATGTTTTTCTTATTTTATGGCTAATAAAAAGTTGAATTTGGAGGGGAAAAATAAATTAAAGCAACTTAGTTCCATAACAATTTAGTTAATGATATCATGTGTTCTCTGCATTTGAAGATACACAGTCCCAGGATATGGCCATATTGAAACAGAGAAAGTGTACATATAAATGATGCTTGAAAGTAGAGTTGCTCTGATGGCAGAAAAACTCTTCTAAGCCATTTCAGTGGGATTTTTCTTTTTCCTTTGATGAAAGTCAAAGTTTTCCTTCAAAACTTTTGGAGCTTCATATTATGTCTCATGCTTTATTTCCAGCACTTGAAAGTTAATAGAGAAAAGACTGCTCTTGTTAAAATTATTTGGAAAATTTTTTTTCAGTCACTATAGGAAAAAAATTAAAGAAAAATTTTAATCAAATTCCTGTTAATAAAAACTTACACTTTTTTTTTTTTNNNCTTTTTTTTTTTTTTTTTTTTTTGACTAGTCCTGGATGACTTTGTCAGTATTTTAAATCTTTATACTGTTTTAAACCTTCTATTTCTCAGCCCCATGATTACTATAATAATTTTATTACCACAGTGAGTATCAGTGACCTACTTCATAGTTTAGGATGGCATGGACACTTACTTTTAAATTAGTTTTCATTGACTACTTTAGGAATGAGACTCTTGGAGTGAATTACTATAATTACCATCCTAGATCATTAGAATTTGTCTGTGCAAATTCAACTTTTCACTACAGAAGTGTAGACATCCTAGGCACATCTAGCTCTTTATTTTGGTACAGAATGATCTGTTCCATAGTTGTATAGGTCAGTTCCCAGTGGCAGCAAAGGTACTTCACATTTATACAGTTCCTGACTCACTAACGTTTGGGTTTGTTTTTTTGTGTGTGGTTTTTGTTGTGGATTTTTTGGTTTTTTTTTTTTGGAGGGGGGTTGTGGTTTGTTTATTTGTTTGTTTTTGTTTTATTGTTGCTGTTGTTGTTTTTCCTTAAAGGCTGCCTTTTATACCAATACACTTTGTAGACCTGAAAAACTCTAACCCCAGTCAACAAATTAAGAACCTGACCATCGTTTTTGCATTTACTTGTAACACAGTTGGGCACTGTGACAAATAAGAAATGCTGAAGAATAAAAGCATATATAGTGAATACAATTCAAACATTCTAACAAAGAAATCCTAGTTCATGCCTAACATTTTGTTCCCACACTGAGAGTGATTACTGTTAACAGTTTCATTTCTTGAGAAAGAGAGGTAATTGCCTCCTTTCTTTACAATGTACAAATGAAAAGGATAGTCTGCAGTCTCTATTTTATTTTCAGATGAGATCCAAGATAACACTTAAACATTAAAATTTAACTTAAGCAGAAATTATGTCTAAACTTTTGAGTAAATTATATATACATAAACAATATATATTTATTAAAGTCAAAACAAAGCAAACTCTGTGTCTCTATATCACTCCAACTTCTGAATTTGAGTAGGACATTCCCATTGTGCTAATAGATCACTTCTGCCTACAACATGAAAGAACACCAGTCTCCTGCCAGCAGCCAGACAGAAGCTTCACTACACACCTGATCACCCTTCCTAGCCTGCGTACCTATCTATGATCTAGACAGCCTGCTTGCTGGAGGTGAAATTCTCTTTTTTAATCATAAAGGGTACCTAAGACATTCATTGGAGGCACCTAAAGGGTGGAGACAACATGGAGCAACTAGGTCAAATCATAATAAACATTTTATCTTCAAAGGAAGAGAATGGTGATATTTTATACATTAATTGTACGCAAGATGAGATTCTTGGGGGTTTGCTGAAACAATTTCTTAAAAATAAAATAAAATGTCTAAATAACAAAATAAACCCCCTCCTTCTATTTTTCTAGAAAATTAAAAGTCACTGTTTGTCTGTGTTTGTCTTGCCAAGGATTTATGCTTATTATCTTTATGTCTATTACTGGAGAGGAAAATATATTTCAAAGGAGTGAAAAAACACAAGCCCTCATGCAAAAAATACTAATCTTCACCCTGTCTTTGTGATAAGAGACTGTGTTGTTTCACTTATTTCCACCTTGAGAAATATGTGCAAGTCTGCCTTTACTTACAGCACTGAATTCATTATTTTCTGCTTCACTATTGCTCCTTACTCACTTCCCAAACATCTTCCTAAACATCACCTTTGAACCACCATTTTCTTGTGTTCCTCTAACGCCGCAACTTAAATGTGGCTGCATTGAGGTTATAAATTTGATGCAAATGTTACACATAACTGAGGAATCAAACCCTAATTCTTATTCCTTTCTTTGTCACTGTCTCCATTTACTATCCCCACAAAATTATTTCATTCTGTAGTTCTTCAGTTTCTTCCTTTGTAATATGATAATTATCCTTCTCAATATGAAGCCTCAGCATTTGATCCAGTAAAGACAAACACTGTTTGACCAGTGTTTTTGCAATAAGCCACCAGGTACCCAAGGAATCTGACATTCTACGTTAGGAATGGCCCTAGATTGCATTAAGACTATTATAAACCAGGACTTAGTCTTATTGTTTTTTTCAATGGTCGAGTCTAAATCTACTCCTATGTTCTTTTTCACAAGTATGCAATTTTAAGAAAACATACATATTTATATACTTATTAAAGACAACTAACACATTCATTCTAATGTCACAAAAATAATAAGGATAAACAATGTCATTAAAATTCATTCATGGCTAGACTTCATGAAGGAAGATTTGGGAGGGTTTTTCTCATGCTTGCTGATGGCTGATAAGGCTAATGAGAGATAGGCAAGTCCAGTTGCAAAAGGCACAGCAGAAGATTTCCACAAGCAGTACTGTCAAGGCACGGTTCTTTCTCTGTTGTCTTTTCTCCTCCAGACTGATTCTACATAGGTTTCAAAGGAGACAGCAGCATTATAGATTGTGTGCCTCCACATCTCCTGATTGGAGGCCAGAGTGGAACACTGATGGTGGTCAATCTGGCCAAGGCTGAGGTGTTGTTTCAGGCAGTCCTTGTATCTCCTCTTTGGGGCTCCTCTCTTGCGGCAGCCGGTGGCGAGTTCACCGTAGAGCACCATCTTAGGGAGGCGGTGATCCTCCATCCTGAAGACGTGCCCTGCCCAGCGCAGCTGTGTTCTCAGCAGCATGGCCTCGATACTGGTGACCTCTGCCTGTTCCAGAATGGACACATTAGTCACAGAATCAGACCAATGGATGTTTAGGATTGTACAGGGGCAGCGCTGGTGGAAGCATTCGAGGAGTCACAGGTGGTGGCAGTAGATGACCCAAGATTTAGACCCATATAGAAGAGTAGACAGTATGATGGCTCTGTAGACACTGATCTTTGTACTTTTCTTCAGGTGTTTATTGCACCAGACTCTTTTATGGAGTTTTCCGAAAGCTCTGTATGCCTTCGCTAACCTGTTGTCAATCTCTTTGTCAGTCTTACCATTGGAGGAAATGATGCTTCCCAGATAAGTGAACTGCTGGACTGACTTAAGCTCCGATTCGCATATGGTGATGTGGGGGTGATGGAAAACTTCCTGAGGTGCAGGTTGATAGAGAACTTCTGTCTTCTTCAGGCTGACTTCCAGCCCAAAAAGCTCAGCAGCCTCTGCAAAGCAGGATGTTAAGCGCTGCAGAGCTGTTTCTGTGTGAGCAATGAGGGCAGCATCATCAGCAAAAAGCAGCTCGCGGACAAGGTGGTTTAGGGTCTTAGTGTGGGCCTTCAGCCTCCTTAGGTTGAAGAGGCTTCCAACAGTACAATATTAGGTGTAGATGCTGTTTTCTTCATCAAGATCTGCCATGGCCCTTTGGAGCATCATGCTGAAATCATTAAATATATGTATGAGAAATATCAATTAGGTACTGTAAACTGAATTTTAAAAATCCTCTTTTTCTATCTCTTTTTAGCCATTGTGGCAAAAGTTATGACAATAGATCTCTAGAATAAAATATAAAATACATGTTTATAACTCTAATATGCTATGATCTGCCATGCAATTGTGTAGAACTTGATTTTTTATTTATTTTTTTTTTATCAGCAGCTTTTCTTCTCCTTCAAAACAAAGTTATCAAAACACAGAGTTCAATAGTAGTCAGGTCCTGACTATTGGTCTTGGTCCTTAACTTGGTACTTAATTTACATACATTTTGGCAAAGGAAATCTGATGAGAAATTAAATAAATCATTATGCTCTCATAATATATAAATCAATTCCATTCTTTATTAGAAATCTTTTACAATGAATATTAGATAATTAAGCTGTTATATAGTAACTCATGCATATCAAATATCTCAGCCAAGAAGGTTAATTGAAGCTCCCTCTTCATCATTTTAAATGTCTTCAAACTGCTTTGACTGGGTCAAGTTGAAACAAAATAGGTAGGCTCTAATAAATGCTCTGAACAAATTAGTTACAGGGGAAAAAAATGAAAGGGATTAAAACATTTCCTTGAATATTCTGATTTTTAAAAGATTATTACACAATTAAATCTCCTTAACTTGACTTCTAGTATCAAATAGTATATCCTTATAATAATACAAGAAAAAAAATCAGTTTGTCTCAGTAGGTACCATTAAACAAAAATCTCCCACTAGGCACTAAACACTGACTTTTGTATATACAACATGTTTTTCTTTCAATACTTAAGACATATACAGAGTCACTAGTATTTATTATTTTCTTGTGTTTGTCCACGTTGTTAGTGCAACATATTAACTAAATACATGCATAAGTTGGGTACAATGTAAAAAACTCAGTGAAGATGGAGCTTTGTGTTCCTACAAGTTACAAACTCATTTTTTCCTACAAACTTCCAGTAACTTAAAAACCTGTAGTGACAGAAATTGAAGGAAGGACAAGTAACATTACTGTTACTTCACAGCAACAGTTCATAAGCATTGGCTTTAACAACATACACTGGATATACACAGTCCGTTTTACTTGAGTTTCCGTTATGCTGATATTGTGGGGAGACAGCAACGAACGATTTTACAGTATTGTCTTAGAGGAGGTGGGGTTGTGGTGTTGCTTTTCAAGTTTTAATTAAACTTGGATTATTCTTTTAAAATACACTAATTTTAAACGTATATATCCTACAGAACCCACTCTCATTAACTTCAGGTCTTCTCTAATTGAGCTGCTTCATTTCACAGGTTCCCAGTCCTCTTCCTACAAGTACCCTTTATTCATTTTTGTTTAATGGTTTAAAAGAATCCCTAACTAGTGAACCATGATACAGTCTTTCACTACAACCAGTTTGTGAGGGAGAAAGCTCTAAATAATTATCAAAGTATAATGAACATTGCTGCTAAATGCTAACGAAATGCCTCATTGGAAAATTTGAAAGGCATTAATTCAAACAACAGTTTCTCTTTATCTCCTATATTTCCTGGTTCTAATTCCTCCTTTTTTATTTATTAGTAAAGCAATTTGCATGAAAGAAGCATCTTTGTTTCTTCAATATTCATTTCCTTTTTCTCATTGAGGGTATCATTCTGCTTCATTGAAAACAATGGCAATTTTACTGGTTGTCTGCAGGGAAAGCAGCTCTGGTAGTGAGACAAGCTGGCTGTTTCCAGATCCTGTTGAAGTCAGACACCAGGTAACAGTTTTCAGAATGCTTTCAGATAAGAATCCCTGAAGTGCAACTTCCTTTGTGCAACTTTAATGATTTGTTATTGCAGAAATGCTGATTACTTCATCAGGGATTATGACTTTATGCAAAGAGTAAATAGCAAGAGTAGGTGGATTTCTAAGTCCACCCCTTCCACAACCCTCTCTTTTCATGCAAATAGTTGTAGTTATGCCAAATAAAAAAATAAATTAAAAAAAAAAAAAAGAAAGAAGAAAATTTATGTCACAGAAAAGCACAGTACACAGAAGTAGTTTCCATGCATTATTGAGAGTTTAAAATTTGAACCAGCAGACAGTGTCTATCCATCATTAACTGCTATGGAATAACCAGGAAAATACAAACCACCGTATCTTCATGGTATCAAAATACCTTTGTTATTGGAATGTCAGGATGGGAAAAATCATAATTGTCAATTAAAGCCTTCTGACACTATGTAACAAAGTGTTTTGTGAAACACATTTCCGCCATCTCATAGACTGGTTACATTTACAAAACAGTCATTTCCAAGAGGATTTTTTTCCCAGGTTTGTTTGTGAAGATGTGATCTGTTCATCAATAGGGCTTCAAACTTTGTGCATGTGTGCATGTCTGTAAATTAATCCACCAGCGCTAGAAAATGGAATTTTGATTGGAAGGTCCTGTCAAAGTCTGTCTGAGTGATTGTTGTGCTTCTCATCAGTGTAATCTGTAATCCCCATTTCCTTCACTTAGGTATAATTCATTGTCACATGCACAGCATCCTCTCTTTGCTGGGCACATCAGGCAGAGAAAGATTCTCCACAAGCAATTTGCATTCTGCTACACTTGATATATAGGCTCATGCTCACAAATTATCCAGTGAGAATCTTCCTTAGAAAGACCTGTATTTTGTAATATAGCTCAGAATTTACTGCTTGTCAAGGGAGCATGTGACCTACTGTACTGTGTCAATCACGGTCTAAAACCTTTTACTTAGAGCCTTAGAGCTGTTTTTTCACACTGTTAGAGGAAGTCTGACATCTCATAAAACTTAGAAATGAATTTTCACTTCAGGAGAAGTAGAGAAGAGACTGAAAATGCCAAAAATTAAGCAAAAGATAATATACTGTGTCAGGTCCAAACATGAACAAAGGTATTTACAGAATGTTTTAGTGAAAGCCATGTGCTAGCAACAGATAAGAGTTACTTGTTCTTTATTCTTTGTAATGCAAATATCCTCTCTGCTTCACCCTCACTTAAAGCTTCAAATCTTATATCTGAAGTATGCATGATATTAGATGTATTATCTTTTAAAATAAAACTCTTTCTTTTCTAATTAACATTGAAATACTACTAAAACCAGTTAAAAGAACACCAAATCGATGCTCCTAGACTACCCATGAGTGCCACTTCCATATGAGAATGGTAGGTAACTGATTAAATTTCATTCAAATTGGTTAGGTACAGGATATAGAATGGCCACAAAACTGTTGAGGCAAATCTTAGTTTGTTATATATCACAGACTATTCTGAATTGGAAGGGACCCACAAGGATCATTGAATCCAACTCTTACGTGAATGGCCTCTATGGGGATCAAACCCACAAGCTTGGCATTATTAGCATCATGTTCTAACCAACTGAGCTAATCTCAGTTTTTGTAACCTTAAAGGAAATTACTATGCTACCTTTAAAAATGAGCAGCAGTTTGCAGTGTCTCATTTATCTTACTAAAAATAAAATAAATAAAAAAATTAGGACAAGATTTGTATTATTTGAACACTGCAATTTCATCTTTTATAATGCTGTCCCCTTTCCACACTTCCTGAATGTGCTGGACTCCACTCCCTGAAGCAGGATTGAATATTCAGTGATGACCACATCTTCCTGCCTGCCAAAAAGATTCTACCATAGTTCAAGGAGTCCTAAAATTATGAAACAGTGAACAGAGCAGCAATAAAAATGTACAGATGTTTATGTCAATTATTTTAGGTTTAAACAGTGTGATCTTTAAAGGAGGAGATCAGAGTATAGAACAAGTAAATCCATTGTTATGTCTTTATTGCTCCTCCTCCTCTATGTGGTACTTTTTTTGATTGTAGTATATATACTGAAATGTTATGCCTTCAGGTTTTGGCATGTACACCCTCCAGGTGATAACTGGCCATGTGACAGAGGAGTTTTTCTTGCATAACAAGATGTATTTCTACAATTCAGTCCTCGAACTCACCACAGATTGCGCAATTAAATATAAAAGTACAGAGTTGACATTACTGTGATTCATTCAGTCAGTCAGGATATTTGTTACTGGTACATGGACAAATACAGGGGAAATAAAGCCACCTCCAGTCTGCCATAAATTTCAATACAAGTGAGTTCTGCAGAGATCTATTTTAAAATATTAACATGCATATATAACTTGAATTCAGCCAGTGAATTGAATTCAATGACAGGAGAATCATTCTGTATTCAGCAACAAAATAAAAGTAATAAGAGGAAATGTTAAATGAAAAATTAGTGACTTCAAAGTTTAATTATATATTTTAATAAACGCTATCTAAAATTCTAATTTTAAAAAATCAAACAAAAAAGCTAGATAATTAATTTGAAATAACATATATAAAATACCTTTAATATCTGTTTAAAAAAAAATTAACAACTCTCCTAAGTCTTATCTAGTTTGTCAGAATAGACTTGAACTATTTTGTTTCCATGCTTTTCTCTTCAACAGTGATGTTAAATTTGTGCTTGACAAAGGAGAACTGCACAAAAAAATTAACAGCAAATAGCTTCAAGTCATTCCTCCCAACCACCCCACATTTTGATGTAGAATGCTTTAGTCAATTTTCATACATTAAAAAGTTAATTTATAGGAGGAAATAACATCTGTGCTTGTAGTCATTGCAATCTGACACAAAGAAAATCACAGAGAAAACACTGAGATGTATTTAAAATGTTGGATTGCAAGATTTTGTTTGATGTTCAAGGATGCCATTAAGCAACACATTGAAGTTCAGGAGGGAAAAACTAGGGGTGGTCTGCTCAGCAACCTGTGTAGTCAAGATCTACTGAAAGCTTTTCTATAGCTTTATGATCACTACTACCTGCATCTTTCAGGACTAATAAAATCTTGTCCTCTCTATCTTCTTTTTCTTCACATATGATAGTTTTGGCGCTTCTCTTTTAAATTTCCACTATGTCAGAATGGAAGAAGGCTCCATTTAAGAAACAGGTGATCAAAGATTAATTTCTTTTTTCTTCTTGTGGTAGTTGGGAAGTTCAAGTCTGTCCAGAAGGACAGAGGTAGAAAGTTAAAAGTGGATAGAGGGATTTTATCTGAGAAAAAAAGACATCTAGGCTCTTTATAAATCTTAGACTTAATACTATCACTGGATGAGAGACAAGGTTTAAAATATTAACTTTACCTTTTGTAAAGTCTATACTTGGAAGTATAACTCCCACAGAAAATGAAAACTAGTGGGAGATATGGATGGGAGCTAAGTACCAACAGAGACTTTGAAAGCTAAACCATCATTTGACAATTATTTATCTCATTCTTAGTGAAGATCTAAATAGCACATACTGTTTGACATGATCAGATCTGTAGCACTGGAAAACACATTTTTCTCCCAAAGTGTAGACCGTCTTGGTTAAGGCAGTTTCAGCCAGAGAAGGACAATTATTTTAATGTTTTAGTTTCAGTTGTAATTCTTGGGTCTCCTTTTAGTTACAAAAATTGATCTGTTGCATTAAATTTGTTTTCTTTTCATACACAATTTAGACTTAATAAGCATAAAAATCAACAGCTTCTAAGTGAATAATCTAAATTTCATTTCTGACTGATTATGACCTCAGAAGTATTTAATGTAGAAAATGTGGAAAGAGGACATATTTGTTCTTCAAAGCATAGATCTCACTCAATACACTTCCACAATTCTCTGTTGCAAGAGTCAGAACTTGCTGTTTTTTAGTAAATGAAATTCAAATGTTATAACTAGAAAACAGGTGACCAAAAAATTCTAATCTTCTTTTTCTAGATTTTATGGACTTAATCCTCTGCTCCTATAGTTTCCTATTTTAAAGAATTACTTTTTGCTCTGGTTTTCCTGGTTCATATACCGAGGAAAGTACATATGTCACTGAACATTTAGTCGGCACTAAGTTTCCACTCTAGCCTACCTCCCTGTAATTTGGATGTCTTCCATGCATTTAGATATTTTTTCCTCTTCACTTCACTTCTTTGTTTCCTTTATTACTGAAAATGAAACCTATATAAAAATAAAAAGAAAAATTGCCACTATATCTTACGCATGTACAATTACTGGTATTTCTGCAAGCCCTGAAAAAGTTGTGAGTGCCGAGTCTGTTCTCCTTTCAACCTGTCATTTGATTATGTGGAAGCAAAACCTTTACCTTTTTTTTTTATTTTGGGGATTACAACTCCAGTTTATTAAACAAGTAAAACCAGAACAACTAAAAACACATATACTTCTCGTTGTTACAGGGTTTAATACATTTTTACATGTAAATACTGGGTACATGAACAGGTAACAGTTCAAACAGTGGCTCTTCCACAGCACCATGTAAGAAAGGATCATGGGACAAAAAGTAGTTTGTAGTCACTCATCAAAATTAAGCTTTCAGTGCTGTACTAACTTGCAAAGAGATTAGTTTTGTTTTTACTAATAAGCCACAGTGTTCTTCAGACATTTTTCAATGTCTTTCTATTTGCCAAATTCATTTTTTTAGAACACTTGACAGACAGCACTTTATAATGCTGAGTGTATTAAGATTTGGATATTGGTTTTAAGAAGACACATACACATTTTTAGATCCACACGAGTAAATCATATCACATTTTCTTCATTTAAATAGTTGCACAAACCTATTCTGCAAAAATATTTTTCAAAGTTAAGGAAAGCAAAACATAAATATTACACAACAGGGGAAAAAATGTTAGAAAACTCTCTGAATTTGCACTGAAAGCCTATTGGACTTTTTAAGGGTAGAAAACATTTTTTAAATGCAGACTTTAGCTTTAAGAGCTTCAGCTCTTTGAAAACCCTCCAAGGTCATGAAGAGAGACGGACAGTCCTAGTGAGAGGTTCAGGACAGGACCTTGACTGAGGAGCCCAGTGTTTCCCTGTAGAACTCACTTTCCAAGGAAGGAGTATGAGAATATTTGTCTCATAAGTCTAAAACAACTGCTTAACAATACTCCGCCAGTATGTCATTCAGCCATAATAAAACATACCTACTCCAAGTAAACCTCACAAGCACTGAATTCAAATATCTCTAACATCTAAGTATATCAAGATTTTGGGAGTCATTTTTGAAAAGAGTGCCGTTTTCACTCCCGTGTTGAAAGTGTAATATAGATGTCCAAACTTATTACCATAACTAAAGTGTACTGCAGAAAAGACTTCAGGCAAATTACAGCTCTGTATGAGTTAAACCTATTGGTTTAAAGAGTGAAGAAGCTTCTTCAAAAGGCCTATCATATTTTCAATTGCTACCTTTAGTATTCCTTGACTGAAGACATAGATGGTATAGGAAAAGCAAACAAGCAATGTAGTTGTTGTTGTTGTTGTTGCACATGAAAAGGCACATAAAATATCCATTTCAATATTAAGAAATATCCTCTTTAATAGTAAAGTAATTACAAAGAATACAAACTTCCTCTCTAGGAGATCACCCATTTGTGCTCTACAGAATTTTGTTAAGTTACTATCTTTTCTAGAAAGAAATAGTGTTGTTTGACATTACTCTCTGCATTACTCTCTGTGGTCAGATTAATGATCTAAGACATTAAGCAAAATTTATGAAACTTGTCATTGTGTCATTACTAAGCATTCTTCTTAAAATTTTTCTATTTTACTAGTTTTCTGAGGAGGAAAGCTCTTATTCATTGAGATGAAAACTACAGTGGAGCTATGTAGAGACCAGCGTCTTACCTTACTAAACCCTACAAAAACCTAAATTACAATTCCTACTTAGAGGGATTTGTAAAATAAAAGAATTCCTCTGAAGGGTCTGCTTTTATCTGTTTTTGATACCATTCAGGTTTCCTTGGATTGTCACTATAATACAGCAGTAACAAATATCTTTCCAGCCTGGCTTCTTCTTCAGGCACTTTATTATTTTGACTGCAGAGCAGTGATTGCAAATTCAAATATGTTTGCAGCAGCACAAACAGCAAGCTTCTTTGCTCATATTTCTCTGGAAGCATTCTGCTTCCCAGACACTGAAGAGTGTTTCTTTGTTAGATATTGCTCTTTTAGGTATGACATATTACTACTAGAGATGAAATAACCTTCACTGATGTCTTCTTTAGCAGTGCAAGTCTCCCATAGAGTTGCTTCAGTGAAGCAACATTTAAGAATCTGGATACTTTTTTGACTAATAAACAGAAATATATATTGATTTATGGTCACATTTTGCCGGACCATCAGTTTATGTTCACGTGCCTTGGCCTAGATTTTTCTCTTCCATAAATAAGCCTTAAAACTGACATTGGTTTGAGAGTCTTAAAGAACTGTGAGATGGAGAAAAAACATCATATTGAGTGCAGATGGCAAAATTTTAGTAGCAGGAGTGCTGCATCTCTTCTGTGACATGACACCAGGAGCTTCCCCCATGACGGATAAAGTTCCAGCTGGCTTCAAAGACAGACCCACTACTGGCCAAGGCTCAGGCTGTCAGTCACATAGTCCAGGATAACAGCTTTAAGAAGGGTAAAAGATGCTGCACAGCGACTGTGAGAAAAAAAAAAAAGTGAGAAAACATGAAAGAAGCAACTATGAAAACACCAAGCTCAGTGATGAAGGAGGAGGAATGGAAAAAGTGGCTTGGTGAGCACCTGACAGCAAGCCAAGGTTAACCCACTGCAAACCAAATGCAGAGTAGTCTCTCTGATACTAATTGTACATTGTGGAGTTTAATATTCTGACACAGGAGGCCCCTTATGTTCCCACCATTCAGTTGGGCTGCTGAGGACATCTAATAGCTTGAGATAGCTTTATAACAAACAAATCCTCTGTCTTGCATGGTAGACATTCAATCTCTTCTCTTGCGTGTTTTTTCTAAATCCCAAGGTAAAGAAAAGGCATGTGAATTTCCCTTGGGTCATGCAGATAAAGGTTGTTATGCCAGGCCAACCTCACCCTATTTCTACTAGCCTAGACATCATACTATGAAGATGTAGAACATACTTACTTCTTCACTTTCAAACTCCAGTCATTCTTGCAACATACATTAAAAAAGTGAAAGTAACATTTTCTTTACTGGAGTATTTTAGGAACCACTAACCAGTTACCTCCCAAAAAAATTCCTTTCTTACTCAGGTATTACTTTTCAATTGATAAGAGATGCTACAAATGTTCTTTATACTGTCCATACCCTATGATTTCCATAGTTTCTTTAGTATGCCTCATCCCTTGAAACATTTCTAGTAATAGCATTACATATTTTATGGAAGACCAAAAAGATTTACTGCTATAAAATACTGACATGTATATAATCTCTCTCAGCTGTCCTTTTACACAAAAATCTCTGGAGCATGCATTCACAGTACAGCTTCTCTTACAGATTAGTATTCAAGTTGAAAATCATACCTATGTACCTAAAAAATAAATCTTTGCAACCTGTGTTATTTACCTGACAATTTCAGTAATTGGGTTCTGTTCACTGAGACTGAATTTCCATTAAAATTACATGAATTATTTTATTTCAGGAGACTAAGACCACAGCTTTTTTCTTTATTTGAGCATATTGACAAATAATTTTAGGTACAGCTCATTATGTGGAAGAATTCCCTTGTTCTTTCTTTTTGAACCAGATTATCTCAAAGAACTGTATCAAGTCTCCTCTTACATACATCTCTAGCCAGTCTTTTCTTTAATTTACTTTACAGCTACTTCAGAAATGATACCTTTAGTTCCCTATTCTCATTATTAATATACTGGGTTGATATCCATTAGATATTTCTCTACTGGAGGACTCTCAGATTGCTAGCAGCCAAATTGGGCACACATTGTCCTCCAGAGTTCACTACTCAAAATAAAACTTTGATGGCCACTCCTGTGTTTGAGAAGAAACATCTCTGAGAGCTTCCTCCTACAGCAAACTGGCTGTGTGGTGCTAACTTTGCCAGGTATATTGTTTGTATTCAATAGATTTTAAAATTTTTATGTCTATAGTCTTAGCTTACACTCTGAATATTTCCGAAGTTGCTCATTCTCTCATCACAAATGTCTCCCCATGGCATAAAATACTATCAGACAAAATAGCTGTTGTGGCATCAAATTTTCTTTCAACACATTTTGGTGACGCAACTCAGGAGCATAGTATAAACAAACAGTTTGAAAAATAACATCTCTTTAAGCAAGGGATAAACAGGAAAGATGGAAACTTAGTTTTCCTGGAGATACAAGCCAAAGCCCTCCTGCCAATCAAGCTTAGTAAAAGCCTTTAAATTGAATACCTTTTCTAGTATTTTCCCATTGTAGCAGAGGAAAATTTTCCCTTCCAATATAGTTATTTAGTTTTTTGGGGTCCCTGCATATACAAAGATTATATATTCTATACAGTGACTAGCAAGTGTGCATACTTGCTTTTATCTTCATTGGACCTTTCAAGCTACTTTCCTTCACCTCTGGCTTCAGATGGATGGAGTGCTTTTTTGGTATGACTCAAGGACATATTGGGCGTTTTTGCTCTGTTCTGTAGTTTATTGAGAAAATCCCTACCCTTAGTAAATAACATCAATCTGCTCCATGTCTTCTCTTTGACACCATTTTTTAAGCTATCATACAGTGTTTCCAAACCAACATGCTATTTTTTAATCATACTATTTCAAACAGCTTATTTGTCAGACTGCTATGTGCTCATAGAGTTAATCCACACACCAAGTCCATTTAGGTCACAACAAAATCCTGGAGTTTACCAAGTAAAGTTTACCAAGTAGTTTCACCTGCCTTACAGGTAAAGATTTCAGGCTTAAGAAAAGTGGGGGGTTATCACTTACATTTTCTTTAAAACACCTATACTTTTTCTGGGGAATGAGAAGCCAGCTTTCTGTCTGAGATGACATGACTGTTCCTGAGCCAGTATATCTACCTGTGGACTCTTTCTGCTGCACCTGTAGTTTGTAGGTAGAAAATTAGTGACTCTCACCCCTCTCTAGTTATGCCCCAGAGATTCTTTCAGCTTATTAGATTAGGCATGCATTTTACTTTATGACAAATCATTTGTGCTTTTATGGAATTGGTTTATTTCTCTAGTTCCCGGGTTCTGACCAATTTGTATTATACAGTGTCAGCCTCTGTACATCACCAGATTCTAATGGTTCATCATACAACCTGATGCCACTCCCCTCACTTCTTACGGGCTATTCTAAGGACTGTATTAGTCTTGCACTGTTTCTTGAAGACTTAATTATGCTGATAAATCAAACATAAAATTGGTACAACATCCTTTTTTGTTCGTGGTGTTGGATTTTAGAAACTGAGGAATTTTTTCAGCAGATCGCCAAAATGATTGACAGAACCAATCTTGCTTTGTCAACTCTCACTGGGAAAGTTAACTGGTTATCTATGTAAAATATTCCTCTGATACTCCAACAAAAACACAGTGCTTAACAATCCTTGTGATACATGATAAAATTCATAAAATTTTCATTTGATAATTTTTGAATGAATACAGCACCGTGTCTTACTGTGTTAGGGAAATCCACAGCTTAATTGCCTGCTTAGGATAACTTTTCACATACCATATATAAAACAACACCTATATCTATACATAACCTATATTGTTTTCACTTTCTATTTTAATTCTCAATTTAAGTAATCTATGATGAGGCCAAACATTTTTTTTTCTATTGTTGTAATTCTGTGTTATTTATAAACAGAACATTAGGCTAAAGAGAATTTTACAAACAACAAAATCACAGAATGGATAAGGCTGAAAGTAAAAATCACCTAGTCCAACCCTCCTGCTCAAGCAAGGTACCTTGGAACAGTTTGCCCAGGACCATGTCCACAAAGGTTTGCAGTACCTCCAAAAATGGATACTCTGGAAAACTTTTCCCATGTTCAGTCAACCTCATAGTGAAAAAAAGTCATTCTTTATGGTCAAGAATATTTTCTTGTGTTTCAATGTTGTGGCCATTGCCCCTTGTCCTGTACCAGCGCCCCACTGGGAAGAGTTTGACTCTGTCTTCTTTATCCCCTCCAATAGGTATTTCAATAAATTGTGATTCCTCTGTGCCTTCTCTTCTCCAGGCTGGACACTCCCAGCCTTCCTTCATAGAAGAAAGACACACAGAATCATAAAATGTTTGGGTTGCAAGAGACAAAATTACCTAGGCCAGCTCCCCTGCTAACACAGGGTTCACCTAGAACAGGTTACACAGGGTCATGCCCCGCTGGGTTTTGAGTATCTGCAGAGTAGGAGATTCCACAAGCTCCCAGTGCAGCCTGTTCCAGTGCTCCGTCACCCTCACAGTGTGCTTTTCACAGTAGAGTGTTTCACTTGCCTCTTGTCCTGTCTCTGGGCACCACTGAAAATTGTTTGGCCCTATCTTCTTGGCAGTCTCCCATCAGATACTTATACATATTGATGTGGTCCACTCTCAGTTGTTTCTTCTTGAGGTTAAAAAGGCCCAGGTCCTTCAGCTTTTCCTCATAACAGAGATGCTCCTGCCTCCTGATCATCGTCACAGCCCTTTGCTGGACCCTTTCCAGAGGTTCCTTGTCTCTCTTGTACTGGGAAGCTCAGAACTGGACACAGCACTGCAGTTGAGGCCTCATAAATGCCGAGCAGAGGCAGAGGATCACCTCCCTTGACCTGCTGACATTGTTCTGCCTCATGCAGCTCAGAATATCATATGCCCTCTTTGCTGCAAGGGCATGTTGCTGGCTTATGCTTAACTTGTTGTCCACCAAGACCCCCAGGTTCTCTGCGGAGTTTCTTTCCACAGAGTCACTTCCCAGTCCATACTGGTGCATGGGGTTGTTTATACCTTCCCAGAGGAAAATCTCCTCTTTTTCCATGGTTGGACCCACCTCTCCCAGCTTTGTATCAACTGCAGGCACAAGGAAAGAATTAACCTAACTTAGAAAGATCTAATGAGACCAACAAGAGTTTGAAAAAGTGAACACAAGGCAATTCAGCAATAAGTCAAGGAAAACCTTCCCTTGAATTATGGTAGCTGTCTGCCACAGGATGAAGCAATGTGTTATATACCTCTTGCTGCCTTAAGCTTGTTCTCGGCAAGTGAAAAGGTTGCTCTGGGACAAAACAGCCCTCCTTATAAAGCCTCATTATCCCAGCATTCTCAGTCCAGCCTCCCCCCATTCTTAGTTCATTTTGAAACATAAGGATGTCATTGTTCTCTCACAAACGTGCTCAAGGTCCTCTATAAGACTATTTCTTTCTGTGACTCTTTACTCAGCTGCTTTCATTAAAGATTCCTTTAATGATCCTTTAAAAAAAAAATCACAGTTCTACATTCTCTGTTGATTTTCCTCCTGTTAAGCATACTTTCTTTCTTCAAATCTTTGTCAAAAACTAAAATTGAAACATCTTCCTGCCAGGTGGAACAGCATGTGTGCATCATAATAGGTTAATGATTTCTTTATAGCTAGCTGATCAACAGGTCAGCTGTTAACAGATTCTCTTTTTCTCATAGACAGAGCATAATTTGACACTCACATAAGAGATGACGTGTGTATGTGTGTGGGTTGTTTCCCAGTTCATCTGATTCTAAAATGTCTGCAACAGTCGTGTCTATACTTAGAGCTTTTTTGTTTCCTCCTTTGGTTTTTTGGTTTTTTTTGGTTGTGGTTTGTTTGTTTGTTTGTTTGTTTGTTTGTTTTGTTTTTTGGTTGGTTTTTTTGCCACAGGATGTTTTGCATTAAGGATAACTACACAGTAAGTGTACCCAAAGCCTTAGGACTAGTAACACAGATGCCCGGCATCTTCTTATAATTCTCAAGGGCAACAAAAAGAATACCCAGTTAAATCTGAGGCACCACAGGGACTTGTGGGATAGGACATTTCTGTGAAAGAAGCATTCTTCTAGTAAGTAGCATTAGCTGAGAAAGTTCCTTCACATGTGTGCATCCAGACAGCAGGAACATAACATACGTGGAGGGTCTGGATGACTTTGTAGCCCAGGCAGAGAATAATTCCTCTACTTTTTTCTTTGTTTTTGTTTTGCAGTATCAGTCACATACTGCCACAAACTCTCTGCTAAGGAAACATAGCAATATTATATTGACAACACTGGACAGTTTCCTTCAAGAAGGAATTTGACCTACTATGTTTCCTAAACATGGCCTTTAGGCTGACATTTTCAGTCCCTGCTACAGCGTTTCAATGCTAGGTCTCCTTGCATCTCCAAAGCCCATGGGGCAGCCTTGAAAAAAAAAAAAAAATCTTACTTTAAATGTCAGAAAAGTTAAATTTCTCCATATTTTAGAATATGATTTCCCATAGGAATATGTTGCATCTTTATATAGTTTTTAAAAACAAAATTATTGAAGAATAATAATCACAACTGGGATCCAAAATAACATACTATGTAATAATTGCATTTTATAGTTGTAGGTTTATAATCTTATGGCTATTAAAAGATTTTCTTACAATTTTTGGATACCAACCACTTGTGAGTATATCTTAGCTAAGATTTTTCCTCACCTTAATTAAAAGTGAGAAGTAATTTGCATTGTTGACAGCACCTCCAAAAAACCCTTTCCTTTTGTAGGAAATACAGTTCCTTTAGCAAGTATGTGAAAATCATTGATAGCTAATCCTTCAGGGCTTGAGGGAGGGACAGATATCAAACCAACTACTTTATTGGGTTTTTGCTTCTCTTAGAAGGACCATCTCAGTCTCTTAAATTGTCCTATACCAAGAAGAGCCTTCACAGTAATACTACTCTTGCCTATGCTGGCAAGAATACCTCACCAAGTACTACATTATTTTAATCACAAAATCTTTGCCATGTTTCTTAACACCACGTGTTAAAGCCTGTCAGAAGCATAGCCACCAGATGACAACCAAGCCTATAGAAAGAGTTAAAGTCAAGCTTACCCACCATGCAAATTCTACCTAAGCTGCAGGACAGTACAAAATTTATGTATGGGTGGATGGGATTACTCTACTTTTACTGCTTACACTGCTCTGTCCAGTTCAGTTTCTCTTTCTTCTGTATTTCTGGAAAACATTGTACCACAACAATTTTTTTCCCAGATTTATTGAGAGGCAACAAATCTCTTGAGACTTTTAATCACAGTTAAGACTCACCAAGTCACTGATACTTTGTTCTAGCAACACTAGCCTCCTTCCATCAGCATTTCCTACTAAATTTTACCTAAGACACTTCCTCAAACCCAGTCACTCATCTTCCTCCAACAGAAGAGCAAAGTCTGCTTCTTATTTTTTGTCTTTTCCTCATAAGTCATGAGAACTCTCAACATTCCCTGTAAGCAACTGTGATATTTTCTGGCCACAAAAGTTAGCATTTGAGTAACAGTGTAGAAATGGTGCCTTAGCAAGTTGTCACATCATCTTTATTGCCATCATCTGTTAAAAGTAAAGTCAGGGGTTTTGTAAGCTGTCCCCTGGAACTGAACATATAGATTCATTCCTGCTTCATCACAGTGGCTGTTAAAGGCTGTCTGGCAATTTACAGTGATTAATTGGGAAATGATCACAGACTCAAGAACACTGGTGGTAAAGAATTTGAAGATGATATAGGAAAGTACACCCAAGTATTTATGACCGCAATGTGTTGTTTAATAGTAAAGACATACATGAGAGCTTCTAATGCATGCAGTTACAAGGTTAAGAAAGGGCTGCCTGTTCTTACCTGCCTATTTCCACTGTCATTCAGTCCCAGACTTTATGCTGTTGGATTACAAGTCTGTTCTGTCCTTCCACAAAAACAAACTTGAACCATTTGTGTTCTTTATTTCAAATTGTGTTTCCCTGGTAATTTATTCCATATGTTATTGCTAAATACACAAAGCACAGAACTGTGATCCTGTATATAGAACATGTAACTCCAGTAAATACTGAAAATAGTGAATTACATAACTGAATTCCCCTGTGAAAAACTAGCATGCCAAGATGATGCATGCTAGACAATGCAGTTAACCCCTCCAAAGTGGTACAGTAAGTAATGGTTTCAAATAAAGAGTGTCATTTTCTTTTCCCTTTAGGATAAAGAATGGCTATTTTTCAGATCTCTCAGACTCTTCGTAATAACTGTAATAAAAAGCATCCAATATGCTAGAGTTCAAATGTATTATGTATAGATATTTTTATAGCTGGATTTGATTGCCTATTTATCCTTCTCTGCATTCAAAGTTCAGATACTCTGTTTCACTTTGAGTGCTTCCTATAGGGAAGGACAATCCAAACAGGGGTAGGCATAATCTTCACAGGCAGTGCAAGTGTCTGCTTTAGTGGAGAGCAGGGTTCCTCTGACATCCTGTCAGCCCAACTGGTTTCACCCTGCCAACTCCCCTTTTGTTTCCCATTGTGTGTTACTGGATGTACTTAATCCCCTTTTTCCTCTAAGAATGTCTTTCAACCCATAACTAATCATAAGGGCTTTTCAGACTACAATTTATTTATGCCAAACATAAGGGAAATTGAAACAGAACCCACTGTAAAAAGAAAAGAAAAAAAAAGGAACATACTAGACATACAATGTCAAATTATAGATGATATTTTAACTGGAAAATTTGAAGGAAAGTGCAGAGAAAAAGAAAAGAGAGAATAAGGTCTGGAGAATGATGTCATGAAAGCCAGAAGAGAAAGCTGAAGAAATGAAGAAGCTGACAAGTGATAAAGAAAGAGAAAGAGGAAGACAGTGTGCGCTAAAAGCAACGCGAAGAAAGAAAAAAGGAAAGAATCTAATATAATTTTTAAAAAAAAAAATCATGTGGACAAGTAAGGCAAGAAAAGGGTAAATTGGATTACCCTCCTGATAGTAATTCATTTCATACCTATAGGTCCTGTGGGAGGTCTTTAGTATCAATAATTTGCTGCTCTTGCTCCAGCCAGAAGGAGAGTGCTTCCAGGCTTGGTGCTGCACAGGCAGCCACACTGACTGGTCCCCTCACACACAGGGGACTGGGGCACTGAGGATCCATCTGTATGCCCTTCACAAGTAACCTACTGGATATGGATATTCAGTGCTGATGTGAGGGCCCTTGAAGAGAGCCTTCACCATGGTTTTTCTGTAGAAATCATCACCCAGCATGAAAAGAGAGTTTCAGTGTATCTCTTCTCTGCTCCAGCCTATCTACTCGCTGTAAAGCAAGGAGAGCAATGTGACCCTTCTGGCAATTTATCCCTGGGGAAAGGCCAGAGCCGTGTAGCACTTACATATTAATTTAAGATATATAAGTTCTGTAGGTCTACTGCTGACCCCTATATGTTTAGATTAATTTAATTCATACCAAATATATAAGCATATCTTTAATCTCACTTAATTCTGCAGTTGGGAGAGTGAATGCAAAGTTCAGACTCTGTGGATCAGTGAGCAGATGGACTTACTTATTCCACCGTGGCAGTCATTCTAAATATCTGTATTTTCTGAGGTCTCTTATTTCACTAACATATTCAGATTTTATTTGGAAGCAATTGGAAGAGTCTTTATTAGCAAATCTCATTTTCTTTGCCATAGATGGAAGCAGTTGTTTCCTTAGTAAGACAATAAAAACTCAATTTTTGCTTTAACAGTATAAGCACTCTATATAAATTTTAGGGGTTTTGCCAATCTATTAGTGAAGCTAAAATATCTTGCAGAAGGGAAGTGAAAACTTACTTGACTATTCATTTTTCCTCCAAAGAAAAAGGTGCTTCATTCTATGAGATTTGCATCTTTTAGAATTTTAAATATTTTAACAACACAAACAACACTATCCTTGTCTTCACTACATACTCTGATGATGTTGGAGTTCTAATAACATACCAGGGAAATGAGCTTTACTTTTGTGCCAACATCAATGAAAATTTAAAATTAATAAATGATTGTGGGGGTTTTTACATTTTTTTATTCTGAAAATATTCTACAAGACCAGTTCCCACTAAAGTAAATCACCATTTATGCACATTTATATAATTTTGCAAGCCATAAAATGGCTGGGCTCCCTTAGATGGTGATTTTGACATTATGCAAGGAGGGAGCATTCTCATGCTAATTGACAAACTTAAGCCATTCACAAAAGAAAGCTCCTTGAATAGTGCAAAAGTTGAGTTTACTAGAGGATTGATGCAGAGGAGGGACAAAAGCTGGTTTAAAACTATCTTTGCTATTTTGCTATTAAAAATAGTTTTGCTATTTCATGGTTTTATGAATCTTTGTCTTGATTTTACCTTCCTTTTAAGCAAAAATATTTATTTTATACTACAAGACATTAGTTGTCAGATTATGCAAGGAGCACCTTGTGGTAAGTGTATCAAGTATAAATATTTGGAGAAATAATAATTACTTGAGTCATGGGACAGCATGAAACCAACTTTCATTTTGTAGGAATATCATTTAATATGATAGTTGTTTTTTACGTGCATTTGTGAATTACATTTTGCTTTAATGGAAAAGAAGACACGTTTTTATCAACTGGACTAGAAATAGTCATAATGTCTTCTAAGAGTAAATCTGCAAAAAAACTTCTGAGGTACAAATTTGGTTTATAAGAACTCACCACCACACACTGTTCATTATCATATTTCTTGTTACGAGGATTAGGCTGCAGAAGTTTCTGAGTGAAAGATAAAATGTATTTATCTTGATACAGTGAAGGAAAAATATTCTTTTTTTCTTTGATTAATAAAATGGTAATGCTACCAAGAAAGATGTAGAAAAACTGTGGGAAGACAGGGCAAATTAGGTGAAGTTTCATCCTCACATCAATTCATTCCACTCACTAGTCCAACAAAAGGCCTCTGCATCATTTTCTTCCCACTGAGGTCTAATCTGATGGGTTTAATGGTTATTTGTGCTTCTTATATGCTGTGTTGCCACTCTGTACACAGTAAATTTCAAACCTTTGTACTAATTGGGGAAATAAAGGATTCCTAATGCAAGACTTGAATAAGCCTGGGATCAGGTCTGTATTAAGGAACTCAGCATGATCAGGCGCCAATCTTAGTCACTGACTTCACTGCAATCACTCATGATTAATGGAGTAATTTTCAAAGTGTAAATAACTGTTATTAAAAATAAGGCATTGTATTTTATTGTAGGACTTTCCCCTTACCTTCTCCCACATAGAATCATTGAGTTCAGAGAAGATGACTGAGATCACAGAGTCCAACATTGCCATACCAACTAAACCATAGCACTAAGTGCCACATCTAGTTGTTTCTTGAACACTTCCACAGATGGTGACTCCACCACTTCCCTGGGCAGCCCATTCCAACATTTGACAACCTTTTTAGTGAAGAAATTCTTCCAACTTGAACCTCCCCAGGTGCACCTTGAGGCCATTTCTTCTTGTCCTGTCACTATTTGCCTGGGAGGAGAGACCTTACCACAATGCTCTTTCAGGTGGCTGTAAGGTCTCCCCTGAGTCTCCTTTTCTCCAGGACACACAACCTGAGCTCCCTCAGCCACTCTTTCACACTTTTTCTGTCAAATAAATGTGGTTGCTCATTTGCAACCATCACTGCTACACATTCAGTGGCCATCAGTCCAGTGAGAGTGACTTCACGATCAAGTCCTCAAATTATATGATGGATCTAACACTCCTCCCACTGAAATCAGTGAAAATAGTATATCTTACATCCATGAATGCAGGTTCTTAACCTGTTTCTTTCACAAAGCAAATATCTTTAAGAATAACAGAGGCACATGCTTTTGAAGCACTGTTTCAAGATACCCTACATTATGTACAATTTTTGAAGTTGGAAAAGTGATGAAGTGACAATAGGAGCTGCTATGGAGATGGCACATCTGGATCCTGCTATGACTGATATTTTGACAAAAAGAGACACTTTAGGGAAAAAAATAAAATAATACGGAAGCTTAAAGAGATGACACCTATATATCACACACAACATGTACTGCATGCATACACAGTCAAATCCAGCCCACCCACTACTTCAGCAGTGTCACTGAAGTTTATAGCATTAATCATGTAAAGAAGAGAGCAATTTCATGCTATACATAAACAGGCATAAAAGATTATAACTGATTTGACATTTATCCTTGGCAGGGAGGATGAGAGTAAGGAAGGATATCTCTTATCAGAGCAGGGCAAGGCTTTAATTCCTATAGAGAAACACCAAGGAATCCACCAAGAACTCAATTTGTTTGAGCCTTATTATCACTGGAGGTGTAATTCACAATCAGTAACAGTGGTAAACCCTGAAACAAATAAACTCTAAGTTTCTCTGCAGCGTTCTTCAATCCATTTATGGCCAAAGTGAAAAAAACCCTCAAGACCATAACAGGTGCCATGAATGCTAAGAGCACTCTATGTGATCCTGCTCCAAAGTCTTTGGATCCAATGTATTGTAAAATAATGACAATTACTGAACCTATCTATCCAAGTTATTAAAATGTAACATCAAGCACTTCTCAAACACTTGAAAACAGAACTAGAGGACATATTCACTCCTTCCCCTGAGAAGAAAATTACTCAAGATTAGAATAGTGCTTGTCTAGTATCTATGTTGTAATATTTTATATATGAAAGAATTGAGCTTGTTGTTTTTGTGCAAAACAGATCTAAGCTTACACAGACACCACACTGTAGTTTATTTTCTCCATCAACATGAAGGAATTCTGTGTAACTCTTTTACAAGGAAATTATCAAAATGGGAAATTATTTTTTAACAAAAGATTTATAATCTGTTTGAATATTTAGAGGGTAGCTCAGAGAACACTGTTTGTATAGATATACAAATTTATACACACGCACATACATACCAAACTTTTTAGATCAGATTGAAGAAATGCATAAGTGAGAAACATCTAAGGGAAACATCTAGTCCACAGTTTCTTAGACTGCAGTATACATGCATTTTGGGTTAATAGTTGCATGCCTTCTCCTACTCCTGTACATAGGTAAGAGGGTCTGCTGCTGCTGTCACTACTTGTACACTGTGAAGTCTGCAGACTCATGACCCAAATTATGCACTATATTTAATTCATGCCAACCTAGACATTTTCCTTAACCAGTCCAGTGTTTGTAGTATTCCCATGTTTATGCCAGCCCAAACATGTTCAGTAGACGTCTAAAAAACAAGTAAGAAAACTTGGATTTGTTTTGCATAGTTCTTTGGGGAGTGAAGGTGAAATCTTGGCTGTATTCCTTCAACAACAAAACTCATAGAGGTGTCAGTGATGCCAGAATACAACCATATAAGGAGTGTTCTTATTTGTACAGAGAGGGTAAGTGTTCAAAGGAAAACCTGAGTATCTGAGAGCCAAAATAACATTTAGGAGTTACTTTACAGATATTTTTACTCACAGGCTCAAAACACCAGTACAGTCAACTCAAGGAAAGAACAAATAGGCTTCTAGAAAGAACAAATAGGCTATCCATGGACAAAATTAACCAAGATCCAGGACATTCTTTTCTAGATGAGAGCTAAAACTTACTCTGCACTTTCCAGTAGTAACCTCTGCCTCTTTAAGCTTACAGAAAAAGAAAACCAGATAGCATACAGTAGTAAAATAAAAACTGATTCAGTGTTATAAACAAAGCTTACTGGCAGTATCATTTTCCCATTGAAGACTCTATTTTTCTCACCAATCTTGGCAATATTAGGTAAATATTTAACATCAGTATCTAGGTAGACATCCATGGTTTCTTTCCTAAGCATCATGGAAGAAGAGAATACCACAATTTAAGCACCCAACCCCAGAGATCTGTCACTGGGGAAGAGACCTGAAAGCTGATACAAAGCTGACACCAGCACAGTAAGCCAGTCATGAGGAATCTCTGTGTAGTCACTCACACGCTATTTTTGCCCATGGGTACAAACCCAGAAGGAAGAATGCCAGCTCCAACCTCAAAGCTCTTTGGGATCCATATTTTAATGGAAATCCTGATTTATTACCTCAATTCTACCTGAGTTTCTTACATAACTGCATGGCTTTGGCATGAAAACTGGCCCGTACATTTTTGGTTTACAAAAACCAACAGATGAAAGTAGAGCATAACTGAATACATAAATACACCCAGAGTGCATTTTCAGGATCCTTTCTATGGCATTTTTTCCTGGAAAAGGAGCAGTCTTTTGAAGATGTGCTGAACTAGCCAAAAAAAAAAAAAAAAAGAAATAGCTGCAGGCTGGAAAGCTAAAGGAGCACAACTACTCAACCAGTTAAACTGTTTTCCCACAACAAGAGTACAATTTAGATTTGATGGGAAAGGGTAAATGCATGACTAGGAACAAGAAGTTTCATGGTTGTTACGATGCTCTTCAGTCATGTATGTATATGTATGTATGTATTGACTGTTCAACAGGGGAAGCTTCACAGGATAATTTTTTCCTCAAAGACACCAATTATATTTTTTGCTGTTCTAATTATTATGATTTAGCAGAAACTGTCAAATTGCTCAGCAAGACACAAAACCCAGATGGAACATACACTTTGCCCTAAAAATCTGGAAAGCTAAATGAGACAAGCAATGCTGTCCAGAGCCATAATGCACTAGATCCCCACCAAAAGGCATTCAGGTCAAACATTGCAGTGCCTTTTGTTTGTTTTCAAAACAGCATTTAGGGAGTTGATTAGCACTGTAAAGTGGTTATTCTTTCACTTATATGATTTGTACTTCAAATACACAATGTACAACAAATGTATAAAATGCCTCAGAAAGAAATATATATGTTGTTAACAACAAAATACCTCATTCATTTTAACAGTATGACCACAGTAAAAGTAAGGTTTCATTTCCCAGCTTCCAGCCTGCTCATCTATACTGTTTTAAAGTTATGTTTTACAAATACAGAAAGCACAAACACTACTAGGGAAAACAAAATTGTAACAAGTATACACAAGAAGACTAATTTTTCAGTTATTGGGATTTTCTTTTTTTAATCTTTGCCCTCACAGAATACTTTCAAAATTAATTTGGTTTGGGGTTTTTTTAGATGATTTTAGCCCAAAATAAATATCTACATATTTTTAATCATTTTTGCATGTAAGTCAGTCCTGAAAATGTCATTTTTGTAGACACATTGAACATCCCAGCAGAAATCAAGCCTGTGCAATCTATAAACATGCAAGTTCAGCTAATGCAGACATAGTAAAAGCTATTGGCTAAGTGTGGAGAACTGCAACAGTAAAGCTCAAGGACGCTGAACTCGCTTACATGATAAGGCAAGCTTGAGGTTTCCTTTGATCCATAAGAGATGAGTTGTAAAAAGCAGTCCTGTTCACTTCTGTTCCCCTGCTCAGGAATGAAGAATCCCTTTTGCTGCATTATGCATAACATCATTACTAACAAGGTACAAGTGAAGAGCAAGTGGTTCAGATATCCTACCAGCATACTGAAATAGCAGTGGGACTATAAAATTATTTAGGTACTATATTGCACAGTTCTTCTTTAAACACCACTTATGCCATCACATTTGCCAGGAATGTTTCTTCTTAAGTGTTCTAAATGTAAAGTTTCTGGTATCTGTTCCCTGGAGGCAACTTCATCTAGAATAGTCAGGTTGGTAGTGCAGATGACTATCTGTTCCTTACAAACCATGCCTGATGTACTGTGCAGTGATAAAAAGCTCCTTATCAGTTTGGATTCCAACCTAAAGGCAACTGCTGTCCAGATCTTACAGTGAAAGATAATGTGATGTAATTAAAGCTCATGACCTGCAGATACAGCGTGCCAAACATCTCTTGCTTTAGTCAGGACTGGAAATTTTGGTTGTAAATTTACTGTGAAGATTTTTCTAATCTATAAGAAGAAATCCTGTTTAGACCTTTCCCTTTCCTTTTAACATTCGCAGACTGTCTCTCTCTCCCGCCCCTTTTCCCTTCTCAGATATGCTAGTGAGGCACATTTAAAACACTTCATGAACACAGTCTAAATATAACAGTCATGGTTCTTTGCATCCACTTGCAAACTTTCCCAAATTTATTCTAAGCACCCAAAAAATGACAGTTCAAACATTCAGGAGAGATTTACTCAATTTTAGCAATAAAATTTTAAATCCAATTTCCACTTAGCATGCCAAAGCCTCACACAATTTTTATGTGCAATTGAACTGGGTGAACTGGTAAATTAAACAGTGATTGGGAATGTTTTCAAACAGTGGGACACAGTTGCCTCTGGGTGTATGTGAGGTAGCATTTTAGTTCAGATCAGGATGCACTACTGGAACAAATCTCCCAGTTGTTCCCACTTCCTGCACTTTGGTTCACATCATGTTTGGAATGTGCAAAATTAATTCCTTTCAGATAAAAATAAACCTGGAGGAGCAGTCTCAGAGGGCATCTAATGCACTTTGACTGCTAATGGACATTCTGTCTGCAGGAGCAGGCTAGAGCTAGTCAACAGTAAAACTCCAAAATACAAAGACTTTGAATGCCAGTGTGGATGTGATTCCCATAACCAGATGTTTTCTGCCATAGATCTGTCCTTATTGGGCTTTTTTCCTAATATAAGCATTCCTTAAATTGTCAGACCATTTCCTGGCACACTTTTGGCACACATGCCATCCAGCACTCATACAAAAAGTTCCAAATCCAGCTTGGGAGTATAAATATTCCCAGGACAATTTCCAACAGGCACTTTTTCACACAGCCGTCTCATTACAGAGAATGATAGAATTGCTTAGCAGGAACATGTTTTGTTTGCTGGTCCAGCTGCAGAGCCTGGGAACATTTTCAGGCACTTCTAATTCACTGGTATAGTGGTCCCGCACCTATAATGTAATTGATGGTCTCCCATGCAGAGTCCAAAGAGTGGACACTTTTCTCTCCACCTCCTTTCTCAGATCTTCCAGGCAAGAGTGAGCATGGTTGCTCCAATAAACTAAAAAGGAGCCTTGGGTAAAGCACCTCATGTTGTATTCAGATTTTTTTCTGTGTTTCTATTATTCAGTCTCAAATTCACACTGTCTGACAGCCTTACAGCTATTAGTCACTCTATTAGTTGCTGTGACAGAGGTCAGCTCAGTCCATCCAAATATTTTGACTTCACCAAATAGAATGTGATTCAGAATGAAAATTACAGAATGAAAAATGCAACTAAGTTGACATATTCAAGCGCTCAGAGATTTTGAAATGGGACTTGATACTATCTGTGTCCTTAGAGTCCCATATGGACTCACCATCCCAACCGTGTGTCAGAAACAGCACTGAGTTTTTAGTACATGGGCTTGCAAGAACAGCAAACATTTACTTAGTCTCAAAGATTCTTCCATTGCAGTCAGAAGCTTCCCATTCCATAGGCCTTCTTTTAAAGACCTGAGCTACGTGTCTATTAACACCCAGTGAAAACCTCTCCGACTGGTAAAACTCATCTATACCTATACTTTAAACTGTCTCGACACAAAGTTTGCCCTCGTTATGCCTGTCCTGGTGCCATCATGTACCACATCCATCCTACAGTCCTTCACAGTGCCCTATTTAGCACTTCCTCAGCCTTCTGCCCAAAAGTGGAAAGCCTGCACCAGCTCATCCTCACCACACAGCCCTGCATCTCTCACAACAGCGTGGTGCCACCCACTCTGCTGTCAACATAGCAGTGTGGTCTCCGTGCCTTTGGGCTAAGTATCTCAGACATGGTGCCTTTGAGGTGGCACTGCAAACCTCCTTGTTTAACAGACATTTGAGATGCACAGAAAGAAGAATGGTGTAGAGAGGTGTAGAGAATGGTGTATAGTGTTATTTTGTTTTGTAAATTTAAATATATAATAATTTAATTAAATAACCGAGTTCTTAGAACATCAGGTGAAATTTGGCATGCTTTTTGAATCACATAAATAAAGTTTGTCAATCTGACTTAGGAGGACACACTTTCATCAATGCCTGAGGAATCTAGGAGCACACATCCCCCTGACTTAATTGAAAAAACACATTAAGAAAATACTGAAGGTGTTCATTTCCAAATATTTAAACCCAGGTTGAAACATAGCTGGTTTTCATTTCATTATATAGCTGACATTTGCTCATCCTGTGAAAGATAATGTCAGCATTTAACTATGTTAGCTGTTTTTATAACTCTCTTAATAAATTATCTAGCTCCATCTTTTTCCTTTATCTGTACTACCACTACCAAGAATATATTGTCATAGATTTATCTTGGTTTTGGTATAAAGTACTTGATTTAATAGCAGTAGTTATTTAATAATTAGTAATTATTTTCTCTGTCCTGGTTGCTTCATATCTTTATGTTTTGGTGCTGCTGCAGGGAAGCCTTTTTGTATTTAGAGTGTGGGAACCTATACATTTATACAGCCAGAAGAATCTGGTCCATAAGCAGACTTTTTCTATTCAGCTCCTAACTGTTTGTGAAGGAATTCATTAAATTTCAAAAGAGTATAGGAAAACAAACTGGCTTCTCCAGAGAAGTAAACAGTACAATTACAAGAACTCTATTTCAAGCTAGACATAAAAAGAAATCACCTAGAATAATAAAAAATCATACTCCAGATGACAGGAAACAATAGACTCTATATTGTCTGTACATTCACTTCTGTCTTTTATGGACAGATCAGAGTACAGGACATGAGGCTGGAATTTAATCTGAAGGTTGTCATACCTAAATTCAAGGTCATTATTATCTGTGTATCTACTTAAGTAGTGCAACAAAATTATACAAAGCTATGAAACAAACTAGGCAATGGAGGATAGTGAGACCAGTTCTCACATTATTTATACACTTAGGTAGAAACATAGGTCTCCCTGAGATCTGCGTATCATCATGGGGCATTGTCAGATTCTTCCAGAGAGCAATTTGGAGCAGAAGCCAATAAAACCAAGCTATGTCAAGCTGCAAAAACTGGGTGCATTTCTCACTTTTCAGGAGGACCAAATACATCTGCCTTGGATGTATTTGGAATTATTTGGATGTATTTCCAAAAGGAGAAAAAAAGAAAATTAAAAACTGGAAAGAGGGATGTTATTCTCCTCCCCCTTCCTGTGCAGCAGAGGCCAAGGTACTTTGTGCTGCCCTTTGGTGAAGGCTCAGCCTTCCTGCTGGCTCTGTAGGAGAGACGCCTCACAGAAGCACTGCTTCAGCCGCCACAGGAGACAAGAGAGGTTTATGTGAGAGGTACAAGGCTGGCAAAACCAGCGCAGTGCAGCATCTCTCAGTGCATCTGTGCGGCCACATAGACCCTCTGCCTGCCTTCATATGCCCTGGCCAGGCCCAAAGCAAGCATGGAGTTACACCAACACCAAGAGAAGAGGCAAACTGTCAGCTGGCAGAAGTGGGTCTGTGCCTGCTGCACATCACAGTTGCACATCTGTGTTTTGTTTACTGTTGTAGCCAAGCACAGTAGGACACAAGGCTATCCTAGACACAAGGCTATCCTAGACACAGGTTCCATTTTTTGTCTCCGAGGATATCCCACGTCCTAAGTTTTCCTATGGAACTGTGTCATTGGAAATTAGGAAAAAACTTTATCTCACTACATGATGTAGAGCATATACAGCTGTTTTGCATCTCCTTTTAAAAAACTGTGTTTGTTTCTGCTTTTACCCTTCTCAATGTTCAATCATTCCACTCTGTCAAAATTCCCTTAAATACACCTCAGCTGTATTCTCATTGCGGACTGCAGGATTGCAAGAGGCTGAAAAAGAGACTTTGCTGCATCCAGACCTGTCTGAAACTCAGCAATTTCCATCATCAGATTTTTATCAGCGGCCTTGGGTTTAGTTTCTAGAGGGTTGTCTCTCATGAAACTCAGCTTGAACTCCAGGCTTAAATAAACCAAAATAATTCCAAGTGCAACACAGTAAGAAAAAAAGCTGAACCTCAGCATATTAGATACATGTAGCCATAAATCTGTCAATATTCTCTCAAAATTAGCCCTAAGTTTACTTGGAAGGTTCACAACTTTAGCTAACTTTTTGATAAACCTGGCTGAGCTTTCAGATGTGTGGGTGCAAGTTTTATAATATGAGCTTTCACAGCTCAAGTCATCACCTGCACTCTGCACTCTGTACATGCATTACAAAGCCAGCCCTGGTTCTGGACCTTTTTATAATGAGATAAGTCAGATACCCCAGCCCCTTGGAGTTGAGTTACATCTCTGACAAACACCCTGCTCAGAGTATTTATATGCTTCTCCTAAAAGAATGACTTGAAGTTATAGAGAAATTCAAGCTTACTAGGTAGATCATAATTCTCAGAAGCAGAATGGATATTTGGACTGGCTTTTTGTATAAATATGCCAACTTCAGGAAAAGGAAATAAAAAGTTTAAAACTAAAACCTGCATCACAGTTTTAATTTGATTGTAAATACTGTTATATATAAAGTACACTTTCTAAAAGCATGATGATTTCAGTTAAGTCCTTACTTTAAATTTCATGTTCATTTTTCTAGAGAAAATTGTTTCATTTTCAGAGTGAACTTGCTTTTGCAGCTGCTTTTATGCCTGCAGCTTTGTGTAATCTGGAGTTCCACTTATTGAAGGCGGATGTTCTCTTGAGATTGGTCTCTCTCAGTTCCACACAACACCCACTTGACATTTACTGAGGACAAGAAATAAGGCAGAGGATATATTATGGTTAAAAGTCAAAAGATATAAATACTTTCAGCCTTTGAAATATTCAGCATCTTAATATGGTTACATACAAAGTTCAAGTAAAAACCACTCAAGGTTCATTTTTTTATGTTGTGCCTAGTTTTTGCTCTAAACTAATACAATATTCAGAGTTTGATTTGCTGATCACTTAATGTATTTATGAATACAGATCAACACTGAAAAGTGAAATCAGATTAATGCTTCTGCATTAATGTTAGGAGTCTCACATCTCTTGTAGTAGTTTCTCACATTGTCCAAAACAAAACCACTCTCATCAATCTTTTATTTTTCTCACATACTGAGATGGCTGTTAACCATTCACCAATGCCCAGATCTACAAACACAGTCAAAAATCCATATCTTAATTAGTTTTCTAATTCCTGCTAAAATTAAAAGAACTTAGGCAACTTTGATTTTTAAGTACCTTGATATCTTTCTGAGGGAAAATTCTCAGCTACTTCATAAAGATAAGAAGAAAAATAGTGAGGTTGCCAGAGTCAAGCATGGAGGGCGAACCAAGGCTAAATGCAAGAAAGTCATGGAGCACTGATGCATTGAATTACATTATCGCTGTTTGCCTAACATCAACCTTCCACTTGCACACACAATATACAAAAAGCATGTGAAAGGTGGCCAATACTGCCTAGTTAACCCAGGACCCAATTTGATAGCAATCTACCCTGCACCCACAGTGAAAGAGTCTTATAGAAAATGGCTAGACCACAGATGTTTCAAGGTGGAGCTGGCTACACAGGGCAAATAACCAGGGAATTTCTCTTGGGCCCTAAGGGGAGAAAAAGATAGCACTCATCTAAATTAGGTAGAGGCATAAGTCATTCAGCAGGTGGGTGTGAAAAGGGAGTGGCTCATGCCTAAATCTTTGCTGAGGAACCCAGCTGTCTATTGCCAGCACACTGCAAAGGTATTTAGATACCTATCACCCCTTCCAAGAAATTCAGTTTAGGGTCTATATTGCATCTTAGGTACCTACCTGAACTTTTGGGGTCATGAGTGACTTTCAAAATATAGTTCCTATTCTCTTCATTCTGCTAGGGAAAAGAAGTATTTTTTTGTCCCTATCTGTTTTTACAATTTATTAATGAATTCTCGTAAAATGCCATGAAAAATGGTGGGCATTAATTGAAGAGTAAATAGAAGCATTATATTCTTTGTGGTCTTAAGTTGTGTAACTTTGCTGGACTTGTGCCAAAGCTGAGCTGCAGTATTTTATGAAGGAGCTCTGTTAGTTCTTGTAAAGATAAATCAGGCTAAATGAAGGAAGCATTCTTGTTTCTGGCAGATACATTCCAAAACTGGCTGCAATAAAATGAAATCAACTACCTCTGAGCAGACTCATCTTTGATAGTATCTGAAAAAATACTTTTTGTCAGCTACTGTACGTGTCTTTTCACTGGCTAAAGGTCTCTCAAAGAATTCTGGAATGTCGGGTCATGAAATGACAGACCAAAGCTATTTGATACTTTCATTTTCCTATTTAAGATTGTATGTGCCATTTTTAATACCAGTAGTGATAACATCTTACTTTCGGTTAACCTGTGGTCATCGTACTCAAGAGTTAAGCATTTAACCACATAGTTTGTCTCGAGTGTTTGACAGCAACATTGTTCTTAGAAAGATTTTTGACAGAGATGTTTTAACCATAATTTTTATAATAAATGTGCTAGGAAAAAAAGGGAAGAAAAAAAAAGAAAAGGCAAATAAAACAAATTAGGATGAAGAAGGTGAAATAAAACCCTCATCCAGTGGATGGAGGAGCAGCATAGACCCAGAAGGCTGAATCCCCAAGAAGCTGTTTTAGGAAGCAGAAAATTCCTGGGTTTACTAATAGTGACTCAGTTCCAGTTCCTGTAAGTGTGGAGAGCCCTCCTTCAATTAGTCTGTCAGTGCTGTAAATTCAATAGCGTGCTCACAGCAGGTCAAATTGACATAATGTTAAAACGTGGGTCACTTTACTGTGTTAAGACTCCCAGTGCTACTGACACTTGGTGAGATGACCTGGTGCTTGCATACCAGCAAGTGACACATATTTAGAATAAGTCTCCAATATAAAGGGCTTTTGTAAGGGGAAAAAAAAAGCTAATTAGTTACCCCAGCAGAGCAGTAGGAGGAATAGAATTCATTGTTTCTGTGAGACCACAAAAGTGCCTGTAAGGCTTTTTTTTTGTTTGTTTTTAATATATCTATATTGAAGCAATTTTTTCTCAGTCTGGGTATGTGCAGTCTAAACCATTTTCTCCATATAATAATTTTACTTTGCTGAGAGGCAACATCACCTGGGGAGGGGTAAAGAACTCTAGAAAAGCTAAGTTATTTTCTATGTCCAGTTTTTCCACTTAAAAGCTTGACAGTGCCCTTTTTCATCACACTTAGTTTATTTGTTTGCCTTTGATTTCAAAGGCTTTTTAACAGATTTGGACAGAAAAGTGAAAATGGCAAGGGTTTGATAATTGCAATCTTTTGCAATCAAATTTATGACATTTATAAATATAGATGAATGGATTAAAATTCCTAGACAATGGAATATTTTTATTGGCCAACATCCTAGGCTACATACCTGGTAGGCTGAGGTATAATCAAGTATTGGGTAGGGTTCTATGTGTGAAAGCAATGCTTGACTGGATTTAAATGGTTTTGACTGGAGCCAATATGATGCATAGTTGGACATAATGTTCATAATTGCCTATTTCTCTTGGCAAACAACAAGGTGCTTGATGACTGCTTTCTGAAATGTTCACATCTATTTCTTTGTGAAGTGTACCACAATTTAACCACAATTCTAAACAAGCTTGTGTTGTAGTCCTGTGAGAGAATGCACTCCTTATTGACTTAATTTCCTCATTACAGCAGAATTGCATATCTTCCATGTCAAGGTAGAATCTTGGTCTGGTTTGAATGACAATTCCCATAAACACTTTTGCTCTTTCTATTGTACTCTTCCTTTTCCTACACACATCCCAATAAACATCAGCAAAATTCAGCTAAATTTGCAAGCAGTCTCAAATGTGTTCCTCAGACAGACTATTTTATCTTTTTTCATTAGTGTTTGACACAATCCAGAGGAGGTGTTTACAGATAGGCATCACAGAGCTATAATGATTCTAACCAACTTGACAAAAACGTGTGCATGCACACATTTTTATCCCCAAGGCACAGCTCTGCCTCAGAAAGGCATATGTTCACTACTTTACTTGCAAAATGTCTTTTTGCGTTTAATGCATGAACATTTTCCGGACAGGAATTAAAAGGAGAGCTCTAGCCCTCTTCAAGCAAGGCTCCTAACATTGCCATAACCCTAAAGAAGTACTTAGAGGCCCTTTACAAATGTTGAGCCTTACCTGTTCTATTTTATTTTGGGTTTCTTTCAGAATGATCTAAGTTTTTTATTGTGTTAATCCATGTTTGCCTCCTGGGATATACCTCACAATGCTCTGATTCCTCAGTCATATAAATCTGCCACTTGTAAGATTGTGCAAGGACTGCAATCAAGGTACATGCTCAGTTTTATTTCCTCAATCCTCTCTGATAGAATCTGCCAGCAATATTTGACCGATCTTTCCTTTACACGCCTTCTATTTAACTTACATAGATGTCCTCACTCCATGTCAGTCTGGTATCTTGATCCCTTGCTCTAGGTTCTTCTTCCAGGCCTGAAAAAGCAACTTAGCAACTGTCCCACCCAAATAAGTACAATTCATACATTTTTTTTCCCTGAGTTTGGACAAATCCCAGGTGTTTACAGAACACAATCTTAGCTTCGACATAGCTGCTGCATTTGTGATACATTCTTCAGTAGAGATGGGAAGAAGGAAAGGGTTCCTAAAACCACATAGTAATCTCTTTTCTAATAATTTAGAGAAACTTCATGAAACTTACTTAAGGCAAAGCTGAAATTCAGATTATAATCTAATATTCATCACATTTACCATTTAAAAGACAAGGACTTCATTGACTTTTCAGTGCATATTGGGATTTGAGTGATCTGAGACCACCCAGCTCCATCAGATCCTATAAGCAATAACAGACATTTGCTCACTCATTTGGCAGATTTTTAGTGTGTGGTAAATTAGATACACTGAGGAAAGAAGATGGAGCATGCTGGTTCTCTTTGAGTGTTGTAATGCTCAGGATTTGCTAATGGTTTTAAACCTGCTTTCTTAAGAGGACTAAGAGGCTGTGCAGATAAACTTGTTCCAGTTTGACAGACAGTTTCGGATCAGATGGTTCTAAGCTAAATAAGAGTGTCTACATGAGTTTAGCACTGATTTAAGTTTACTGAAAAAGTACAGATTTGCATAAAGATGTGGATTCACCTTTCCCGCTCCTAAACATCTGTGCTTAGTTCTGCTTTATGTGAAGAGGGCAAAGGAGGAGAAGGGGAGAAATGTCTTTGAGATAATCTCACTGGAAAGAAAGAAAACTAATGCACGTTCTTCCTATTCCAGCTGCTCTCCACCCCAGGAGTAATTGTTTGAAGTGAGCTTTTATATAAACAATAAACAAGTTATTCCTGGAGTATTTGCTTTGAGTTAGGACTGTGTTTAAAAGATTGGCTTTGAAATTGCTGTCAAAGTATCTACCCTTTAAAATCAGACTTAGCATCTCAGGTTCATTAAGATAGCCTTGAGCAAGAGTCTTTTATTCAACCTTTCTTTAATGGTATGAAGTGTAAATTTGGTGAGTAAAAATAACTTGAGTGAGGAATGTCAAAAAAAATGGAAGAATTAACCACAGTGATATTTATGCAGCCTAGGAATGGATTTCAATACACCTCTTTAATGCCTTTCTTCCTGTGGTAATCTCTCCTTCCTGTTTGTATACTCTGTTCAACAGATTAAAATTAATGCTTCAAAATGGGAGAAGGATAAAATGGGATCTCTAGTGCTGGTACACATCTCTTGTGGATCTTTTGGCAATTTGTTATTCCAGTTTTTCCACACAGAGAAGACAAACCTACCATTTGTATGGAGTTTGAGGTAAGTATTTGGTAGGATTTTATTTTCTCCTCCATTCTTCAAGTCAGCTTGAAATCCATCACTTGGACGAGATGCAAATTATTAATCTTGGGTCAGACTTGTCACAAATATTAACATTGTAGCATATATGTGTGTAGAAATAGCTAATCACATTGTTTCTAAGAGCAATTGATAGTGATATTATAAGCTAAAGTTATGGATAGTTATGAACAACTACTGTCTATATACAATTCAACAGAAACCTCCAGGGAAAAAAGTATAAAGAGCATAAGCCTTAAAGCAACAAAAGCAGAATAAATAACTCTGAATTTCTTGAAGCATTAGTAACTTGACAGCATCTACGCATTCACAACAAAGCCAGGGCAAGCTCAATGTTTTCTGCCAGTGCACTAAATAAAAAGTGCATGCTAAGTCTCGATTCTTAAGAACAAATGACAACCCTTTAGAAAGTGCTGTAGTTCTAAAATGTAAAAAAAAAAATTAAAGTGTGTTTCAAATCATATTCCACAGTGTTTCTTTTAAAGGAACATGATCTCTGGTGCCTTTAATGAAAGGTGAGTAACAATTCTTCTTTAATTCCCTCTGAGTTCATCCTAGAAAAGACTACTCCATTCATCTGCCATTACTTCTAGTCACAAACATAGTAAGTTAGAAAAAGAGGGAAATTAAGCTGACAAATCAGTTTTAAACAATTCTGAAGGAGGAAAAAAAAAAGTGAATGGGAGGAGAAATGTTCAGCTTTGAAGTATCTACCTCATCGCTTTTATATCTTAGTTTTAAGGCTATACAACAACACTAGTTTTCACAAAATGGCACTCTGTGAGTAACCTCATGGTAAACAACCAAGCTATTAGTATAACAATAGTTGATCAAAATGACATAATCAGGCTCCAACATTTCTACAACTGCCTTTAATTTCTCCTTCAGACAACCAAGTATTTCAGATAACTAGCATTTAGATATTTGTCTTTTGTGTTGTTTACCTTCTTAATTAAAGAGCAGAATATATTGGCATTCTAGAGTCAAAGAAACACTTCTTAAATGAATCACCCTATTTAATAAAATGTCCCCTTGCAAATGCTGTTTTTCTTGATAAGTGCATGCACAAATAAAAGAATGGAAAAGACTAATTGTTTGGTTAAGATGCAAGGGCACACAAAGTGGTTAGCACTAAATAACCTGGTCATCAGCCCAACTAATCTGCTACGGTTTGTTTTCACAGCTTTGCTCTGAACATCAGCGTTGATGGTCTGACGCTCCCTGCAGAGCCTGAGAGCGAATGGTAAGCCAAGATACCAGCCACACAATGTTTCACCTGCGATGCCAGAGATTTGGAGGAGGGAGAATAACAGTTTGTAAAAACAGTCATAAACTTCACTGGATTTCTCTTTCTTTCTTCTTCTTTTTTTTTTTTTTCTTCAATCCTGAAAAATGTCTGTCAAAGATGCCAAATATATTGCAAGGTCATTTAGAGAAGTGGACCACTTTTTCTTTTGTTTCTTTCTAATTTTAAACCAAGCCTGAGTTTTTTATTATTATTTTCATTTCAAATTTGCAATGTTAATTTGACAAATGAAGGGAATCCAATTGCTCTCAAAGGGACTACACATCATAGAACACTCCTAAAGGGCCTGTGTTACCTACTCCAAAACCTGCTCATGCAACACTTCCACTCTAGCACAATCAGCATGATTGCAAGTCAGCCTCAATTCCAGGGAGACCTAGCTCATTTTCTGAGTCACAAGACGCAAGAATGAACTCTGCAGAACCCTACCGCAGAGCTGATCCTGCCTTTGTCCTTGCTTTGCTGCTTGGTGAGATAAAAGCAGCCAAATTGCCTGAATGAGATTTTGCAATCTGTTCAAAGCAAAAGATTATCTGATAAGAGCTTCCCACCTAATTATGCTTTGAGGCCTGACCCTGTTTGATTCTGAGTGTTTCCTGCTAAGGTCCATCGTCTTCCAGTGAAAGCACCTTTGCATACTCAAGCACTGTGCTACCACTGAGGTCAAATGGGGCTTTTACCACTGCGGCAGACCTGTTCTGGAGGTAAGTATGGCTGGGTACAGTGGTTTCCTACTCATCATGTGACACGTTATGAGTTATAATGGCAGACTTAATTGTGCCTATTCTTTGTCTATAATATCCTAAGACCAGTTGTAAAGGGGCAGGCAAAAAGAAAAAAAAATCCAGCTTTTACAGTATCATATTCAACTGGCCAACAGCAGGTACCTAGAGAAAAGGACTAGGCTATATAGTTATAGTTTCCTTATTGACTTTCTCATTCTCCATAAACTTGTAAAAATGGTCTTCCTGAACCAGTCCAGAACTTCATGTAGCATACTATGGGTATCTTTCTCCATATCTTTGTTCACTTTTCAGAACCCAGGTAGTCTTTCAGTAGCCATAATAACAAGGTGCAGAGTTCCACAGCTTGTCTACCATGTCTCTCTCTTTTTGTTCATTTTCAACCTAACTCCTGCCATTTAGTTTGTGTTCCCCTAGTTATTGCATTAGTGGAAAGAGCAAACTGTTTTCAAACACAGGTTTTCTGTGTCAGTGATTTTTTTCCGGAAATCATTTATACCCCACTTAAACAATTTCTTTCTCAAACTGAATAGTCCTAGTCCTTTTTAGTAACCTGTTGTATTGAAGTCATTCCACACCTTTAATCATTGCTGTCAGCCTTCTTTATATATTTTCAGCTTTACTATTTTGTTTTTTACTTGCCAGTCAATTGCCCGTTCAGTCAGTTCAGTATTTCTAACAGACAAGAAATTTCTTTTTCCAGTTGTGTTTAATAATTTATGACTCTTAGCCAGCTCTATTTTTCTGTTAGTTACTTTCTGTCCAGATAATTATGACCATGTTGAAAGATACATGATCTAGGATGCACCCCTAAGAGTTTTCACTTGATACATCTTCCCAAGGTGAAAAGTGACATTAGTTTCCTATTCTTTGCTCCTAGCTTTATAAAAAGGAGCTTCGGTATTCACTTCATGGTTCCAAATGGTACCTGATGTTCCTTTAGGTGGCAAAAAGGTATTATTCACTGATATCCTTTCAGGTGCCAGAAAGGTGTCCATTACAGTGCTTATCTGTGTGGTATCTACCACCAGTTTGAGATCTAATCCAAATTGCAGCTGCAGACTCTAGGAGACACATGACCACCTGAATAATAGTCATTGCAATAGTCGTTATGTGCTTTTGTTGCCATAATTTTATATCTCTAACAAAACAGTAAAAAAAGTAATTGTACGATTAAACACAAGTCAACATGCTGTAACAGTCATCTCTTCATGATTCTGCCACAGATTTGTGATGCGCAGCAAATATTTTTGATAACTCTGTTGACTTCAGGTTCCAGGTGTCTGCTCAGTATTTGTCATCCTTTTTAAGTCTCAGGTACTCAGAGTATGAGTTCTGATTAGTTATGGCTGTCTGAGATGACCCCTGTAGTGATTCTTCAGCTGTTGGTAGTTCTTGGATGGAGCTTCAAGGTATCGTCGCAATAACAAACATAAATAATTTGTATCAGAAACACATTATAGGACTGTGAATGACTTAACTTTGTTCACTGTTCTCCTTCATGATGCCTTCTATCACCAGGATGGAGCTTGATTTCTCTCACAAAAGTAGGCCCAGCTGGAGACTGGACTAAGTTTTTCCACTAGTTCAGTTAGAAGGGAGTCCTATCATGGCAGTCAGGCAAGCCTATCAATCGAAGTATAGACTGACCATTCACTTCACTGAGAAATACACGAGGATGAGGCATTTAGGTTTCCTGCTTGATTCCCTTGGAGTGTTATTTAACTCAGGAGGCAACCCAGAATAATTAGTCAGAAGAATACAGATGCTGCTGCAGTTACTTAACTGTTTGCACCTACCTGCAAAGGAGGTGTGTTTCCTTCTATAGCTATTTCCTTGTACCAGCCTCATCCCACCATGTAAAATGCAGATCCAGAAAAAATAAAATACTTCAATTTATTTAGGTATTTATATCATCAACAATATCTCTATTAATTTATTTACTCAATGGCAGCAGAGTAAGGCCTTAATCAAAGCAAGCTTCTATTTGAGACCCAAGTCTGATGTCATCAACCAGACTTTCCAAAAGACTTGTTCAATGTGCCTGGTGTTGTCTGACTCCTGAAATGAGATGCCTGAGCATTCCACAGGAGTGAGATTCGGCTTCGCTATCTGCGACTCAGTGGTTTCATTTTGTAAAGCCATGAATGGAAAAGGAAAGTAAATCAGTGATGTTTGAAGTTACATCTTCAAAGGTAGCAATTTTGTCTTAAAAAAGATGAGGTTTTTTTGACAATGCAATCACATTCAGTCAGATACAGAAGTAGATTATTAAACATAGCAAATGTATAATACATTAGTTTTTAAAAATCATCGTTTTAATTAATGAAAAGGTTTTAATTCTACAAAGCTGAAAAAATAATGCTTACAAGAAATTGCAGTTTGTAAGTCAGTACATCTTTATTGTGAGAATTTCTATATGATCTCCTGAATTTCTTAATATACTGCAATGGAATGTCTGGTTCTCCGATATGTCTTTTGACAGTTTAATAAGAGAGAAGAAACCATTTCTTGCTACAATATTTCAGGAATAAGTTCACTCATGCAATGCCTAGAGCAGTGGCAAAAAAAAAAAATATAATCTGTGTAAAAGGAGACCAGACACCCAGTGCTTGTCCTAAAAGTATTCCCTTTGTATTGAAGGCATGCTTTAATGAGCTCTGGGTAGAGGTGTTAGTTTGAACAAAGTGTTACTGCACAGAGGCTGCAAATAATGTGCCATTAGCTGCACTTCCATGAGAGAACCTGTTTGAAAAATAAATTAAAAAAATTATTCTACTGTGAGAGATTCATCATATGTGATCAAAAGATGCAAGTTTGACACTACATGCTGAAAGTGAGACTTCAGTAGTAAGAATGTTTAATATGTCAGGAATTCTACTGGGGTCTATCTCCATAATGTATGGAAACAATTATGAAATTCAAATATTTATAAATGACACCAAACTACCCTCTTCAGTGTAATTTTTAGAAAAAAATGAAATATCTTAATACTAAAAGTGCTTCTACCCTGCTGTTCAGAGAAAATGGGATAAGACGTTCCTACAGTGTCAGCTGATTCCTGCTTTGTCAAACAATATTGAAATCAGCTTGATTTTCCATTGATGTTTTGTTTTTCTAATTCCACTTAAAAGAGTAAGTGCTGACAATGCAACTGCCAAGCTTATGGATAGAAGGCCTGGATTTATTGAATTGCAAAAAAAACCCCCTGGCTTCATACAGAGAATGGTTTGTTTGGGTTTCCTTTATATTTAGGGTGGATTTTTTTTCTGAATTTTGACTGGAAAATAAGATTATGGATTGGAGATGTTAGGGTCCCAAGAGTGTAATTCTGGCAGCCAGTAACTAAACTTAAATAACCAGGCATGTAGCCTATACAGCTCAGCCATAATATGTGTCACTATTCAAACAATTTAGATGCTGTTTGGATCTACTTTGCTGTTTTCGTCATATTTAATGGAAGAAATTAGGGAACACAGAGCCTCTACATTGCAAATTCTTCTGGTTTAATATAGCTTTCCAGAACAAATAAGCTTCTCTATTTAGAGAAGCTGTGGAGACCAAGGAGGAAGCCAGATAAAATTGGACCTTCGTTGGGTTTTTTTTCCCTGAGAAAGGAAGGGTGGCAGTGACGAATGGCTCAGAGCTGACCTAGGATTTCTCATCAGAATATTTATTTACCGCTAATGTACAATCATTTCTGAAAGCAACAATAAAAATTCTCAGCACATGAGCAAAACATTTCACTATTAAGGAAATTTAATATATCACTTGACCTAAGGAAACACACACACAGGCCATTTTTCAGATTCAGGCTTTTTGTGTCAAGCGTAAAAAAATTGTTAGCTATCTAAATCTTTAAGAAGGATAGGTAAAGGGAGAAGTTCCCTTTCCTGCCCTAAAAGTTAATGTGGTGTAAGAACAATCTCCCTCTGCCACAGGAAAAATCATTGGTTTCATACTTGAAAGTTACAACATTAAATTACACTCACTGACTACAGTAGTTTAAGATCAGTCCCTAAGTGTCAACCATTGTGTAGTCTGTCGCTGTGAAGTAATTTTTCAATCTTTCAATTAAGTGCACTGTATAATTTTATGGCTTCAGTCTGTATGCACGGTTCATGCACAACTGTGTTAAACAATTACAGGAGCAGCCTAGAATGAGGAAGAGACTACAGGGAGGATCCAGTCTGACAATGAAGCTGACATAGCAGTGGTAAAAGAGGCTTAACATCTGACAGACACACATGATTTTTAATTACCCATTCCCACTGGTGATTGTTGGAATCCATCTCACCCCCCACACCTCTCCCTTTCTCTACCCTCATCTTCATAGCTTGCCTGCTCCCTCCTCTCTTCTCCACATCCTGAAATGCCCTTGCTTCTCTTTCCCTGCCTTTTTTTTTGTCCTGTTTAACTGATCTCCACCTACCCAAACCACTATCAAACAAAACAAAAATGTTTGGAACTCGCAGGGTGTTTCCTGACATGCTGTTGTTCATTCCTCCCCTGTGACTCAACCCTTCTCATCCTCACTCTCCTCCCGTGTGATGAGCCCTTCATTTCTGTGCATACACCCTCACTCTACATGTCTTTTGTATTTTCAGGTGGCAAGCTCCTCAAAACAAAGGCCATCTGCTCCTTCACTGTGCAATCAGACCTTAGCATGTATTAGGGTGTATTCAATACCAATATAAATTGCATGCATTTTCAAAATTAATGAGAATACCTAGCCATAGTAGTACATAAGGAACTTTATGGTATTTTTAGCAAGCCTTCGTAAATGCAGGTACATATCCATAATTAATGACAGAGGATCAGAACGTTCTCACATCACACATGTACTGCAATAACTCTGGAAAATGAACATAGCAAAACTGTAGCAGATATTCCCTAACTTTACTCACTAACCAGAACTCTGGTATTCCAGACAGTCACACATTTAGAAATATGTCAAGACAGAAAAAAGAGTAAATAAAAAAAACAAACAAAAACAAACAAACAAAAAACACAAACAAACAAAAAAAACCAAACAAAAACAAACAAACAAACAAAAACCCGCCTACAGTTATTTGGTTTGTTTTGGTAAAATTTACAAAAGTAAAATGCTCTAAGATGTCTATCTCTGATGTTTTTCCTCAGTTCAGCGTGTTTCTGATGTTTTCAGCATGCCAAGAAATTAAAAAGACAAAAAAAAANCAAGAAATTAAAAAAAAAAAAAAAAAAAAAAAAGGAGTGAAAGAACAAACTCTATAAAGTATTTTGGGGTCAATCATAGTGATGGTGCAGGAAGGTACTGTGAAAGTATTGGCATACAAACTCAGTTACAGCTAATTGAATATTAGGCACAACGAATACACCATCAAGTATAATGACATCTTTCTCCTAACTGACACAGAAAAGCAGTCTCTTTCAGAACACATTATTACACTCTAAAGCAGACTCCTTTATGATAGTCATTTCCTAAATATTTCACACAAGAGATTCATTCTATTAAGAATGACTGAAACTTACATAAAATTAACAACATTTTACTTAAGGTTTTTCAATTTGTTCTGATTACTTAAAATATTCTCAGATTTCAATAACTTTGTGCTGTTTAATTATTCAAATATAGACTTTTGAGTATTTCATTTTTGTGTCTGTTCCATATAAGTTGCTTTCCCTTTATTACATGTATATGTAGCAAAGTACCAGCTGTGGCACATTTAACTAATAGTTATACATCATATAATGTAATTCTATATAGAAATATTTCACGTGCTGCATACAATATTTTAAGATCCATCTAGGTGATAGATGCATCCTTACATAATGTCTAATCTTACTGGTGCTTCCCTTTGAGGCTCTGCAAACATTCTCACAAAAGCAGACTTCCAGCATCAAATGCTAAGATTCAATTGTTCAAAAGAATGCACATGAGTTAGGCATCTTTGGTCTGTTCAAGGCATCTAACTTCACAGACATGGAGAGTGTGGCATTGTAGTTTATGAACATGATCGGTGATTCACCTCCTCCTGGTAGTTCAGATTGCTAAGAAACTGCTTCTCTATCAATGAAAAAAAAAGCAGTTACAGGATTTAGTCTAAACATTGTGTATATGGGAACCATATCCAAAGGGGAATATAACAAATTAACTTGATTCTCCTCTGCTGTGTATATTAGAAGATGCAGTGTGTTCTGTAATTAACAACAAACCACAGTTATTAAAACCCACATATTGAGGGGGAAAAGAATCCCAAACATCTTTCACTGTTTTAACCAAAACATTTTCACCTAAATTTTTTCTATCAATCTCTTTTGCATCTGTGAAATTTTTGACAGTTACATTCTTGAAACATCATAGCTAGAAAAGAATTGTTTTCTGGGAACTTTGCACAAAGTACTGACACAATTTTAAAGAAAAAATAATCTAGTTTTGAATGCTGCACAAAAGTATTGTAAACTACCACAGAATCCAAGAACATTGCTTTAAAGAAAAAAACCAACAAAAGTCTTGAACTTTACCAGGTCAGTGAGTCCAGATTACTTACTGGTATGAGGACTGGCTGTTTTAAGGAGGCTGAACAAATTGGTGATTTCTGTGAAAATAATTTCTAGTGAAGGGATTTCCTAATTTATATTTTCTCACTAGAGGAGGGAACTGTAAATTTAAAAGCAGATAGAAACCACTAAGGAAAACAGGCAGAAACCTCACAGAAAAAGCGAAACAGAATAAAAGCCTAATTAAAAAAAATCCAATCCAGAAACAAATCACATCCAGATCACTTCATGGATATCCAGTTAACACTGAAAAGCACTATATTTTTTTTTCCTACAGTTATTTGTTTAGAGAAATAGCAACAAGTCACTGTGTTTTTAGGGAAGAACAAACAGCCACAAGTAATAGTTCCCAAGGAAGATTCCTGTAGACTTTAAAAGTCTGTGAATAGCTGAGTTCTTGTCCATATGTGCAATTTTGCTCAACTAAACTTTGTAACAACGAGAAGGCATGATCCCATAGGAATCACCTACACATAATGGTGATAAAGAAGAGACTAAAAGGCTACTTCCACAAGGCAGTCATTTGCACACAGTTCAGATCAGCTTTTTATGAGAAGAACCTCACAAGAAAAAAAAAAACATTGGAACCCATATCCCTGACAATGGGGAACTAAGATACTGGGACTTTGCAGTAAAATTCTTCTTGTTCACCAATGACTAGACAAGCTGAATGTCTGTTTTAAATGAGGTATAGATCTTATCAGTCAACTGCATTGGTACTGTCACTGAATTTGGGAAAATGATTTGGAATGAGTTAAAAGAATTGTATTTCAAGGAACTGTGACAAAGAAATCAATTAAACTTGGCATAACTTTTATTATAATTGATGCAGAGATGAAGAAAAAATGCAGCCTCTAGCACAGTAAGTCTTTAGCCACGAAACACTGGAAACTAAGGAGCTACATAAAGTACCACTCCATGAACAGTAGGTAAGATAAGTACCTGATTTGATCTAGCACAGTTTTTCTTATAAAGCACATCTTTTAACAATGATAAGAGGGAAATAGCACTAGTCAGTGAAGCCTTGTATCCAGTAAAACTGATTTTTTACTTACTACATCCAACTGTGCGTGTCAGACTCTAAATGTATTTCATTTAGAAAAGCACTGGAGCCGTTATACTCTCTCTGAGCCAAATTCTGCCCTTGGGTTCAGGCACACAGCTCCCATTGACTCTAGTAGAAGTTGTATAGAAGGAGATAGACTGTGTAAGTTAGTCGTGCTCTTGAGACAGTGAAGGAAGGTTCACTGCTGAACCCCAGAGGAGGAGTTCACCAAAGGCCAGCAAAGTCAATCTCACCAGTCAGTCCTTCCCATCTCGTCAGAGAAATGGTTTGGAAGAGATATAAAATAAATAGTTCATACACACTGCTTGAAAAACAAAAGATCTTTCACAGCTTTTGAGGCAGGCCTTCCCTTTAATTTTTACTTCAGAAACAGTACACTCTCAGAGTTTAGTTTCTGTACTGTAATTGGTGAAAGATACTGCTATTTCCTCAAAATTGTTTCACCTGGCTCTGTCCAAGACCCTCTCTTACATATACTGCCATAACATGTTGTCTACATCTCTACTCTTTTCCATGTCCTAGCATTGGTTATTTGCTTTGACTTCGCTTGTTTGACAAGTTTTGATTTCTTTCCCTCCTAGAATAAAAGGATTTAGTTTTGATTTTCTCACAGGTTTAGAGTAACACGTTTTGTCATGCAAACTTTAACAGATGGGCACTTGAATTTGTTTAGTGCCTCTAGTTTAACCTCAGTGACAGCAAAGCCCTCTAATAATGCAAATGAGCACAGCTCACTGCAGTTCTCCAACACTCATCTCTAAGTAAAAAACACACATCTGTTCTGAAAATCCCAAAAGTCATGGATACTGTAGTAGTCTTGCAAAGAAACAAATACCAGAACCAAATCAATAGCAGAAATTCCAGTGTACAATTTTATTGCTTTTAGTGCAGAGATAAAATTCTCCTCTAGGTCATTCTCACAAAACGCAGTCAAAGTCAGATTCTGCTTTGCTACTCACAGCCCAAGTTCTGCTTATCTTGTAGATGAAATACATATGTTCAGCAAGTGGATGAGAAGAATTCAGCTTAAATGTTATGGATCTATTTAGCATGTTCACCTATGGATTTTTTTAATAAATACTTTCACACAGAAGGACAAGATGCACTAAGAAGGTATTTGCAGAAAAAGAATTATCTTGTTAAACTAGCCCAATGTAAATATGTTACAGACTTAGACCTAGAATGGCTTGTGAAAAAGATAAAGCATAATAAAACAGAGATAAGAGTGTGATGGAAGAAGTAAGTGATTAAATGACTGAAGTATGTTAAGTTAGTAAGTTACCAGATAAAATTATATCTTTTCCGGTTGTCTCTATCAGTTAACAGCAGTCTGTTTGGGGATTCCTGCCCCCAGCCATCAGACCCTCTGCCATTTTCTAGGAGGGAAAGGGAGTGAGAGGGAAAGATCAATTTTCAGTTACTGACTTGGTTTCCAAAAAAACTTCATGTCACCTTTTGTTACTGGCTGGAAGCACTATACATGAAAACTCAGTGAATTCATAACAATAGTGCCTGCCCTGTTATATGAAGTGTTTTAAATATATAATCCTAGAAAATATAAAACTTTCTGTAAGCAAAGAGAGAGGTCAGCTTTCTCGTGTTTCTTCTCTGTTTGACAAAAGCAGCCTTCAGTGATGTGTCTCAGGATCCTGTCGTTTGCTTCATCCAAGCAAAAACTTGGAAGAAACTTGAAACATTTTCATGCTCTGTAAAGTTACAATCTGCCTTGCTGATGAAAAAAAACTTTTTCCTATTTCTGCTTTGATTGCTACTAACAGGATCTTTCAAAGTATTTGATCACTAATTTCAAAATTCTTATGAATTTTGGATTTGTGAACAAAATTGCTGAAAGGTAGATCTTAATGAAACTGATATCAATATTAATCTTTTGTTCAAATGAAGACATAGTCACTTTGTTATGTCCCCCATACTGCAAATCCCCTACATATAAATCAGACACATGAGAACCAAATTTTCCTACAAATAACAATTTTTAAATGTCCTTATCAACACTGAAGGGTCAAAGGAGTGAAAAGATGCCTGACAGCCCTGTTTCATGAGGCATTTTTCTGAACTATCATCTATCAAGGATCTTCTCAGTACTCCAAACACTTCTGACTGCCTTGTCAAATTTCAAAATCTTTCAATATACCTCTCAAAAAAATAAACAAACAAAATCCTTCCTTGATCCTTGCAAATAACCAAGATAGCTTGTTGGAAGGTTTTTACAGGGTTTTTTTAAACTCAGCCAATCCTAGACACCATAAAAAGCCAGTAAGTCTCTTATACACTCAAGGTTTATTAAAAAAAAAAAAA
>VXAU01004928.1:270940-340787 GCA_013399695.1 Formicarius rufipectus
CACTATAAGTCCCTGAATTTCTCAATTTACATTTTATGTATACAGCAAAAATCTGACCTAAGAAATCGCTTTGTCTTCCAATTACCTTTTCAAATCTCTTTCCCCTTTCTACTTCTCTTTGGGTATAAGTTGTTTATAAGTTAAGCAAAAGAATTAAAACTATGTTCAAAAGTAAATATTTTCATTTAACTTCTTTGATCCATTTCTACATAATTTAGATTATAAATTATAGAATAACAAGATCATTATTTGTTTTATTTTTACTTATTATTATTAATGTATACAAACTCTGTACTAAGTAAATATAAATGAAATTTTATATGAAATAAGAAGGCAGAATAACATTTTATAAATATCAGGGGTAAGGAATTACAGTTCTTTATCTGAAGACTGTTAATAAAAGCGCAAGAGGTATTTTACATCAGGAAACTTTCCAGATAAAAAAGAGGGTTTGCCGATTAAGTTATACTAAACCTTAAATATCCAACTAGTTAATTCCAACAACTGCTTTTTAAAGTTTCTTTTATCAATTTTACAAGCAAGGAGAAAAAAAAAAACAGACTTGCTAAGACTAATTCAAATGAATAACAAGATCAAACACAGACTACATTTAGTAAAAAAAGGACATTTTCTATCAAAGATTTTAAACCATAGAATTATATAATGAGTTAACAGATATTTTTCCCTTATGAATATTCTTGTTCTTGTAAGGGGTTGGTTTTTTGGGGGTTTGTTTTGTTTTTAATACTTCAGTGCCTTCCTTCAAAACATTGTTTTCCTTCCTGATGCAGCCAGATTAAGCATTAGCAATTTTGGTGACCTTTTATATTCATAAGTGCTAGAACCCTGTTGTTGTTCACCTGAGTCATTGTGGCTTAATTCCTCACCGCCGATGATTACAGTGGGAACCATTTCCTAGTGGGTTAGGGCCAAAGAGACTTAGGGAAGAAATGCTAGTGACAGCCAGGTTAATTAGGGGAGCTCATACTGACATTTTTTGTGGGAATATTAGTTGTTTTATTGTTTTGGGGTTTTGTTTTGTTTTCTTTGGTTTTTTTTGTTTGGTTTTTTTGTTTGTTGTTTTGTTGGGGTTTTTTGGAGGTATTTTTTTTGTTGGTTTGCTTTTTGTTTGTTGTTTCTTTTTTTTCATAGCAGTAAAGGGCAACACTCAGAAAGCTAATTTGGATAGCACTATTAACACCAACCTGTTCATAGAGATTTACTTCTCTGAGGTCTTTTCCATTTCACTGTTTTTTTTCTTTTTCTTCCATTGTGCAGACCGTATGATTTCTAACATGCAGTCACAGTTGAAGTCAAATCCTGAGAGCTGTAATTCAGTTGAAATAACTGGATTTTGTAGTCATTTGAATCTTGAAGCCTTCCATGGCCTAGAGAAACTTGATTTCTCTAAAAGAATGAGACTTCTTAGAGCTCCTCTTACAGTAGATGCATTTGAATACTTAACATTTATTGCAGATATTAGCAGATATTATTCAAGGTACTTTCCTTTAAATATGAAAGAAAAATAAAGGCTAAGTTTGATTTTTCTTTACTAGTTTATGCAATTTTCAGAAAATACAGGCTCACCATTAATTTTGCAGTAAAGTAAGAATAACATCATGACCAAAATGCATTAATCTATTTAATGAAGAATTGTAAAGTCAGCATGATTGGAGAAACAAAGATTATTGACTCTTTTAAGCAACATTTGATGGATTCTGTTCTTTGGCTTAGACTTAGTGTGTCCCATACTAAAAAGGGACCTACCAAAAATGCTTGAAAAGAGATTTGAATAACTAGGCACTGACATTATAAATGCCTTGTAATGCAGTCTAGTATAACATATATCTTATCCTAACAAAGAAAATAGAACACTTGCATAAAAATTGCCAATAGCAGCACATTCAGTGTGCATATGTATTCTTCCATGACTCATAAGGGAAATAAGCACATTTGCCTACCATATTTGCAGAATATAGTCATAATCTGCCAAACATACGATAAAGAAAGAAATAACATTGTAACAAGTCCACTTACCTCTTCTAGTAGTAGGAAACCTAGGCTTTGCAAGGCCAAGACAATTAATAGGTCCTGTTAATTTGTGACCAGCTAAAAATTAATAGGCACAACTTGGCTTCTACTATAAAAGGCAAGGTAAGACCAAAGGCAATGTTCTTGGAAAGCTGTGAAAAAAACAGGAAAGAAGAAGGAAATTTTTAAAAATAAATAAATAAACAAAACAAAGAACTAACACCAATAAAATTTATTAAAGTCTTAATGGATTAAACCTAGAAGACGGCATTCCTGAGAAAGAACTGCAGGAGTAGAAAAAATTACATGTAAGTAGGACATATTTATTTTAGGACATGTGTTTTGAATTCTTCCCCAGACAATTGTATGAGCTACAATAGCCTTCTCAGGAGTCTCATTCCCTAAGCATAACATCCTCTGAGTTGTCCCTGGGCTGCTATGTGTCAGAAATATTTCAGTAAAATAGAATCATTTATCCACTTTTAGGATGAATGCTGCTATTTGCAGGAAAAAAGGCAGATCCCAGTGATTTTGGAGATGCAGCATATATCAGGTGTTACAGCACCTTCATCCAATTTTAAAAGGCCAAGTAGCTGCACCAGCTGGGGTGCAATGTCAACAAATTCCTTCACCAGCTGGTGTGCCCAACATACTGCCTGAGCATTGGTACCTGCCTCTTGTGTGAGTTACTGTTGTAGGTCACAACCAACTCTATGCTTTTTAGGATCTTGGAGGCGCTTTTACATTTTTTGCTAAACTTGCTCTATGGAGTCCCCTAACAGGAAAGACTCAGAGCTGAATATCAGCTACTCACCACAGATACGTCCAAGTAATGTAGACTGTCTGAGGAAACACTGTACCTTTATAAGCCTCATTTTCCCTTTTACTTGATGTTCTTTTCCCTCATGTGAGAGTTTTTTTGCTATTTCTAGCATCCTTCTCATTATTCTGAATTCCCAGCAGAAGATAGATACTTTATATCTGAAGTGCAAAGTACAGGTTCACTGGGGATGCTAATCATGTAGTCTTCATTGGCCTGGGGCCACCTGCCCTTACAACAACAATCTCCACCTTTCTAATCTGTTGTCCTAGAAGACTCCTAACACCATTACCAGAGGGTTTCTTAGCATGTATCAACATGTACACTACCCTCAGCAAATATCACACTAACTTCTCCTTCTGTTCCAGGTAAAACTAGGCCCCTGTGGCCTCAGGGCTCTGTACAGCTGAAATTTTGGCAACAGTCTCCAGACTGACCCTCCTGTCTGTCTCCTGTGTTCATTCAAGGTGCTTGAGAATATCATCTGATTATTTTCATTTCTGTAATATTAAAAATAAAGGAAGACTCTAGAGGGAGAATGTCTACTACAGTTTGTGAAATGGGTCTGTACATTTTACTTTGCTGTCTAAGTTCTTTTCCACTTTCATCTTCCAAAAAATGCAATTTTGTGACAACAGGTAAGGCATTTCCACCACCTACATTTTGTGATAAATTCTAAGTTCAGATGTAGTCTCAGAGGAGACAGGTATAAAAAGGAAGGTGAGAAAACATTTTTAAAATAGATTTCTGGAGGGAACAATTAATCGTCTTTTACAGGTGCTCAAAGAACAGAAACAGCCTCACAAATCATCATTCTTTATTAAATCTCTGCAGTGGACTCAGCTGCAATCTCTACAAGGAAACCTCACATTGTTTTTACCTACTGGCAGTGCTACTGTGAGCCTTCATGCAAGAACTTGTGTGGTATGGTACACAGAAACCCAAATAGCTAACACTGTAGAGAGGTATGTGATGCAAACTCTCATGGGAAACAGGGCTTAGCTTTTCACTGTGCACTTCCAGAGACTCTGAGTGAGACATAAACTGGATTCTTCCTTGGTTTCTTCCTGCATTGCAGCCCCTGCTTAAATCTCTCCTCAAGATGACCAGTCCAAGCAAGATCAAAAAGTCAGACCTAATCTCACATCAAATCACACCTGTCTAGTGCTTCCAGCACAGTAAAGGAAAGAGGCTACATGGAAAAAAGACAATTGTTTACCTGAATTACCAGTTACAAGTGGTTCTTGGGAAAATTACTTCAGTAGGACATGACAACAATGACTGAAATGATTAAGTCACTTCATATCCTGTATTCTGAGCCAAGTCTCTACTTTCTTATTGTTTCCTCTTTTTATGAAAACCAGCCTTTTCAAATGAACCTATGTGTAAATCCATTTGTCTTATAAATACTTGGTCCCCAGCACACTCTAGTACTGGAAAAAAACCTCTGAACACTTTTGAATGAATCCATTGAAAGGTGAACCCTCCACTTCAACACCATCCTGCTAACAAATACGGAGTATCATATTTTGTTAATCCCAGACCCACCAAAATAACATGCGTTTCCATATGGTTTTAAAATAAATCTCTCATATCCCACAATCCATAATTTGTTCCCTCAAGAGATATAAGCTATAGAAGGTTAGTCATCTATTCCAGTTCTCATGGGAGTACCAGACCTGATTTTCCATAAGCTTTGTGCTCAGGCAACTCCACTGAAGTCAGAATGTTCCAGAAAATAAGTCATGCTGCTGGTGTGAGCACAAAGAATCAAAGCTACCGTGTTTCATCTGCAGACTGAAGTTGTACCCAGGTTTCTTTTCCCTCTGGCCTGGCAAAATTACAGGGATCAGATGAGCATGCTCTCGCAATGGCCGGGCAGCTTATAGGTGTTGACTCATGCACTGTGACATGGTCTCCCAGGGCCACAGCTCTGACAAGATCCTTCTTAGACTGTATCCGCACTGGGCTAGTGGGATGTAAAACCGTGCTTCTGGCTGTAATTTCAGTCTTCCTCTATATATTCTGTGGGACTATTTGGAATGTTTATTTATAAATGATGAATATTTCACCACAGTTTGTTAATGCATTAGCACAGACGTAATGTGTGTGAAAAAGAAATTCTTACAAGCCTTTGGTTTGTGCAGCATAAAACATGGTCTCATACCCAGTCTCCCGAAAGACATCAATTTCTGCTTTAAATAGCCTAACTACAACTCCCCAAGCATAACATAAAAGGCACAACCCTTATAAAGGCAGTGAATACTCAGCCCACAGGATGGCTGGACTAGCTGAGTAGAGTGGCAGTTCTTTACAGTCACACTCTATGTTATAAGTCATTGTAGTAATCAGTCTCTCTAAATATGTATGCCTATAATTCAGGGAAAAAAAATTTCCAGTAGAACTAAAATTCACTTTGTGAATCTAATGTATATTATGAATACATATAATGTATATGAGACAAGGTTCAGAAACTTTATTTGCAATCTCATTTTTCTCAACAAAGCATAAGCATCCATATAAGTCTGCACATTAATTAATGTTTTCCTGACTTTCAGCATTTTTTTTTTTTTTTACTCTGGAAACACAAGAAATACCTCAGGAAGGGGAAACTAATTTGGCTTGATTTCATACTGGAAGAGCTTTTTCCTCCCAGAAGAAAAAGATTTAAAATAAGTGCTGGGGAAATGATTCTTTACAAACCTGAGCATGAATACAAACTCTGGCTTTGTATTTCCTGATCAGGATGGAAACAGAAACATGGACCGTTCAGACCTAAACCCTAAAATTAACTCACAGAACACCATTCAAAAACACTTCCTCAAGTCAGCAGGGGAGGAAAGCAATGAAAGCCTTGATGAGAGTTTGGTGAATAAAGAGGAAATAAGGGAGAGATGAGGGAAATGACAGTGGACCTTCAACTTCTTACGAACTCTTTTAATTCTCTTCCATGTGCATACATTGTAGTTATTAGTATGACCAATTTCCAAAGAAGTATTTTGTTACACCAAATGCAGACATGCCTCTTGCACAACACTTTAGACTCACTAGGCTCATATACTGGAGCAGGCATCATAACCATGCTCAGGTTTTTATATGACATTTATTTGTAAAGGCAACAGTGATTACCATATTACCTTAGTCAGCTCTATGGAAGAAGCCTGTCTTCAGAGCATTCTATTTGTGCCATTATTACACTTATTTCAACAAAAGAAAGTGAATGTCCATAACTGAAACTATTTACTAATATTGTTGTTACTTAAACTGTCCTGGATTAGGCCTCCTGTGAATAAATTATAAGGTTAAAGTGCAGGCTGTTTATATCAGTGACTAGACCAGATTATTATACTGAGACATGGTCAGCACATCCTGTTATTGCTACTACCAGAAAAAACATTGCATGAAAAGAACTAGACAGACAAGTTGCTTGAGTTCTCAAAAGGTTTTATTTTTAGCCTAATGACAAAAATGTCTGTGTTTGCACAGGAAACAAGAATGATTGATACAAGGGAGTGGAAATAAAATTTTTCATCTAATTTTCAGTGTTACATTAAAGACTAGACTCCTATAGTGTCAGACAAGTGACAACTTTTCCATCAGTTCCCTACAACCCCCCACTTCTCTTGTCTTGGAAGTTCCTACATACAAATCAATTCCTTGTGCAAGCAAGAGCATTTTCAGAAATACCCTTAGCTGTGCCAGTGAATAATGATGCTACGAAGAACAGCTGGCATAGCCAGAATAGCTTGTCCTTCCCCCAAGGCATTTCAAGTTGGCCCTGTGGGACTGGAGGCAGAAGGCGGATAGATGTCATGCCGTTTCCCAGTGGAGTCTTTTGCTGTTGCTGTAAATGGCTTTAAGCTCTTTTTGTTACAGTTGTTCAAAAAGTACTTATTTGGGGTTAAGGATGTGGATCAAAATGTAATCACCCTGGACAAAATCATCAATACCCACTTTCCAAGGACCTCAGTAAGGCTTACACACATATCAGGATCACCTTCCAGATACTAATGACAGCTCTAACTTCTACATTACTTTTGCCAAAGCTAAACTAACATAAAAAACTTACTGGTTTTAATGAAAAATTATTAAAGTCCTGGTATCAACAGTAGCTTTGCTGTTAACACAGACTTTCATAAGAAGCCATGCTAACTTTTCCAAAACTTGCAGAAGACCTAGGACAGGAAGGAGAAAACAGTATAAACAATTTGCTCTCAAATACCATGTCTGGGCTGGATAAAGTTCTCAAGCAACCTCACTCTAACCAAGGGTGAGGAAGGGGAGATTTTAAGCTTTTCTTCAAAGCTCAGGAAGTGATGGAGAACAAGCTTTTTCTTCTTGTCTGGAGACTTTGAGGGCTGGAAAGAAATTGGCCAACACTCCCGTTGTGATCCCCCTTTGACTCAGAGGTATGGGATCATGGAGCGACAGGAATCTTTTGTGTGTTTTTGAGAAAGTAAATTGAATAAATGAAGCTAGAAGAGCACAGCAACTCTGTGCACTATTTTCTTTAACAGCTGAATGACTCTTTGTGGTTAGCTTATAAATCTTAAACTCCTCACTTCATTTAAAAGATTGAAAGATACAAGGACACAATGAAAACCTGGATATATAAGTACTTAATACACTACATTATTTATCGTTAAAGTTTATTAAGTAAAGCTATTTGAAAGGCACTTTGTGGAGCTAAAGACAAGACAGACTTAAAAATTATTCAGGTACATTGTTTCAGAAGAGAACCTAAAACTAGTCAAAGAAAGAAGGAATTCTGGAATACATGTAAGCAGTGTGAGTAATTTAAAGCCAATATACTGTGCTTATAAGCCCTATTTAAAAAAAAATAATAGAGAAGGTAAGAGAACATGAAGACGGGGAAATAAGATCAGATTATTTGCTTCCTAGTAGCCATCCTTTTATGTTTGTCCTAAGAAGGGTATTAAAGCTTAACTTCCAAGTTACATCATTAGACTGCAAGCAATCAAGGTTGCTTCAGGACAACTGAGTAATCATATCATGGGCTGTGGAAGAAAGCAAGTCTGGAGGGACTTCTGGGGACAATATTACAGATCTTAACAGCACAACACCCTAAAAAGGACCTATGAAACCTCCATTATTTTTTCTCCTCCATTAAGAAACTGAGCTATGTGGTGTCTGTCTTGCAGCTAGTCCTCAGTCATCTGAAGATTCTGGTTAGGTGACTTCTGAAATTGGAAAAATTTTCTACCACGGTCATTGAATTTTTCAGCATGCTAAGATAGGTCAATTTGTCATCAAAGTGAGATGAGACACATGAAGTTTCTCTGATTTAAACTCAGAGCAAATACTGGTTGAAGCTAGAAGTCAATGCCTAAAAATCAAAAGCTCAAATTCCTGAGGCAGAATATAATCCTATCTTGAATGAGGCCTATGTTTTGTATTTCTATAGTTAACATGGAGGTCTTGTTTTACCAGTGCTTTAATACAGTGCCTGCATACATTCTCGTGCCAACATCGTCTCCTGGAATTCAACTGTTTTATATTTGCTTTCCTCCTAGGCCCAGGGAGCAGTGTGGAAATGTCATAGTTTCAGCTGCAGCAACAAGGTATGAAGAGGAGGCACTATAAAGAGGAACAAAGAGGTGGGGTGATGAAAGATGAGGTGCTGGGGCAGAGCTGCAAAAAAGCCCTGAAAATGTATCTGCAGAGTAGATGTAAGAAGCCACATGATAAGATAAAGTGAACAGTGTGGGGTAAAGAAGTAACAGTTATTAAAGAAGCTGAGATAAAAAGAAGGTAATTTAGAAAATTAATTAAATATCCTAAGGGTTAGGAGGAGGGGGAGGGGGGATAAACCCCTTGAGTTTCAAAAAAAAAAAAATAGAAGAAAAAGAAGAGGAGGCAGAGGTAAATAGCAGCTGTGGAAAGGGTTGGGAGTGCTGATCATTATTAGTCAGGCTTTTTCATTTTGTGCCAGGCTCTGTAAATCTTCTGTTTTACCCTGAACCAAGAGGTGTGGAAACTTGAGTATAAATTCAGAAGTTTTGATACTTTTCCAGATCTTACCTAAATCATATAAACCTCCTTATATGTAGTATAACTTAGCCAGAAATAACTTAAGAACTAATTTTTTACTGATGCTACTTAGCACAGCTGGATGGATTATTCATTCTCAGTAATACTCATGGCAAATACCTTTTTTTTCTGTTTCAGAATCATTTGCAAATAGGCTTTGAGTCTCAAAATGTGAAATGCCTCTTGATCCTGTTGATTCCTTTGAGCCTTTTTTTTTTTCTGTTTTGTTTTGTTTAATGTACCTATTGTCTTTCTACAAGTTAGGTGAGTAGACCCTAATTTTTGTCAGCATCAGAAAAGGTGGACTACATTTGACTATAATCAGAACATAACGAAACACATAGTGCTATAGTCTCAGTCCTTCAGCTTTTCTTTCATAGGCTATGCAGTAAATGTTGCTTGAGTTTAACTGGTACCTGCCTGAGCCTGCAGAAAGCTTGAAGAGGTGACTCTAGAAGTGTAATGGCACTCTGTTTCAAGAGCAGTTAGCTAAGTTGCTTTTAAGCATCAAGTGGCTTTCTACACTGTTCAAAGCATGTTTTGGAGGCAGGGGAAGCATCTGAACACAGAGATCCACACAGACTTTTCTAAGCATCTCTTCTCTTTGGTATGCTTTTAATAACACATGGGAGGGGTGAAGAGTGCAATTGTTCTTATTTTCTTAAAGAGAGGGTTCAACTTTCAAAGGTTTGGGAAATGCCAACATGGGGGTTCAGATACTGCACAGTTTAAGTATTCACTGCCTCATACTTGGAGCATTTTATTGGTTAGCTAAATCACGGGATATTCTTCCAGCTCACTAATTGGGTTAGTGTATCCTTTTAAGCAGAGGAATAATGAACGCTCTTGTTTGTAAAGGAATCGCCTTGTTCGCATGCAAATATGGGTATTCACACAAATCAGCCATTCCCCAAACCTCCTCAGGAACAAAAAACTTTCTGTCTGAAACTGCAGGAGCAGCAGATAACAAGGGGCCTTGATATGGAGAGATCAAACAGTCATTTCAAATTCCTGCAAATGTTCATGAATACTGTTGTTCAATATTCATCCAGTTCTGGGGGTTTTCTGCATTAGGGAAAAAGAAAACAGAAATTTAAAATAGGATGTAAAAGAATGAAGAATATGGAGTGGTAGTGCTTTCAAAACCAATTCATATATTTCAGTGCAGTGGTATTCAGATTGTTGCCATGTTTTTGAAAGACAAATTACTATAAAAAAATAATGTAAAAACACTTCTTGGAATTCATTGTTTGTTCCAATTAGACATAGCTCAAGCCCAAACAGCAGATCCAATAAACATGAGGTAATCATAACTTCAGATGCTTGAAAATTCAAGATACACAGTATCTAAGCAGAAGAGAAATAAGATTTGCCATTGGAAGTTTTACCCGAAATTCTTCGCCAGTTCTCCAAGACTTCTCAAAGGATGAGTTATGTCCTCATCTGGCTATAAAAATAGCTGTTTGGCCATAAAGTATTGTACAAAAGTAAGTGAAAAGAAAAGAGCCTTGCAAAGAGTGCCAGCTCCAAGGGTTACTTGGCACCCTTTCCTCACTCTGTTTTTATAGCTGTAGGAATTCCTTATTACTTTTTCTCAAGCTGTCATCAGAGCAACAGAACCCGCTGTTATTTGGGTTTCTTTTCCCTTCACATGGAAAGAAAGGGATGTAATAAAGGCAGGTCATGAGCAATAGGTTGTAATCTATCCACAAAATGGCCCCACCTTGCTATTTGTTCCCTTGTATTGTGTTCGAACAGACTCCCAGTAAATATGTCTGCTTCACATTGATCATCACTGATAGTAGCATCCCTAATAGTGGCTCCATCTTGACAGAAAAATGGTAAGTACCATTGTGCTCCGATGTTTTTGTCTCTTTCTACAGCCACTGCAAAACAAAGCTGTTAATTTAACTGTCGAAAGACATGATGGTGAATGTTAGGTAAAACCCAGATGTTTCCCCACTGATTCCTTAAATAGGAGCACATAATTGTGATGATTGGAAGGCCATTAATCCAAACTGCTTATAAGCAAAGGGGACAGAAGACCTCAACTTACACTTTCACTGTGACAAGCTTCTATGCATAAGATGTCTGTCGTTCTGCTCACTGTTTTATAAACCTAACCAGTCAAATAATTCCTCCATCTGTTTTCTCACAACAGTGCTAACGTTCACTTAAATAAGCATAGCAGCATTAACCTTTTGAACTCTTTGTCTCTCAACTGTGCTCAGATCAGATTTGTGGTCTAGAAAGTTGACTCTTTCCTCCACTGTGACAGATTTTCTTATTATCCCCTGCTGACCTGTAGAGAATTGCACTGGCTCAATTCCTGAGGCACCTACAAGTTTCAGATGGACTCAACCTCTCTGTCTGATTGCCTGTCATGAGAAGCGTCAGTGGTATGCCTTTTATTTCAGTTTATTCCGCTCCTCTCACCAAATATAATGAATTCTTTTGCATTCTTTTATTCTTTTTTTTAGGAGGCCTTTTTCATTTTCATCCTCAATACAAAGACTATTTCAAAAAGTCTGTCTTCAAGAAAAAAATTTGATGGAACACATAACACCAAGTGTATTAATATGTGCTTTATATACAGATCTGATTTTATTAATACTGTCTATAGTAAATTGTATATGTCACATAAGCCATTTCCTCTTTGATTCAATCTTTCTATTTGCATAAGTACTCTTAGTTCTGATAACTAGGGCTGATAGGTTATGCTTAGACAGAGCAAAATATTGACAAAGATGGCTTCTCTTCATTCATGCAAAGGATGCATGTGGAAGAAATTATGACTTGTCTAGAGTAAAGCTGAAGCTTTGGATAGTGTCATTCAACACAGAGGCTGATAAGTAGCTAAAAGCATAAGCACATTAAAAAACTAGTTTCGATTAAAAAAAATTACATGCACTAGTGTATCTCCAGTAACAGTTCAGGTATGCATTTTTAACCCCTAATGCAAATATGACTTAGGTCAGCCACTTTTCACTCCCATATGTTGATTTCTCCCCTTTTACTGGTAGTTGTGCTAATATGAATTATATCACACTAGCCATGTGAGGTACCACAAATCAGTTGGCCTGTAGCAAATTGGGATGAACTTTAGACCAAGAAAGGGTTTTTTAGATAGGATTGGTAGTGCTATTTGAGTTATGCTCAGACAGAGCCTGAAGTATACACACTCTGAAAGCTATGAGCAAACAGTGCAGGTATGACCTTGGGAGAGTATTTAGGGAGGGTATATAATTGGAAAGAATGTTTAGAATATGGAGAAAAAAAGCTTCTACCTGTTCATTTCAATCCTGTTTGGAAAATACACATTTGATATACTTTCACAAATTAACAGAAACAAGACTTTTTATTGATCATCTGAGGACTAAAGTCAAAATAAACGCTAGCACTAAAAAGAGAAATCCCAAGAGTATAGTACAATGTATAAACCAAGTAGAAGAAGGAAAAAATATTAGGAACTCCACTCTTTCAGTCCAATTACTCTATTGTAGGCATTCCTATTGTCTGTGCTGTAGGGTTTATGCTCTAGTCTTTCTGTGGTTCCCACAGCAAGCTTCCCCCTGTTCCCTAGCTTGTTCTGCTAAGACAAAGCTGTGAGAATGACTGTACAGAGATATAGCCAAAATTACAGACAAGGTTGAGCTTGCTTAGGTGGGATCATCTATAACTCAAGGATTCAGGAGGGAAAACACAAGTATAGACAGGAATAGGATTAGTGTGCAAGACATGAGAAGCATGAGACATGAGTCCTAGGCTCAGCATATTGTGACTGTCATCGAGGGAGACAGTGACACTTCTCTGATACTGTGGAACCTCTAGAAGAGCTGTGCAGGCCTTCCTGGCAAACACTAGTCCAGACAGAGCAACCCTTTGGTTGATTCATTCATCAGGATGATGGGCACATAAGTGCTTAGCCTAACACTTAGTGATTCCTAGCTATCTTTTGTGCATGCTTGTCTGTGAACAACTGCTTTACATATTTCACTAGATATGTTATTCTTGCAGAATATCTTTGCATTTTTCTAAAGATGCCTGAACAAGCCAACAAAAAAGGGACCATAAGGAAGACAAGGAATAGAGACAGAGCACTATCATAACTTCAGTGTTAACAGGGTTTTGTGCAACATTGCAACAGGACTGACACGCTAGAGGAGCATCAGCTCCAAACTCAGTACTTACAGACACCTGGTATCTCATGTGGTCCAAGAGGACCTGTTGTAGACCATAACGAGTTAGTACCACTCGCATAGACTAGTGGCACAAATACGACACTTTAGTCCCTTGACTACAGAGTACAATCCTCCATTATGCATAGCTGCTAAGATGTGAGTCAGAAAGTGATTCCTCAAGGAGCAGTAAGACAGCTTACAGGCTGCCATACAACTCTGTTGGAGCAACTGACAGGGAAAATCAGACACCGGTTAACTGAGGCACTGATCCAAAGCCCCTTTAAACACCTCGGTGACTCTCCTGAAAATAAGATGTAGGAGCTTTTCAAAAGATTACCCTTAATCTGTCACAGTGTGCAAAACAACTTAATACATTTATCATTTTTTTTCAGCTAGTGAATTCAAATCCCTCTGCAACAATTCAACTAGCAAGTCAAACTTCTCCTACATAGCAAATGCCTGTCCTAAATTTGAAAAAGATCAGTCCTTTTGTTACTAACTTGTCCTGCACACACCAGTTCTTCTGTCAATGGGAGTTTTGCCACTGAATCCAACAGCAGTAGCTTTGAGGGACCACTGGACTTTGTCTCTCTTTGAAATCTTTCTTTATACTATCATGTTTGATCTAGTCACTTCTCAAGCACCAGTTCAGGTCAACAGACACAAACTAACCTGGACCCAATGCACCATGGATTTCTTTTAACCATTTAGCAAATTTTCTTCTTACCATTTAGCAAATTTTCTTCTCATGTTATGTTGAATGCTTATGTTCTTGGCAAAGAAAATGAGCTGACTTTTCGCCTTTTTTGTGATGATTTTCAGCTTGTGCCTTAAAGAGCAAATCAGCCTTGTAATCAGGTTTGTAAAAATACTTGAGAAACAGTGTAATAAAAATCGATGTTGTCTTTCATTTTGTCTCCTGCTTCCCAGAAAGTATCAATATTTGCTTTTGAGCCATACTGTTTGGGTATTAAGGTATTTTCTTCACCATCCTCAAAAGCTGATTATTCTAATACAGCTCAGGAAAAGTCTAGTATTTGACTTCTTTCAAGTCAGAGATACACACTATTTTAAAAAATTCTGTTAGATCATTTGGCATTAGATATATTCAAACCAAAGTCACCTTAATACTAAAAATCAAATTGTCAGTTATTAAATGTTCTGGCTAGTGATTATTAAAAAGCAGTGGTTGCTCTGGAGGAAGTTCACATTTCTCAGTGGCCAGATATAATTTCGAAGTGCTTATTATCCATCTGAGCATGGAATTTTTAAATACCTTGTTCTATTATATCCATTCTATTACATCCATTCTTTCAGTAATTTCCTTGTAAAATTAGATTTGTGCACAGTTTCTCTCCCTTAAAGCAGTGAACCAGAGAACTTCAGTAATGTCTATTGCCTCTCACGCCATATTTAACCATATACACATATTAGATATAGATTAACAACTTGTCTTGGAGAAACTTATGTTTTGTAGAATATGGCAGCTTCATTTTAAAAAACAAATCAATGTACTCTTCGTGCTTTAGGAAAAAGCTGACGATGTTTTCAGTGTTCTCCCTCACAAGCTCCATTCTCTAGTTTTGCCAGTGTGACTGGGCTAATGGCACCGTCATGATCAGTGTTTTTACAGTGTAATGAAACCGTGTTGAACAAAATGGCTTTCTTTTCAGTCACGTAAATCATTATTTTCAACATAATAAAATGTGACAGTATGAAGCTCTTTCCAGTCTAACAGACCTCTGTGGATTTAAAAATTTAATTTCAAGTTCAAGAACACAATCTCCAGGAGAGGGGATTCCATTCTGGAAAAATTGTTTAAGCCAGGAGGCACATCACTTAGTCCCCTACCAAAAAAGAGAAAGTGGGGAGGACACACAAAGATGATGTGATTTCTCTAGGTGGTTTGCTGGGCTTCCTGCAGCTCCCACAAAGTTGTGCTGGTTAAACTGAGCAGATGTGCTGTGCTCCCACACAGACAGACACAACTACTTGCCATCAAGCCCCTTAATTTCAGGCCCACTGCAAGTGCTCTGAGAATGTAAGGTGAACTCTGAAAATGCCAATGAAGATACCCTGACACCAGCTAGAGAACAAATCACTGTGTAGGGCCAGTTGAGGCAACACGTGGTGGGTTGAACAGCACAGGAGGACGAGGGCAGCTCCCCTTGGTGGGGAGCAGGGCCAGGGGGAACACCACTGCTCCTCTGGCTACAGCCCTCTCCTCTGCTTGGCTCAGCCTCTCTCACTTCTTGGCAGCCATTGATGCTCTAGGTTTAATTTTTATGTGCTACAATGAAAGCAAGAAGGGAGGAGGGCACTGAGGAGAGAGGAGCGTCTTGGCAAGACCACCCAGGTGCTTTACCAGGTCAGGAATGATAGGGAGAAGAATTTATTTGCCCCAGGACCCAAAACAACTCTTGGTGTGGGTTCTTCTGTGTATTGCTGAAACAACTAAACCTGCAAAAGATTTGGAAACACAAGGATTTATTTATATTTTTCTTCTCCCCCATCCTTCTATTACTTACTTTCTATATTTATCTTCATTTTTTCCTTCTTCCTTCCTTTTTCTTTCTTTCTCTTCTTTCTCTTTCTCTCTTTATTTTTCCCTTCTTTCTTTTTTTTTCTTTCTTTTCCTTTTTCCTACTTGCACCCTGTCTTTATATCTCTTTTGTGCTCTTTTTCTATATTTCTGTGTTTCTCTCTCTCTTACACACAAACACACGGCGGACGTTGGCCGAGTGGTGTAAGTCGCTGCCTGTGGAACCGACTCCTCCTCTGAGGACGCCAGTTTGAGTCCTGAGGAACTCGCTGTCACCGTCCGAGCGTGCTCGGCCGTGGCAAAATGAACCTCAGGAGTAAAGGGGGTGGGGCCAGTTCCGCGCACACTGTGCCTCATCTAAAAAATCCACTGCGCAGGCTTATCCCAAGATCTTTGTTTGTGAAGTCTAACCAACAACAACACACAAACACACAAACACAGGCCACTTCTCCAGAAAACATTACTCTGACAGCAAAAAGCAGCAAGGACTCTCAACAGCATCAAAAACAATGCTATTGCTCCACCAGTTTAATTCAGAGATGCTTCTCCTTATGGATAAAGTTCTATTTTTAAATCAGGGTTACATAAAAATTCATTGCAAAACAACCTAGAGTGTGCATTTATAATATCGGTTTTGGAGTGGGAATTGTCTTAAAATTGCTCCTCTAAATGTTCACAGGCCATTATAAATATAAGAAAAGTTGCTGATGATGATGATTGCTGTAAACCACCTTTCCTTTTGCTTAGAGGAAGCACATGTAAAAAGGCAGTTTCTTCAGAGTAACCTGATGTAAATTCAAATCCTTACTTATCTCACAGAAATCCTCATAAAATCCAATCCTTTAACACGGTATTCAACTACCAGCAGATCCTGGAGGTTGCGTTATCTTTTTTGTTCTCATAAGTTTAAAAGATTTTATTTCCAGGATCTTCAGTTATTATGGTGGTGCAATCTAGCCATCAAATTTGGTGTACATGTTTACAAAAATATTCACAACAGCATAGATTATTGCAGGGAAAAAAAAAAAAAAAAGAAAAAAGAGTGGTGAAAAAAAAAATCTTTTCTGATTTTACTATTTACTAGAAGATCCTCATATCATTTTTTTTTCTACTAAGAAAATATCTGACAAAAATAGCTCATAAGATGTTTTGTGGTTTTTTAAAATCTTTTAAAAAATTGGCCTTTTATTGAGGGGGAGGTGTTAAAAATAATTTCAAAATTGCATACTTTGAAATGTCTTTAATGAAGTTCTGAAAACATCAGAAGTGCAAGCTCAAGATTAATTTTTACTGTAATAAGGTAGCTTCTGTAGAAATGTAACTTATTCTCAAAGCTAAAGAAAGACTTTTTTTTAATTGAATTACACATTATGAGCAAAATAAATTTACCATAAAGTTCAAATTCAACATTGAGAATGAATCAATCTACTACTGCAAGTAACACACTGCTCTGCATCACTTCTGAAGCAGCAGAGGTGTTTGAATCTTCTCCAGTTTTAAGAGCTCGAGCAAAAGGTTCTTTGAAGTCCTTTCCATCGCTGCCTTTCTGTAATGCAGTGATCAGAAACATCCATAAAACCACTGCTCCATGTGACACTGTATTGTCTTCTTGCCTGGAAGACAAATAATGCAATCCTAGTGCCAAGTAATACAATATCTTGGTACTTTCTCATACTGTCTCTTTTTTCATTTATTGACCTGAAAGAGACTTTGCTAGTATGTCCTACTGTAGAGGGGCAAGACCTTCACAATGGCGTGTGTTGTCCTAAACTCTGTACAGTAGTGCCCACAGTCTTTCTAGGAACTCTATTTCAGCCTCTTTTGGTTCTTACAGTAATTTTTTTTTCCTTAGAAATTGTGAAGGAAAATGTTTCACATCTTTCCATCAGTGGGTGATTTTGATCAATTAATCACCACCATATATTTATAGAACCTTTTACAGACTAGAAGATAACATAATCATGTCCCTCTTTAGACTTTCCTATGTTATACTAAGCAAACCACATCACCATCATCACAGGACAGCTATCTAACCTCTCTTCTTTCTTGATACTGTTTTATGGACTCTTGCCAATTTTTTTTGAAGTGTGATAGCTGCACGGGAAGATGAAATTTGGACTAATGAAGCTTAAATATTAATAGGAACTAAATAATCAGCTGCCCTTTCATATGTACAATACTCCAATCAGTATGTTCCTGAGCAGGATTTCCTTCCTTATTTTTGCAGTAGTTGCACACTGGGTGCTACAAGATTTTAGTTTGGTGAGTTATGATTGTAGGATACCACAGAGTCCTGCCATCACCAGTCCCTGAAGAGCAGTGTGGTACAGACAGACTGTCTATGTATGGAGCCAGGACTCTTGAGATGTAGATGCTTGCTTGCATGCAATCTTAATGTAAATTTGCAGGTGGTAGGCATTTATACCAGAATCCATGTAATTACTCTTGACTGCATAGTATAGACATAAATGTTATTAAGTCGTGTTATCGATACAATTGATATGATCCAAAGTAGCTTCCTGCCTTCTTTTTTTTTTTGTACATTAATCACCAGCTATTTAATCCCTTTTTCATATTTGTTCTTTATTTCATTCTTTCCTCTTCCTAGATGTAGCACTTTATCTGCATTGGCTTTATTTTACAACTTTCTTTTCACAGTTTATCATGACCATCTTGAATGCTACTAGAATCATCCAAGGAGCTTGCACATTTGTTAGTTTATGATGCTATCAAATTTCATCTTAAATCCAAGTTCTTAATCCAAGTATGAAGCTGAGCCAAGTCCAGAACAGACAAGTCACTATTGTTTACTTAGGTAACAAGTATTATTGGTAGATATCAAAGCAGAAAAAAGCATTTAATATGACAGTTTGGGACATCAAAGAAGAGGCAATGATCATTGACCATAGGTGTTTGGAAGAACTATGTTTATGCCAATTAAAGAGTCAACAGCCACCAAATAAGGAAAACCATAAGTAGAGATGAAAGCAACTACAAGACAGAGAACTTTAAATACTGACAAGAAACTAGAAGACCTGAGCAAGAAAAAAAGATAGTGAAATAAATAATAGTAAGAAATAAATGAAAGCTGCAAAGGGAATTAGAGCAAGACATCCTTAACTGCTGTGCCTCACATGTTTCAAGTTTTCTCTATGCTCACAGAATAAGAAGGTCAAATCAGATCAAATAAAGAAGGGCAGAAATGAACAGCACAATTAGGCCATAGTCAAAAAGTAATTAATTTTCCATCCAGTAGAGCTTGCATGTTATTTTTAGGAACTTTATATTATTTTCTAAATAATAGTATTAGCCAGTAAAGAAACTAGGAATGAATTGGAGAAATGAGCTAAATAGCCATTTGGGTAAATATTATAACATTATAATTTTTATTAAAGCCTAGATAAACTTGAAACTTAAACACTGGTGAGTCTTACAATAGTTATGCTAAATCACCAAGAAACTAGAGAAGTAAAGAATCCAAGACAGCACTGAAAAGGAATAACAATGGGGAAAAAAATTAAGCTACCAAAACAGGTAAAGCAACATTCCCTTTGCTCTATACCCTTATCATTTTAATCTTTTGATATAATAATTATGATTATGGTATATATACTATACTATTTACTATTGATGGTGTTGGTACATTAGATAACACTAACTCTCCATGGAGTCTCATTTTTACTTCACCACCCTTTTTTTGCAGTCATACATTTTTTCCTAGTTTCTTCACAGGACGTGAGATGTACTTCACAGTGCATGCAACACATGAGGTCTTCACATAAATTTGTCAGTCATATATCTCTCTAGAGTAGTTATCTAAATAAGTAAAGTATTTTGCAGTGCTGGAGCAAATCCTTGGTGACCTAAATGACACAGCACTGTGAAAGCTTGTGGAGTAAGCAGCTAAGGGAGGGCTGAGCTGCCAGCCAGGGTTAAACTACGACTAAAGGTATACCTGTCATTATGGATTCTTATGGATATGTAATCCTCAGTAACATATCTTCGTTCAGCATGACAAGAATCAGCATACAGCACCTGAAAATCAGTAGGACCACTCCACTACTGATGGAAATAAAGTCCAAAGTAGTGTGAGTCAGCCTCCCCAATCAACAACTGTCTTTTTTCAGAAGCCCAAATTATTCTGTGTTATTTACAGCACACTAGTGACTACTAAATTCAAATAAAGTTTAGCAAATCATTCCCACATCAGAGAGAAACCATGCTGTGATCATGCTACATGAGTTACTGTCACCCAAGGCAGACATATTTCTGTACTGCACTATCACTTAAAGGAACCACTCCTCAGCAAAAGTAATTCTTTCAGCTCCATCCCCCAGGCCTGGAATCAAGAGGGTTAATGAAGCCACAATTTATTTCTACCAAGTGAATAGAAAATTAGGATCTTTCACTTTGTTTCTTCCTCCTGCATCCATAAGAAAAAAATTATTTCAAACGAAATTATGATTTCATCAGCTGAACCGAAAATCAAGAAACAGACCACTTTAAATATTCACACCACCTTGATTAAAGCAGGTGTCTCCAAGCCCTATTATTGCAAAGTGATTGTCAGAATTTCCATTGTAAATCTCTTCCCTCCTTCTCACTGGTTTTATACTTGTGCCTTGGCTACAAGAGCACATTCCAGGGTAGAATTTAGGCTGTCTGATTATTGAAAAGAAGTGAATTTTCCTTTGCAAATTATATTAAAAGAATCGTAGTATTAACAAAATGTTTTTTGTTTTAGTATTTTTTGGGTGTGTTTTGTTTTGTTTTGTTTTGTTTTCTATATTGCACAGTTTTCTATATTGCACAGATCCAAAACAGTAACCACAATCTGGTAGAGAAAGCAGAGCTGAAAAATTGTCACATTTCCCCAGATGGCAAAGGAATTCACAGAGCTGGCAGCCCATTATCCTACTGTACTCAGCTTCATTCCTTTCAACTTCTGGAATGGAACAAACAGCATGGGATGGGAAGGGATGTAGTTATTTCAATTAGAGAAATCAGAGGCCTCACTATCATATCATGCCTAGTCTTTACTACGTTTATTCTCCTGGTAGCCTGTGAAGTACAGAAATGCTTTTGTTCATTTCATAGATAAGAAGAAAACATAAGAGATTTTCACCTAATAAATCCCAGGTTAAACATCAAGACAGAACTCAGCTCTTTTGTTCACTGTTTAGGCTATGTTCCTGCTAATAAAATCAATTGTCCTAAAAGACATACTCAGAGACATATCTAGGCACTGAAAATCAACAATGAATTCTGTCAAGTGAGTACCAGCATCACAGCAGCCTGTGTTTTTGGCCTGTCCCAATTAGTACCCTCCCAAGCAACTCTTGAGCATGGCTCAGGAGTTAGTACTGGTCAGAGGCAATTCCTACCAGGAGAGAAAGAAGAGTTTAATAGCATTAGCATTAGCTGTTCCCTGTCAGCTGGCCAGAGAACAGTCCCAGACATGCTTAATTTACCACTGCAGAAGCCAAAATGGTCAGCAGTGGCTAGTACAGTGTATGGGTGTCAGAGCTTTGTGCTGAATTATGCCGATGTTAGCAGTAGCCTTTCTCAGATTTGTATGTAAGAACCTATGGCTTGGAGTGTGGTCTTTACTTCTCTTTCCATCTGTGTTAAGGCTCTATACTGACTATCAGTGTAGCAGCAATTTTTAGTGCAACTATGATGAGTGAAAATTCATGTGTATTGATACATGGGAGGAGGAATGTAGCTGCTCAAAGGAATTGGCAATAAGACCCAGGCAGCTTTTTCTGTGCACTCTCTGTAACAACCTTTCATAAGTATTTTATTCTCTTTTAGTAAAGATTCAGTGTTACAGGTCCATAAAATGAAAACATGTGTTCTCTTTAATATGCATTCAGAGTGAAAATCACTTCACTCACATAAAACCTAATAATTGAACATTATGTATGGAAAGTCTGAAAAAAGAAATGATGTCTCCTGTGAAGTGGTACTAGAGATGTTTTGCAATCCTGACACTAGCCACAAAAATGTCTAAGCCATCATCCCCCACTGGGCTAAGTAAGCAGTAGGTTTTCCTAACATCTGCATGCAAAAACTTTTAGGACACAAACCTTTATCTGAATAAGAAAAAAAAAAATAAGTAGTGCAAGAGTTTATTATTTAAAAAAAAAAAAATTGAAAATTATTTCCAAATATTGTTTTTAATTATTAAGCTTGTATGTGATTAAAATACATTGGAGGCATCAATTTAAATATAGCATGCTGTTCAATCCTTTTTAAAATTTTGCATTCACGGAGGAGGGAGATGAACTTCTGTTTCCAAAAATACAAGATGCACACAGAAGAATTCTCTGCTCCCAAAAACTAAAGGAACCAAGGGTGGATTATTTAATACTGGGCACAACTGCATGCAGCAAAAAAGGGATTTTTTTGTTTTATTCTGGGTTCTGTATACAAGTTGCTTATATATCCTTTATTTAAGTTTTATCATCCCAATCTAGTGACCTATCAAAACCGATGGGAGGCTTTTATTATTCTAAAGAGGTTGAGCCTAACACTGGCTCAAAGACAGCTTTCAAAAGAAACAGAATGAAAGTGATGTCAAATTCAAGCCCAAAATCAGCTCTAGAAGACAACTTGATTTTTTTTTTTTCTTCTGCCCTTTAAGGTATATAACAAGTAGTGTTAAAGTCCCTTAATGTTTTAAACACAAATTTGTTTCAAACTACAGCTTTGAAAGTATGGGGCCGCAGATTTTATAAAGTCATTGAATTCTATTTATGATACCATTGTGGAAATATTGAGGCAGCAATAACTCTCAGTAGGATTACATTCTGGCAAGAAGCAAAGCAAAATGCCTGAAGTGATCCCACTGCGTGTTAATCACATGGTTAATTTGTTAAATTTGCATTTCATTTCTTTCTGTAGCTTGGCAGAAATTTTATTGATAAGGGATTTTTTTTTGTTTTGTTTTAGATTTATCGGGCTTTTTTTCCTTTGTCTTCCATGACATTCTGCATTGATCAATCTGTTTTCTGTCCGTGGCTCTGTCATAATTACTGAGTACGTAGATGAGTAAGAAGAGTTAATGATAGGGCACAGTCTTTTGTGTAGTCTCTTGTGTAATTGTTGCTTTTCTAGGTTCCTAGGTTGCATGCAATTTGCTTTGGTTTTGATCTTATTTTCTTGTGAAACTGCTTTAAGATAAGCTTCAAAATTCCTTTTTTTTTCAGTCTTTCTTCTTTGTTTGATTAATTTTTATCCTCTTGATTTCCTTATTTTTCTTTATAGCAGATTACTGGGGTGAGAATTCTAATATGGGGCCAATAATCTGGCTCTCTTGCTCCCCCCAGCTGTTGAAGAAAAATTATAGTAGTAATACAACGGCATCCACTCTGAAACCTGCCAGTCACTTCTCTGGCTAGGCACCTTATCAAATTAAAACTTGTCTTTTTTTGAAAGACAAAAATATTTTCACCAGGATTTAGACACTCAGAAATGGCAAAAATCCTACATAGCAACAACTTCAGCTCCATGGCTAACCCAGAATAATATATCACTCCATAAGAAAATCTGAAGTTACACCAAACATTTCTTACATAGGCTAGCAACTCACTGGAGCCACCCATGAGTAGTACCCTTGGCTAGATCACAGTCCATCTAAAACATAGGGTGGTGTAAAACCCCTTAGAGTAACAGAAGAGAAGAACTCATACATGAAATGGCTAGAACATAAACTGATAAGACTTCATAAACAATACTATTAAATATCCTTCAAAATGGAAAGGCAATTGGTCCTCGCTTATGCATAAAGGATTCCTGTGGAAGTATGTAATACTTTTTACCGTTTGCCTTACTTAAAGGATCAGTACTGCATTTTGATTGCCTCAAAACTGCAACAGCTTTTCAAAGACAGCTCCAAAAGTCAGCACTACATAATGAAGCCTCAGGTGTGGATCAAAGCCACACTGGTTTTGATTGGAGCAAGATCTTGGGCCAAGCACTTATCAGAACAGGAAAGGAAAAATAAGTCGCTACACCAGACCCCAGTGTCTCTGGGTCTCACAGAGACTTCTAATTTCACTTTTTTTTTTTTTTTTTCTTCTCTGCAGAAGCAATCACATGCCCATGAACCTTTTTCCAGACAACTAAGAGATGACATCTGCATCCCTGTTTCATTATGCTTATAGGAATCTTCTTTGGATAAATACAGGATTTCATCTTTCAGTTGTTCCAGACTTCTCTTGCAATTACTTTCACTTCTTCAGCCACTGACATTCCTTCTGACACTTACACTCCACTAATGGATCTGCAAGCTTAATTTTCATAAGCAGAACTGTATTCTCAAACAAAAAAAAAACCTTGAGAAGATCTCTATTGTGACTGAAAAGGTGCAAATTGTTGAACTCAAGTCAACATTCAACTCCATGACATCTCTCATGCAAGGATATGGATAATGATGAAAACAAATTCCCATAGAGGAAAGAGGAAAATATGTCCATGTATGTGTCTATGCCATTTTTTTATTCTCAGGTATGACCTATACCTGCAGGAGATACTATCTGCTAAGAGAAATACCTTAAGAGGATTCTTCAATGATTGGAAAGGAGATTTAGGTGCACAGCAAAGGTCTGACAGAGGCCCTTGGGAGGCGATGGTGGAATAATAAAGTAATCTTCTGAGTTCAGTACTAACCAGCATTCAGGCTAGCTTTTAGCATCAGTGCTGATCAGTGTCAACACAAATTTCAAAATCTGATGCCACATTTTACTGCAATATAGATATAATGATTATAGTGTCACTCGTAATCCCATTTAGACACATCCAGATTCAAACCAGGAATAAAGTCCTCTTCAGTTTGGGTTGTGACACAGATCTCTGTTCAAAGTCACATAAATGAATTTTAAATCTAAGTTGTCAGATTCAGAAACAGGTTTTAATCTTGCAGTCTGGCTACACGGTGAAGTCATATGAAGAACAGCTGAGGTTGCTTCGTCTTTTCAACCTGGAGGAGACTGAGGGGAGACCTTGTTGTTATTACTTCTTCATGAGGGGAAGAGGAGAGGTAGGCACTGATCTCTTCTCTACAGTGACCAGTGACAGGATGCAAAACAATGGCCTGAAGTTGTGTCAAGGGTGGTTTAGGTTAGATATTAGAAAAAGGTTCTTCACCCAGAATGTGGTTAGGCACTGGAACGGGCTCCCCATGGGAAATGGTCATAGCACCAAGCCTGACAGAGTTCAAGAAGCATTGGATTATACTTTTAGGCACATGGTGTGACTCTTGGAAATGGTTCTGTGTAGGGCTAAGGGCTGCCATTGATGATCCCTGTGGGTCCCTTCCAACTCAGCTTATTCTGTGATTTTGTGTGATTCTGTGATGGAATAATTCAGACACACTCCATCTAATCAATGACACAATTAGAGAATGGTCAGTCTAATCTTTGACAAAAAACACTACCTATCAGTCCAATTCCATAGTATACTATAAAAAAAAGTGTCCAAAAAAAGGTTCAGTATTTTTGGTTTGTGAAAGTAAAATATATTTTTTAAAAAATAGAATTCCACTTTTAGTTGTACAGCCCCAAAACCAATAAAAATTCTGATTTATTAAATCTGTTATTATCAGAATTATACTAAAGAATAAAAACAAGAGACTAAACTTTTAGCCCATGTTCATAAAAAATTTGATTAAGAAAAGATTTTTTTTTTAAACAAAGCATTGTAAAGATGTCAAATTTTTGTCTACATTGGAAAATGTCATATAATATCAGTAGTAACTCCATTATTATGATCACTCTATAATGAAGAACATGCTAAACCATTATATTATGAGCAAAACCCTAGTCCAGTAGTGTCCACTCCTTGTGAACCCATATCTGTTGTACATAGAACAAAACGCCCTAAGGAAAACTCCTAAAACGTGGTTAATTAACATATAAACCACAAATGTCAGAGTATCATAAATATCCAAGTAGTGATGGATAGTGGGATAAACCCTGAGTGCATGCCGTAAGTTTTTTATCTCCATAGCTATCTTGAGTTGGATATTTACAGTAAATTACAGCTGCACATGCTTTACTCCAGAGCCATATGTTTTATTATTCAACCAGATGTAAGCCATAAAACTGTTTTATCTATTTTGCGGTTCAGCGTAGTACTAATAAAATAAACTACAAATACCTGACTTATAGCTTTGCTGGCATTTTTGCACTCCAGTGAAGTACAGTGCCAATGCCTCATGCAGTGAGAGTGATCTAAGAAAGTCATATGTTCTTCCCATTTCTTAGACTTTCATAAGGGCCTTAAATACTTCAATGAACAGTGTTGAGCTATAACTTGTTCCTTTATTGTTTTTCATCACATGGGCTATCAGCATCACTGATAATACATTTTTGTTTCCTGCAGATTGGAGAGGACACTGTAAGGGGCCTGAACTCTGTCTTGGCATCTACATCAATGATTTTTCTTAAGCATTACAGTGTAGCATCAAATTACTAAAATAATCATATCCTAGAAAGGTTGTACTTAGTTATAAAAAAAAAATAATTATATATATNTGCAACTAACAGGATATTCCTCTCTGTTTTTTATTTTTTTTAATCTGTCATATTAAACATTGGACACAAGAATCAAAAAGTATGAATTTATCTTGCCACTATTTGGGATTAACATTCCTTTATGTTAAGCTGCCCTAAGTGCACCCAAAACTGTTCTCCATTTATGCCAAGTGTGTTGGAAGACAAATTCACCTTTCATATAACCATTTTTTCCCAAAAGAAGCAGTCTCAGAGGTTTTAGAATCCTATTTTTGGGATGGAATGTGACCAAAAAAACACGGTATATAATGGGGTTAGAAAAGACAAAAAGTTTTGTGAAAGGATTGCAAAATGCAGCCAATTTTCTGAAAGTTTTTAGATATCCTGCTAGTCTTCAACTGATATGCTGTCTTGAGGTTGTCACAGACATCTGTTAATAAGTCTCCCTACATACTCTCTACCACATTCATTTGACTCTCAAAGTGCATAACCCAAGCAGACTAATGAGGAACTGAATGCTGAATGTTTATCAAAGGCAACTCTCTTCTATTCCATCCACCTCTTGCGTATTCTCAAAGAATTAATCTATTTTAACAAGGGACCCTCTCCCTATTCTATGGCCCCAATTCAATCTCTAAAACAGGGGATTAATTCCAACATTCTGCAAGTCGAAATTAAAGTAGTCTTGGTTGTTGTTTTTCAAGCTACTTTGAGTGTTAATTGGGGTAAAATCCACAGCTTCTGGATTACCACTCTCATTTCAATTAACAGAGGAGGCAAACTTTGCCAGAAGTACCACAAGGACTAAGGAAAATGAAGCCTTTTAACCCCTTCTCAGAACAGTAAGCAGGTATCACTTAGAGGAACACAGGCAATTTAAAATGAGAGGAACACAGGCAATTTAAAATGCTTTGATTGTTCTATACATAATACAGCCAAAGAAAAAAAAAACAAGAACTGTGCCATATTTACTCTCAAAATCCTCCAGATTTCATTATGATTGATTAAAAATAATTGAGCAGATGTTACAGGCAGTAATGCTTTTAAACCCTTTGTGCTTAGATTTAAATCTGATATAATGCAGATAAAGGAAGTGTGAAAAATTTCATATCGTGGTCCTACAAGTATTTATAAAATGAAAGTGCTGTTTCAATACTTTCTTATGCCTAATGCTTTATCATTTTTATGTTGCTGCTGAAAGGATAAGGTCTCAAGTGTGAGTTCCTGTGATAAACACATTTTCTTTTGGCTCATGAGCCATAGACAATGTAAAAAGACATTTTCCTCTCAAAAAACCAATATTGCAAACATCTGGTTCATACCCTTCTTAACAAAATTTGTTCCACTGCTCTATTACATATAAACATCTGTCATTTATATCAAGCAGTTGACAAATGCTCTATCTTGAATTCTAAGAACTGGTGTGCTATATCGTTAAATATTTTTTTTTTTTAATACAAAATGAAAATTGTTTGTTTGTGTTGAAGACTGAATTCTACTCAACAGAGATGACTTTTTTATCAAATAAGAAAATGGGTTAAATTCATATCAACAGCCTTAAATTTTCCTTCTCCTGACAACTCTATGTAATTACTGTAAATCACTCTTCACATAAAAGACAATTATGTGCTACTGGCCGATATTATGTGGATACTGCTTAGTGAATGGTTTCATCTACCCAAAAGACTGGAAATTTTAAGAAGATCCAGAGACTCAGAGTCTTCCAGATAGTCACTATTTGTGAATTAATTTATTTTTAAAAAATAAAATGAAATTAAAAAAAAAGGCAGCTTTCAACTTTTATTCAGTGCTATGAGGTTGCTTTGTTCTTTTGCTTTGTTTGAAAGGGATGGCCACAGCCACAAGGATGAGTAACACGTTCTAGCAAACATTCTTCTTCTAGTGGTGTGGAATCACTTCTGCCTCTCCGTTTTGATATTTAGAGGCCCATGAACTCAAAATACGGGGCAGATATCACTCATTTCCATAGTGCCCCAACAAAAGCACTACAAGCACAATGAGATTACTTGATTTTCTTTGATTTTCCTGATAGCTGTTGTGGAGTCCCCTCTGCACTATTGAAAGAGCAATCTCTTCTACAGCAGAGTGGGACAAATTCTCAGGAAGCTTCAGCCAGGATCACCACAGGATCATGTCTCCTTGTGTATTTCAAGTTAGAACTGGGACCCAAATAAGAAGGGCTTTCTGTAATATTGTGATTCATGACTCAAGAAAATAACCCAAAATTTAAGTATGACCTCCAAAATTAACTGGTTTGAGTAGAGTCCACAGTTAGGAGCAAGTCAAGATGTGTAAATGAGGTGTCTCCTTCTCTCCATTGACTGTACAGACTAAACAGAGAGTCACCTGGCAACAATTAATAGAAAAAATGGATTGCATTTCCTTAATGAGGTGCATAAAGTGGGCAGTCTGCACCTGGCTGTATGAGCTTTAAATTTGCCATCTTTATTCACAATGTATGAAGTATTTTTCATAGCTTTCCAGGACAGGCATTGCACAAGACATTTGTAACTAGCTGAAAACAAAGAAAGCCTGTGATTCACCGAAAAAAAAAAAAAAGGATATTTAGTAAGATGCATGACAGACCCAGAGGCAACTTCAGAGCTGCAAATGCAATTACTGCTGGCCAGAGGCATTTACTTTTTAGTTTTTGTTTTTAAAAAAAATGTCTGCTCTGATTTGTCTGATTTCTGTCCAGAGTAGAACAGCATAAAACATGTTCAGTCTTAGGAGACCTGGAAGATCTTCACTGAAAAGAGAACAGATTTGGAAAAAGTGCCTTTACCTACATGTGTAACAAGAAAAAACAATTTAGTTATCCTCCTGCCCTTATTATAATAGGCTGAACATTGCTGTTTCACTGTGGGATGGGCAAAAAACATGGAACAATTTCATATGCAGCCTGTACTAACATTGATAAAGCCAAATTTAGAGTTGTAATGCACTCTATTACAATATAAAAATGGTGTGTTTATTAATAAGGCAGAACATTATTAGGTTTTCTTATTGAACTAGAGTATTTCAAGGCCATTTGGGGCAGGGAGAAAGAGTAATGCCTTTACAGTACATTCTTTGTTTCCTTAACACTGATCACCTGTCATACTTGATTCCCACAGTGGACTTTTTATAGCAATTTGCTATTCTGACCTTCGCATACATTTTTTGCAGGCTTTACTCTGGGACCGTTTAAGCTGGGATGGGTGGGCATATGCTGAGCAGAGTAGCAAAAAGTAAGGAAGGATTAAATTTCAGTTGTGAACTGGCTGCATCTCTTGAACCATTCATTACCAGATTCCCTAACATTTTGGTTTTCAAAAGGTGATGACTTTTTGTGTGGAAAAGGGTATTTTGCTGGCTGGACTCCAGTGAAGCGCGCTTTCAACATTAACTCCCAATTGGCAGCAGTTTCTGTTTATGACTGTTTCTGCTAATGAACACCAGTTTAAACTGGGCTAATCATAATGTCTGCTGGAGAAAGGTTAAACCCCAGCATGCTTTATACAAGTATGACCCAACCAGAGCTCACATACTGTGGATGATAGCCACGCAAAAGGACTTTTTTGAGTGTGGGAGATAAGTCTATACAGGATATGACAAGAAAGTCAGCGGGGAAACTGACATTTTTTCATTTCTTTTTTCTTCCTGTTCCCTAGTTCCCCATCTCCCTAGCCTCTCTGACCTTGTGGGTGTCTCCCTTTTGCTGCACCCACTTCTACATCCTCCACTGACCTCAGTTCCCTCAAGCTCCATTTATATCATCTCTGTATTCTGATCTCAATGCTCTTCATTGTCCACCAGCCATGTGTCCTTTCATCTGCCTCACATCTTTCCGTGATTTCCTAAATCCTCATTCTCATATCTTAGGCCAAACAGCTGGAACCAGAAAAGGAACAGCTTCTAAACGAAAGCCTCCAACTGTAAATATCACATACTAAATAATTACTCATCGAATCTCTCAGAAATATCCCTAATTAAACCACTTCATAATACTGAAAGGTCATCCTTATCAAAGTCCACAGAAAAAAAAAAAACACTAAGCCAAGTTGTTTGTTACTGATGTCATTATGTTTATTGCTGTTTTCATTAACCTGAAAATATATTCTTCATTCAAACTAAACCATAACCAAGCATTATAGCAATAACAGCTTTAATCAGTTTTACCTAGTTGTACAGAACTAAATATAGAATAAATAATTTCTGAAAGAAATTAGTAGTTCTGATGAAGTTTGAGAATCAGCAGGCAATCAGCTTTACAACAGGACATCAGCTAAGCCCCCATTGACAGAGTGCCCATATCATTCTGCATCTGGTTTGCATCAGTGCTGCATTTCTAATTAGACCTTGCCAATCCATGTGTCAGTACTGGTCTACAAGTGACAGGGTTGAAATATTTTCTTCTATAGAGATATCTGCCAGCATTTCATGCATTTTGTTTTAAAATAGGTTAAAGCAAGCATGGATTGTGAAATGCTCTTTGGGAATAGTAATCATTAGAAACTGAGGACAAAATTGAAGAGGTTAAGTATTAAATATGAAGGGACAGATCCTCAGATAGCATAAATCATTATTGTTATTCCACTGATATCATTAAGGTTGTATTGATCCAACCCTGCTGAGAATATGCTGAAAAGTAGTACCACATCCAGCAGATGGAACACTGCAAAAAAACATACCTGCTCCTTATCAGAATCCACTTTGCTTACAAAAGGAAGTTATTTCTTTGTAGCTTTATATTAAATTTTATTATTGTTCGTATTTCTCCGTGAGTTACCTTCAACTCCCTTGGAGCCTTTTCCCTTTGAAATGCAAGGGTCTCAATGCTTCATTATTGAAAGGAACAATTGCTTTATGGAATTTACATGTACAACTAAGCACTTGGATTTCAAACCCTGAGAGTATGGTATTGAAACAGTGAAAGTTCCTTCTTGAATATGAAACCCATTTCAATTACATGCATAGTGACTCCATGTAGTTAAGGAAATAAAGCAACACTTATTTTATTTGCTAGTGTGCTATTTATTCCTCCTCCACCTTCTTTCTACTGCAAACATGTCTCTATGTACTGTTCTGTTCAGCAACATTAACAGATAAGCCTGTGGAGACTGGAAATCCTGCCTCCAGGATGGAGTGAAAAAAAGGCTGCAGAGGACTCAAAAGGAACTGCAAATATGAAGACGCAAGGTGAGATTTCTGATGCATTAGGCATGTAATTGAATTAATTCAATACAATGATTAAAGAGCTTTGAAGCAATGCTACTGCCTCATCCAGACATTCTGGTTGAGCCACAGAAATGTGAGAAACTGTTATGGATCAAAGATTGATAAGATACAGATCAGGGAAGAAAACAGGTTCAGAAGACTTAGAAAACATGTTTAGAGGCTCTGAGGAAAAAGAAAATGTGTTAGATATAAGTTATAGAATAGATTGTTATGTAGGATTACCAATTTGTCATCAAATGCATCCTTTAGGGACACAGTGATAATGGATAATTTAAAGATATTATTTTAAATTATTTTAAGAAACAGAAAATAGTTTGGTTGCAATTCAAACATCAGCCTTTATTAAATATCTAATTTTAAACACTGATGAACTAGCTCAGCTTCTGAAAGATCTTCACCAAAATCATTGGTGAATTTAAGGAGGTATCAGAGAGCTGGTAACACATGCTCCTAATAGCGCTAAAACCCCAGTGCTGACTGGGCAGCCAAACGACCCCAACTTGACTTTCAGGGCTGCAGAGGATTAATGATAACTAGATTTCTTCCTGAGTGAAAACATCTTGCTCAAAATCATAAACATTAAGGCAGTACATTAAGCTCAAAAACTCAGTACTATCACAAACCCTGAAAATAAACAGGCAAGCTCAGGAACGTTACTTCTGATTCCCTTTCTTTGCTGTCTGGCTTCAGGTTAGTGCCTTATTTTGAGAAGAACTAGTTCAGAAATAGATTAACTAAAGGTGGGGCATCTCATGGAGCCAAGATATGGCAGATTATCGTAGTTTTCAGTATGCATGAAATGGCCATGAAAAGTCATGAGCATCTGGAGAAGTCAAGACATGACTAGTATGCTAGCAAATATGCTTTTCATTTCCTAGTTTTTTGTGGGTAGAAGTTCACTGGATTGTATATTGACATATATAGAAGTTTCTAACACTTCTCAACAAACTGCTTATCTTTGTATTTTTAAAAAAGTATTTTAATGATTCAGTGAGAAAGGCTTCCTGAATAAGGGAGAGAGTAGTCTAAATCATTATGAAGGTTTATGAGCAGACAATGACACAAAAAAAATTTATGTACTAGCGGCTGCTAGTATTCTGTATTCCAGAAACAGTAGCTCCACACCATAAGCTTGTTCAAGAGTTTTCCAAAAGATAATTACTTGGTTATACAGTTTTGCTTGCAATATATATCTGCAAAAAATTACCCAGAATAATCTTTCTGCTATTATTTATTTTACAGATTTCCAGTTGCTTCAGGATACACTACTCTCACAAATTAAGTTAATTTAAGCAGTGGGGATTTTTAGGAGTTTTCCATCAACTGCTGCTGTTGGATCTGCAGATAGTGTTAAATTCTGCAACCTCCCTATAGGAAGGTAAAGGAAGCAAAAAAACATCACGACACAAAATTAGGCTAATACTACACAGAAGGCCCAAAACTGAGCCATGTTTGAAACTGTTCAAGAAGCCATTTTCTATGTCCATTTTAAAACACTAAGCCAAATCCAGCTGTGATGCCTTTCTCAGCATACTTCAGCAACCTGAATTAGGTGTTCTAACTTTGACCTAGCTATATCAAATACCAGAAATGGAAAACAGGTAACAAAGATTCCTCTATGTCCATTCTGTGATCATTCAAAGAACAGAAGTTTAGTTTTGACACCTGGATAATGTTACTACTCTCAGGATCTTTCCACACTACCTCCACCCACAATAGACTAAGCGTCTCCAACAGCAGTACTTTGCAGTGAGACAGTAGGTTTTTGCTTTCAGAATCTCCCCCCCATTTCGGAAATTCTCCCTGAAAACACTCACCCTTTTGTCATTTTTCATGCCATTTTCTACAACTTGCTCATGAAGGCAAACAGAAGGACAGGCACCGGTCTCTTCTCTCTGGTGACTACTGTCAGGACCTGAGAATGCCCTGAATTTGTGTCAGGGGAGTTTTAGGTTGGATAGTAGATAAAGGCTCTTCACCCAGAGGGTGGTTGGGTGCTGGAACAGGCTCCTCAGGGAAGTGGTCACAGCACCGAGTCTGCCAGACCTCAAGAAGCATTTGGATTATACTTTTAGGCACACGGTATGATTCTTGGGGCTGTCCTGTGCAGGGTCAGAAGCTGGATTTCAATGATCCTTGTGGGTCCCTTCCAAATCAGGATATTCTATGATTCCTTAGTGCTATGCTGCAGCTCAACAAAAACATAACACTTATGAGTGCTCCTAGACCAACTGAAAGGACAGGATGTTCAAGAATGCATTCAGTGCAGGTAGCTTGGTGTGCAGCTGCAGTGCCAGCTGCAGGTTGAACTCTGAGGCAGACAGGAGCCTCAGCCCAAGGCAGAAGACTGTGACCTACCAATCGTTTGCCTAACAAAGGGCACAGGGAACTGTGGCCCAGCCAGGGGACCAGACACGAAGAGCCACAGCAGAAACTGATGATCTCTAGGCTTTCCAACCCTTAGACTCAGTATAAAAGCCCGAGTCCTTTTGTTCAGGGATCCTCCTCAAAGATTCCAGCTTGAGCTGTTATTTTGTTATTTATTTTACCAAGATTAAATTATTTTAATGGATTTTAAGGATCTGGATCTCTGACACGCTGCTATGGGAAACCTGGGGTCAAGCTGGTAAGGAAATCTGGTCTAACTGTGGATATGGGGTGTGTAGCTGCCAAGGGGCTTCAGTCCCAGCTCAGGTGATGCCAGTGTGAGTGTCAGAGTGGATGGTCAGACAAGGAAGTTCCTTTAACATAAGCTATGGTTCACTGAACCAGCACTGGTGCTTCCTACACAGTAAGTTGGGTTTGTCTTATTTTAACATTTTTTCCAAGTAGCAGTCTTGCTCCTTTGGACCCAGGACCCAAACCATGCTTCTTTTCTGACAACTGAAAAGAGTATAGCACAAAATACTGTGGCTGCAGAGCCTTAGTCATAGCATAGGTGGGGTTTGGAATTCTTAACATAACATTTATCCCCTGAAATTGCTTCTATTTAGAGCTTTTTTTGTGCTTAGAAGAGTTAATCCGAGTGCTTAAAAGGCTGTATAGAGGAATACATGCTTTGTATATAATTATTCTCTTCAGAAAGTTGCCTTGTGAAAGTTATGATGTTGAGTCCTCAAGGCAGTACATGGCAGTTTTATTAATATCTGGATGAATAACTTCAGAAACAGAGTAAAATTCTCTTCCCATTGTTCTCTTGGTAGTCTCTTTGGTGAGTGACAAATTAACTTAAATCACCCATAACTACATTTTCTCACATGTCAAATGTTTTATTACTCTTGTTTGTTTGTTTGTTTGTTTTGGTTTTGTTGCTGTTGTTGTTGGTTGTTTATTTGTGGGTTTTTGGGGGGGTTTTGGGGGGTTTTTTGTTTGGTTTTTTTTTTGCTTTCAGACTAGGTAGACATGTTAGCAGTGAGTAGATCATCAGCATAAGACCCCTTGTGCAAAGAAAAAGTGAATTATGTAGTTAGCCATACTGATCTGTAGGTTTCCATTAAACAGATGTCTCCGGCTTGCTCTCATTCACTGTAATTGCAGTGTCTGGAAAGTTGATTTTCCCTTGAGACTAATCTATTTTAAGTTCAATGGATCAGGGGAAGCTTTTAAATGATTTGTAAAATTCTTTACATTTAAGTTCTCAAGTCCAAGGGAAGACAATACGGTGTAACATACATACTTCTTAGTGTAGAATTTATTACAATATTAATTTCAGACAATTTTGAATTTTGTTTGAATTTCCACAGGCAATGTGTTACTACAAAACATACATATAATTATGTAGATAGTAACTGTTTTCAGAGGTGGCATTTAGGAAAAAATAGCTAATTTATTTACAGTTATAACTATATTTCTATTTTCCTGTATTTCCCATGTTTTACCATCAGCTCTGTCAGAATTATCAAGCCAGTCAAAAGGTGCTGCAGAGTTTCCAGACATGCTCTGAAGGAAAGAATGTTATACTTTAAGGCATTTTTGGCATTTTGTCCAAATATATTTGGTATAATACGCCAAAAGACTAGTTCTTGAGGTCTTCTTGAGGCTCAGTTCTTCACTGAAATAACTTAGAGAAATTATTAGAAGTTCTAAACTAATTTAAAAAAAAAAAAACAAAAACAAAAACAAACAAACATAATCCAAAGAGGATTTTCATTATGCCCTGAAATGTCCAGAGGGCAAAAATTACACTCTTCTTGCCTAGATATTCCCTTTATGGCAATCCCATCAAACATGGTAACCAAACACCAACTGGAGAGGTAACCTTCTAAAATCTCATTTCTGCAGCTGCTCTAATGTCTGTGACTACTGTAACCTCTGTTCAGGTCTCAAAATCGACACAAGATTCATACAGTACATCAGTGGCCTATTTACACCTTACTCCTCTGAAATTATATAGCTTAAGATAAGAGCCCTACATTGTCTTCAAGGTCAATGCCAATAGCAAGCAGTGGTAAAAAAAACCCAGTAGGTTAAGTTATTTAAATAAAAAGCCAAGAGTGACCAACTCTGTAGTTTTCAATGTTTAAAAAAAAAAAATAGGTATGATTTTTGGCCCTTAGCATTAACTACATTATTTCCTGAGAGAGAGAGAAAAACCCAAGTAATAGTTATACATGTTACTTAATCCATAACTTGAAGGTTCATATCTTCCCTATAAAAAGAAACTTGTAAAAATTGAATAATATTTGCTTTCAGTCTTCATAATGGAGCATGCTCAGACCTTTCAGACTCCATTTCACTTTGCTTAGGAAGCCCACACAGTAAGAAGCCTAAGGGGTATTAAAAAAGCATAGTGTTAAACAAATGCATAAATAGGCAGTGAAGCACATCACCTGCAATCCAGATGATAGGCCTTGAAATCCACCCAGTCTTCTAAACAGCTGTGTTCAGAAATCAGGAGCACTGCGAGATATTCCATATCTGCCATCCTTTCTCTAGCACTTCAGGTTTATGAACACAGCATATGTATCTCTTTTTGAAAGAAGAAAAAAATTATTACACTCAAAGACTGGTATTAAATATGAACCCTAACTTAACAAAAAAACTAATGTTCCACCTATTGTTCCATTAGAAAACACCACTGTAACCCTCTCCTTGAAAGGGCACTGAGAGCTTCCCTCTGCGGGACCTTCCACTAGTGCTCTCACAAAACAGTCTACATCCAACTGAAGGTTTGCCCAGTCACTCACATGACAAGTTTTCTATGGCCAGTGTCATCTGTGTAGACTTTCTCAGTTTTTCACACAGTTTATGACAGAGCATGGTAGGAAAAGAAGTGTGCCCACTGGATCAGCCTTGGGCAGTAGTAGCAGCCACAGCTGAACATTAGACCCACCTCATGATATAATATCAAGGATTATCGCCATCAAAACCATGGCAAGACTGTACTTGGATTTTTGGGTTTGCATGGGAGAACAAGGCTCCTTAGTACTCCTATTTGTGTAGATGCACATTAAACACCTTTGCTCAAACAGTCCCTGTATTCCAACCAACAGTGCCTCATGCCTAACACAGCGCTTGTGCAGATAATGCTTTCGAAGGCGTTTTTCTATTCTCTTCACATTAAACTTCTTTGGAGATCATTCTCTCTTCCTTTTTCCTAGGATTGAATCTTCTTTTAACTCAACAGTTTTCTCTGTATCTGGCTGTGTGAATGAGAGACTTTGAAGACTTTGCTGTTTCAAGAGACCAGAATGATTGACTGCAACAGCAGTACAGTAATGGAGGGAATCACTAGGGGGATGCTGGAGCAGACAGCTGTTATATTATTTCGAACAGGCAGTTTTCCTTATAAATATTTACTGTATTGAAAAACAGACAGCTATTGTAGCAGTGATCTGGAAAAAATTTTGAAAAATGACTGGGATTTTCCCTGAGAGACCAACATCAAGAGTGACAACTGAATATACTTATAGTCCAATATTGCACAAAATTTGGGTTCAACCTGTATATAGGAAAAACTTCTAGTGAAGCACTGTACTTTTCGTGTGAGGAGGTCAATGTGACTTTTGTTTGAAGAAATATTTCAGGACTCCTACTTATTGTTCACAAATTTTACCCAACCTGAGGCATATGCCTGATAAAATTGGCCAAATGTCCCTTGGATATAAAGGGCCCTTCACAGCCCTCACTGCAGCTGCCTTGGTTTACAACAGTGAAAGATTTGATTCATCAGCAGAGATCACTAAATTTATTAAGAAATCATTTAAATATTTCTCTGAAAACTGCTGCTACTTTTATCATCAACTTCTGAACATCTTAAACATAATAAACCATTTCTAGTAGCCTTACCAAAAAAAAGATCACTTCAAAAAAATCAGACTAGGAAATTTCAAGAGCAAAATATTTGAGAGAGCCATAATTTAGTTGCTGTTGTTGTTGTTTTAAAATAGGCTCCTTCATTATGTAAAATGCTGTACCTACGAGATAATTGACTTTTCCTGTAATTAAACCTGCAATTAAAAAAATGTTATCATCACTTAAATAACTGCTTGGGAAACAATTGGATGAAAAGATGAGCTGAAAGCCAGCGAATGGTCTTTTCTCAGACTGTGAATAACAACAAGGTTTCATAGTCTGTCAGTCTCAGTACTAGCAAGCTTGTCTTTGAAAATGCGTCCATTTTTCAAGCTGTTAGTGGGATTGCTATAGATCCTGGGGGCATATGCCTGAAAGAAAGATCATAATTCAGCAATAGGAGGTCTGCTTATCTCACTCGACAGTGAGCTGGCAGAGGACGAGACCCACGCTTTGTTTACAGGGGGAATAAACAGCATACCTCCTTGGTGCCTGCATGGGATGTGAACCCCCTTGGTACAGAGGTGAGGGAAGGATGGAAGAGCAAGGCACAGACTGTGAGGAAAAAATTGCAGAAGTATGGAGGTGTGTAATTAGTGGGATTCTTCACACCTTCAAAAAAAACCCCAAAAAAATCTGCCTCATCATTATAATGTCCCTTGATCTCTTTGTTAAATGTATTTATAGGTTTCTATTGAAATGTCATGCAGGAAATACCGTTCAGCTTCCTTTAACACAGAAAAAGGGAGGACAGTATTAAGTGACCTGTATGGTGAAAGGAAAGCTGTGACTGAATTTTATATTATTTCTCATTAAACTGAGATAATTACAAGAGATGAGGAAAATGGAAAGGGGGGGAAGAGAATAAATTAGATCCTATTTAGAACACACTTTTCACAGAAACAAATTCTGCTATGTCTACTTCTTTTGAAGTGATTTGATCCACTTGCAAAATATTCCTCTAAAGAAAACACAAAGATACAAGAGAGGCTAAAGTATTTATAACAGCAATATGATGATTTAACTAGTAAGAAATTTCACCTTTCTAGCAGAAATATATTTAAAATCTAATTACAATGGTATATTTTAATTTGAAGTTACAGGTGACATTCACCAGACAGAAAGATCAGTAATTACTCTAGTTGACTGCTACAAAGCCAAGAAAACTAAACCAAATAAAAAGAAATGTTTGCTGAAAAAGAAATATAGAATTTAGACATAATAACAGTATCGTATCAAATAGTGATACATTCCGCCTTTGGCTTCTGATTTTCTCTGTACAATTTAGATATTACAGGAAAATAGACTGAGAAAATGTATTTAAATATTAAAAAATGCCTTATATTAACCTTTTACAAACTGAAGATAAAAACTATTATTTATATTCTCCTACCTATGGTCTAAAAATAATCTGACTTGAATATACTTATAAAGGTCTTTAATAATTTGACAAAGTAAATATTTCTATTTGCCTTCACATTTTTTTACCTCATCAAAGCTAAACGAATGTAAAACAGTTTTAACTGTTTTAAATAATCAGCTTGCCTGTCTCAGTTCTTCATGAAAGATAATGAGGTGTATTTGATCAGGAGATTCATTAAAAATGATTAGATAAAAAAAGGAAAGTCATTCCAAATAGTGTTGCTAATTGGAAAAGATGAATTGACATATGACTGAAGTTTGTATCCAAGTTCAGAGTCAAAGAAAATGTGTAACAATTTGTTTTCCCATATGCATTAGTTTGTGTGATGTTATGACATTAACAAGTCCCTCGGTTATATCAACTTTCATTTCACTGTGTGATGTTGAAATAATTTACATTTTTCAAAATTACATTTGAGTTTCTGAGTATGAATTACACGAGAAAGTAATTGACTGTTTAGAAATTGATGTTTCTGATAACCAAACAAGTGTTAAATCATTTCATTTTTCAGCATCAGTCATATTCTTCATATGATTTCTGAATTGAGCATGTCACATCTCTGATATCACCTTTAAATTGAAAAATTTAAAGGAAAAATAGTAGCTAGAGAAAGTAATTATTTTTCATGTTTCGTCTGCATAGCTAATGTCAACACAGTAACAAGCAGTATGCTTTCTTTAACTCATCATGGGCAAACATTCCTTGAATAGAAATACAGACCTCAAAGAAGTCACACGTGTATTTCGGATTTGCAGAATTGACTATCAGATACCACCATTACCTTTCCAGAGGAAAGCAAGGTATTGCTGTAATAAGAATACTCATATGTTAACATAAATGATACCTAAAATAATGAGATAAGATAAATGTAAGGGGAAAGGGAGAACATATAGTCAAAAGGAGACCTCTGCTGAAACTGATAGCGAGATTTCAGTCTATGGAGATTAGACTACAGCAGGAACATATGCTGAGTAAAATTTTCTTCCTCAACAAATCACATACTGCTTTCGAGTACAGGTGAGTAATAGGACTGTGAGTTCCCCTCAAAACCTATCAATCCTAAACACCCTGTCAGGACAGAATGAATGGCATATCTCTCGTCATTGCTCTGGAGAAATTGTAGATGGCAAACTTAACACTTTTGCACAGAAGATGGGTGACATGAATCCTGAGTGCTCTGAGCTCTTTTTGGGGATTTTGCAACAAGTCACCATAGTTCAGTTAATTGCTTTGGGCCCATGGAGAATGGGAGAATAGATTTGCTTTTAAAGACTGGATTAGGTAGGGTTTTGGGAAAACAGGCAAAGCTTCAACTTGATCACAGAAAGGTGTGAAAGTACTACTCTTCTTGTGCAGAATATGTGCTTGATGACTAGAAAAGTAGATTGTTCTTTTTTAAAAAATTTCATCTGTGATATGCATCATCTGCCTTCTCTGTTTAATGGGTGTATCTTGAGGTTCCATAGGCTGTTCAAGACAAATTTACACAGTTTTTCAAGTAATTAACTCCTTTGAAAAGAAACATTTTTTGTGGTTGTGTCTTTAGGGGACGGAAGTGTATTCTTTATAGAAGACTCTAATCAAGGAGCAACAAAGAATAATACTGTGGAAACAAAATTTGTTCTGCCTTTTTCAAGAATTTGTATCTTATGTAGTTACAACTGATACTGTGAAGCAAGCAGGAATTTAGGCCACCCATACTGTTTTTCAAGTAAGATTCTACAGGAAATGAACTCAATTCTAATGTTTTTAAGCACCCAGGACTTGTTTGTTCATTGCCTTGCCCTTGTGTGATGGTACTTTTTTGAATGTAGTTTATATAAGGTAATGACAATACAAGATACAAGAGTAGAGAGTTCAGCCACTGCATCCTAAAGCTTTGAATCTGAAACAGTTTTTCTATAAGCAGTTTCTTTCTCCTGGAATATTTAGAGGACATAAATAAACAGGCATTAGACAAAAGAATAACTTACAGATAGAAACAATACTGCTGATTCTAGTTTGATAATAAAAAAAATTATTAATGGAATGCATCAGTTGGTGTCAGTTGCATCACCAAAAAGCAGAGGATACCTTTAAAATTGAAACTGCAGAGAACTTTGTTGGGATCCAGGGAATCATTACATATTCTGGAACCATGATTCTGTAAGGAATTGCTCCATATTACGCTTGCTCAAATACAGTTCCTGCAGAGAAACATCTAGACAGTGCACCATTGTAGGCAGATCCTCTGAAGAGGCATGGTGCACTGAATATTAACACCATTTCACACATTCCCAAGATGTATGCAATTACCTCAGGGAGAGGAGCTGGGAATGTGAGGTCTCAAGGGCTTAGATAATGACACAAAATAAATTGCAATGATTACCCATGTATTTTTCCAAGAGACATATTATTTAAAACCTGTCTAGGCTTTCGACAATGAAAGACAGAGGAATGTCCACTTTATGAAATTGCTATTAATGTGTGACCTAGAGCTGAAGACAAGGTTAATTATGGGGTTTTAACAGAAGTATCATTCTGGTTTAATATCACTACCCAGGCCTTAAATATTGAAGTAAGTCACACTTTTCAGGGACAATTGCCTTTGAATGAAGAATGGCGGGGCTCTGATCTTTGCTGACCCTACTGATTCCCATTGTGTAATCCGTAGCAACAGCATTGCTACAGCAACCAGGGAACATGTCGTAAAATAGGATAAGACCATGAAATCTGATGTCATACTTCCATGAGATGCAAAATTGCAAATAACTTCCTAAATCAGATTTATTAAATGACAGATATATTGCATACAAATTACATTGGGTCAGTCCAAAATGAACAGGGAACAATGGAATGTGTTGAATCAACAGTGGAAAGCAAGTCAGTCTTACTGGATATTTTAGTGTTCTGGTCAAATGTTTGATACTTAAGACAATTATCATCAACATATGTGCATCTTTACTAACGTTTTTGTTCTCTTGAGCTTTTTTCTCTCACCTGGATCTAGTAGACAATCAGGTACACTTTATCTAATCCCATGAAGTTATTCCTAAATTACAGAAGATGATACAACTGTAACCAGTGCTGTGTGAATGGGAGGGAATTATTCAGGATATTTTATACAGTTTCATTTTGCCTTGTCAACAAACTGCTTTCTCCTCAGCATAGTGTACATCCATCCAACCAACATGTAATTTACATTAATGTTCACAAATACAACAGACAGACTGGAAACATTAAATTATGCTTTCTGACAGAGAAAAATTATTTTTGACCACAACATGTTTCAGAACAAAAGCAATAGCATGTTATAACATTTAATCATAAATATTAAAAAATAAGCAATAAAATACAACACCACTGAGGCTGAACTATCAGCAATTTTTAGAAGACTGTTCTATCAAGAGCACAACAACACAATCTGAGAACAAAACTTTTATTCATTAGAAAAAAGTTCTTGCTTTTCAACCTTCAAAACATTTGTTAATTAATATAACTTTGCAGTAATCTTAAGTACATCTCACTGAATGGATGGATTGTGCTATACATACTATAACAAGCTCAGTAGCTACAAAGCACAATGCAGGGAATTTTTTTGAAGAGTCAGAGGAACTTACACTAAACAATTTCACACAGAGTTTTCCTGGGTTTACCAATAGTCAAAGCTGGATATTTCAGAAGAAGCTGTAAACTCCTTACATTGTATGTAACCATAGATTTCTATACTATAAACTTAAATTTCTGCCAAAGCACAGATGGTAATCTACCTACTTTCCCAAGCACAAGTTTTGATGGCTCCTGTAATTTGATTGTCTTTTGTTAGTACAACTAGTCAATGAGGAGTGCCTTTCTCTGCAAGTTCTGCCTGTACATTAATTACTTGTGATGCTCTACTGCACATAATATGCTGTAGACATTCTGCCTCTGCAGGAGATTTTAAAAGTATGTTGGTCAAATATATTAACCTTGCTAACATCTGCATCTTTAAAGACCACTTTTTAATATGGAAAGTTCAAAGAGGTGATCGTACAAATCACAAATTGAAACAATGGCAATCCTGTTATCAGATAAAATGGTATGAATTGATATGTACTCTTTCAATATCTTTATAGAAGAACATTGAAAACCAGAAAACTTACTTTTCCTTTCTTTTTTATGGCTCTTTTGTCCTTAAAGCTGTTATGTGACAAAAAAAACCCAACTCTAAAATTACTGACTTTTTCACTAAACATATGAAAATTGATAATACTCTTCTAGAAGAAGTTTTGCTTTTTATAAACTAACATTCATATTTATGACTTCTGAAAACAAACCAATATAGTATTTTGGTTTCAGCTAAAATTAACCCAGTACTTTATCTAAAAAAAAAAATAAAAAATAAAAATCAATACTTCTCAATCATGTCTATCTTTCCTATAGTTATCTACCACAGAAATTTTATTGGAAATATAAATTATCTTTGTAAATTAATTGAAACAGATAAGCAAAATTTTATGGTTGAAATTCTAATGCTGGCAAAAGACAAACTGATTGTGAAATCAGGCTGTGAACTCAGAGGCATATAATTGAATTTTTTACTTTTTTTTTTATCTCCCTACTGAATAATACAGTTATGTCCACTAGCAAGTAATGTAGGAAAATCTTCTGGGAGATCTGTTTACAGGAAAGAAAACAAAAATTTCCATGTCTGTCAGCTGAAATTACAATATTCCTTTCAGTGAGGTTAGTTTCTGAGTTAAAGTAGAAACTCACTTAACAACCTCTTTCCTTCACTTTGACTCTACATTTCTTTAGGGTCTGGAGCTGTTTCAGTCAGGTTAAAAAAATCACATCAAACTGAAATTATGTTTGAAAAGCAGAGTTTCTTTTTGGTTTAGATTGATGAAGAGATGTTTAATAGTGTTTCATGGTTGAGCAGCCCTCGTGTTGCAGAAAGGACAGCGAGTAAGTCCTACATATCATTTGCAGAGGATGTCACTAAAGAAAGCATTGAAGTTCCCAGCTGTGAAGGGTTTCTCTGCCTCATGGGGCGGATGTGATGAGAAATGTGTTCATTAATCTCAGGTGGCTACCAACACCTGACTACAGGACTGTCAATCTCCATGGTATACCTTATGAAGAGGTCTCCTGACTGCTCAAAATGGAAGGGCTTATTGGCATATGTCAGCACCCTTTCTGTTTTTGTGCCTCAGTTTTCCTTGAAGAGAGGGACACCTCTAACTAAAAGAGATACAAACACTTGCCTAGAATTATTTTATTTTTTTTAATATAGACTTTCAGTACAAGAAAGCATTTAGCTTTCTTGTTTCCTAAGCTGAAATGATCTGAGACAATCATGAAAAATCTTCATTTCCCTACATATCAGATAAGACCAAGATTTCAGTCTTACAAGCTCAAGATGCCTGTCGTTTATTTCAGTTAACATCCTGTGCTTCAGAATTTCCTACTGGTCTGATGGGAATTATTCAACCATTTTGCTTCCTCAGATCCCTGGATGCACACACACACATACATACATTCACTTGTGCAGTAGGTCACACAGACTCTCATACCGGGGATTCAGAACACCTAAATTGAGAAGTACACCTCACCTCTGCTCCTTCCAAAAGCAGATCAGAATCTGAAGATCTACTACTTCTTGCTACTGATTCATATGATCTTCAACCTGTAACTCCTAAGTTTTATTTTCTTCACCTGAAGTAAAATTAGTCAAAAATGTCCCTTGAGGGCTAAAGTATTTTCAGTGGCTATAGTTTGCTTTACGGTTGACTTTTTGTCTATACAAGTTTCTCTATTTTTACAGAGGTCCCCCACCCTGTTATGAGTAGAATTCTGTGTGAAAAGTAAGCAAAACTAATTTTTATGTCTAATTGTTATGTTTCCTGCTCCACTGGCATCAGGAGGAACTTTGCCATTAAGCTTAGAGGATGTTGGATAGAGGCCTAAACAGGCTCATGTATAGCAGCAACATAGTTTCCTCTTGTTTTCAATGACATTTCTCCTTCTTTCTATTAGTGTCCATCCAACACATCAAAGACTGACTGAGTCAAGGCAGGCTTTAGCTATAAAGAACATAATCCCCACCCACAAAGTTGAAGGCTGAAGTTATGACTTATTTTAGCTAAAAACCAAAATAGGCTTCACAGGTGTCAGAATTCCACTATAATCAATCTTTATTTTGCAAGAGTGGAATAACAACAAAAGCAATTTATCTGTAAAATTATGAGTTGACTCTTGCTAGTTATGTGTTAAAACAAGAGACTTCTGTATGTATTTTTGAATGTATTTTTAACCATGGACTTTCAATTCTTTACATTTGTGAGATAGGGAGAGAATATTTATACTGTTTGATTATTTCATCTACTTTCCGGGCTCAATTATTTTATCAGCTGAAAAGCTGGAAAATATTTTTATTGCTACATAATTTCATGTTTATCATTAATTTTACTTTTTTTTTAGCCAGATACCATGATACTGTTCTAATTCTGATAATGTCAATAGAAGGAGTTGGAAATATTTACATTGAGTTATCTAATAATTCTATTCATTCAAAGACATTATCAAAGGTATAAAACACTTTTTAATAAACTAGCATAACAAATGTATGTAATGCATAGTTCTCTTGCACAGAGAGATGCTAATCTTTTTTTACATATTCTGTACTTTTATAGGTTTATATAGCTTAGTTGTCCATGTGAGCATTGATTCTGGGAAGAACAAATCATAAATAAATTATATTCTATTAAACTGTAAGATCTTTAGAGATGACACTGGTGTACCAATGCTAAGCAATTATTACCTCTGGTTTATTAGGATTTTTCCTACATTGTAACCTGTTGCTATCAAACAGGCTTGCAGAATCAGAGCCAGTCTATGTAGGTAACTGATTTTTTGCAAGCAATTTTTGTGGCAATTACATTTTGATTATCTCTCAGGCATGTGCAGCCAGTAAAGTAATTGGCTCTAATTTAAAAAATAATTTTTGCTATACAAGTAGCCAAAGAAAACAAAGAAAAGGGGACAAAGGGTCAAAATCTGAGCTGACAGCCTTTCCTCAGGAAAAGCCTGTAGTTGAGACAAGGGTAAATCATATATGAGAATCGTTTTCTCACTCTATATGTAAATAAAGAGAAACTTCACTGTGAAAATATCAGCCATGAGGTTGTTTCTGAGAGATGTCCTTACATCTTGATTTCACTACATACCATTGTAATGTTCTTGAACTCTATCTCATTTCAATATGCATTTACTCAGAGAGAGGGGAGTGACAGCAAAATGTAATATTCAGAGTTTTTATTATAATTTTAGAGTACAGAATACACAGATAGCCACCATCCAAATCGCTATCCAAAAGTGTTGGGAAAGATTTAGTATCTGCACAACTGTTTCACATTAAAATTTGATGGACTGTATAATGCATCCCACTAAAAGGAAAAGGAGGGGAAAAGAATAATAAAAACTATGTGGAGGGGCTGTAAATTGTTACTATTTTGTTTGCCCTTGATTGCCCCTTTATATCCATAAGAACTCCGCCCCTCTTCAAGAGGCTGCTTTTTTTTTTTTTTTTGTGACAGGGTGTGGCAGAAGAGAATGGTCACTGCTCCTACTTGAGGCAACAGGATTTTTGTTCTTCTATTTGTTTCTTTGTTGTGCACTTATGTGGTCTCACTTTTGTTGTAGCACCCTGAAACAGGAATAAGGAAGCACTTCTGTTCACAGTACATACATGTATAACACAGTGTACACTAGCCACTTCATTCCTTAACCTAGTGCAGCCCTTCTGTGCTGCTTTCAGGGCCTGTGCCTCCCCAGAATTCACAGGGTTGATAACTGCGCTCCTCATGTCTTCATCTCTGCTCATCATTTAAGGGCAAGATACACATGAAAACCCTCACATACATATTTTAAATACAGTCTGTGTAGATATCCACCCACAGCTTTTTTTATTATTATTTTTGTTTATTTTAAATTAAGACTAAAATACAAGCATAAATATGATGTTTAAGGAGAAAAATCCTGCTCAGAGAAAAAGAAAAAAAAAAAAAGGAAAATAAATCAGCAGAGTATCTTAATGGTTTGATCTTAAGATCTCACAGAGATGACCAACTTCAAACATTGGTAGAGTCAGCTTCACTTTTTTAAAAAAGTAAGAAACAAATCTGTTTTACAGTCAGTTCCATGTGCTGTTTATGGAAATCCCATCTCACTCACCAGAAATGCCCTGTTTAAGAGCCGTAAAACAGAGTTCAAAGAAACATCATTGATTAATATGGTACAGACTGATGCACCAATCTCCATTTACTTTAAGCATTCACTGATCATTGTTTCAGATATTCAGTAAGGTTCTGGAACAGACAAAATGAAGAGGTGCTGAAGATTTAGATTTATTTCCCTGGGGATTTCTTGGACACCTTATTAGGCTTTATGAGATGCAAAGGAAGGAAAAATACAAGTTTCCCATCCACAGAAACAAAATAATCAGAAAAGGATCTCACAACCAGAAGTCGAAAATGAAGTGACTATTAAGTTTTGGCTACCCAAGAGATTTGCGACACATCCAAGACAGAAAGGTTTTTATCATTCTCATAATGAAGGAAGTCAGAAAAGCCACTGTTCTTCAGATAGTAATGTAATTTCCAAATATGCCCTTTAAAATACTCATAGTACCATGGTGCTTAATGGTGTTGTATGACTTTGATTGCTCTGACTTCGTGCAAGCATCCTGAGTTTAAAAGGCTTAATTTTTAGAGGATGGAGCTGAAGCATGTGAAACCACTAATTCAAAAATCCCAATTTTCCAGCATATATAGCAATACCTTAAAAAGGTGGAGTTCTGCCATCAGTTATCTGAGACTGCTTTCTAATTATCTCACTATTCCTAGAATGTGGCTGCTCAGAAGTGAGTTCCCTGAAGCACAGAGCTATCAGGACTATCTTAACGTAGTTAGCCCAGACATCATTACCACTGCAGTGGAAGCAGTCCGAGTTAATTTCTCCTCCTCAACAGAGCACATTGCTCTAGCTTTGGAGGAGATAGTCCCAGAATAAGAAATTGCCAGTTTCTGCAGGCATGGTGAACAACCTTTTATTAAAGCTAGATTTTAATGTGGACACAGTAAGTCATCATGAGCATTTGTGTAATCTACTGGGGATTTTTCAAGAGATGTCAATTTTTCAGGTATGCAATAAAACTTTTTTTTTGCCCGTGAAGGGATGAAATGGTGAAGAAAAACTGAACATTTCAAATGTTTTCATTCATGGTAGTGAAAGATCAAGTAGTAGAACTAAAGAGACAAGCAGATGCACTTAGAAAAAAATCAATATATATGAAATACTTCTTTGATGACACATGCCTAGTTTTAGACTCCAAAGAGGTGACAGGAGAGGGAGACCAGCTGCAGGGGTGGAAAAGATGAGTGAAACAGAGATAAGACACAAGAGAAACAGGATAATATAAAAGATAATGATTGAGTAATTGTGAAGATAGATATTAAGAGAGGAAGGAAGCATGGCAAAAACAGTGAATACAGTAACAGGGTCTAATATATCAACGATTAGATACCATAGATGGTGACTAGAAATTTTAATATAACACTTGAAAATAAATAAGAAAAGAAGTGACAGAAGAGGGTAATGCAGGCTAAAATATTTTCCACTAGAGCAAAAATGAAATCATAGAAAGAAACACTTGAGAAAGAGAGAGGCATTTCAAATAAGAAAAAATATGGAAGGGGAAAAACTGAGATTTTTTTTCTCTCTAATTGAGATTCATCTTTATTCTTTATCCTTTTGTCTTGGTCATCAATAGTTGCTGCTTATTTCTGGATTTCATTTTTACTGTATTGGGTGGGTTATTATTATTATTACAAATCTGTGTCCTGATAATAGCTGCTGTTGTGTCCTAGGCAAATTACTGTGAGGAAGCATTTCACAAAGACTGCTTTTGTTAGCAGGTACCCTCAGTGCCAAATTTACCCCTCAGATATCAGCCTCCCGTTGGTGGGTAAAACTGCACATACAACCTCAGCAAAGGACGAGTTCAACCAGGTAAAACTCCACTATGTAACAAACAATTCCCATCAAGATAGGACATATGACACACCTTCATGGCAGATTTGTCTCACTAAAAGTGAAAGGATTGTTACTCAAGAGGAACAAGTAAAAGACATGTCATAGAGCCAGGCCTGTTCCACACAGCCACAGCCAGGGAATATGTATTCTAGTGGAAGTCCTTTTCACATGAAGCCGGATGAGAAGACACGCTCCATTTGTATTTACACCAAGCAACACTAATCCCCAATGCCTTCATGATGCTCTCATCAGCACAACTGCTGTGGCACCAGCTACAAATTGTATGTAATTCAACAGTTAGCTCAAAAACTGAGATGTGAAAGCTGCACCAACGTGCTGCTTTTTTTTGCTTTGTTTTGCCTTTTTTTTTTTTTTTTAATATTATTATCCCTCCTAATGAACTTCCAAAAATAAAACCCAGTATGATCTCTACGGATGTGATGGACTTTGCACTGCAGGGCAAGGAGGGTGGTCCACAAGAAAAGTTCTATATCCTTGTAAGGTCTAAGGTCTCCAGTGCAGATCTGGACTTTATCATTATGCAAAGAGCTGTAATCAAATGCATCAGAAACGATGGCCCTATTAAATAAAAAATATCATATTGTCCCTGAATTAATCTTACTGAATTTTTGACTGCAATATAAAACAGAATGTCAACATGTGCTGTGAGAATGTATGGTTTTTCAACAGAGAAGTTATTTGTTGGTTGAAAGTAACAAAAAAAAATAGAGTTTTGTAAGATCTTTTTGACTTTTTTTATTCTTCTCTAAGTAAAAAAAAAAAAAGCAAACCTAAAAACAACAACAAAGAAAACAAAATGCACAAAAAACAAACAAAAAAGGAACAAACTAATTTTTTTAAAGCAAAGCAGTTTCTTGATCTAATTTAAACTGAATCTAGTATGAATTATTAATCCACAAAAATAAGTCAGGCAGTGAAATTAGCTCATTCTTTTTCTTATCATTATTATAATCACTTTCTTGGTAGTTGCTTCTCCCAGTTAATTCAGGTGTGGATAACAATGCAGGTGTCAGCTGATTTTTCTGAAATTTCTACATATTATCATTGAATCTCCATTACTGAAGCTACCTGATAATTTGGTCCCCCATACCATTCTGAAACTTTACAACAGTTATTGTTTGTTCTCCATACAAATGAGGCTTAAGCATCACATTACCACGGGCTTCACTCACTACAAACTGCATTAATAGTCAAGGAGCCTGAAAGTTTAAAGGGTTTGAAAGTACAGGCAAAGCTGCAAGTTTTCCAGTTGAAAAGAATTTTATCTGAATAGTTAAAACTCAGAACTGCTCAGAGGACCATAGCAGGTCCTTAAAATTAATTTAAGCCCTCATAACATCATTATAAATTTAAGCAATAACTCATCACATGAGCCTTAATTTGGTTGTAGACCCAGGAATACATTTCACCTGTGGTGAGTGTTGTATGAAAGGAAAAAAATGTATGAGAAAGATTCCACGGAACTAAGGAAGCTGATAAGTTAAACAAGAGGATTGGCAGAGAGACTGCTATGATTGGTCATATTGGCTAAACAATGTGAGAAAAGTAATCTGAGATATTTTAAAAGCCATTCTAAATCCTTACCTAGAAACAAAGGAGAGCTATACTACACTTTCTTTGTGTTAGCCAAGAAGGAGTGAGGATATCATGCTTCCATTCATGCCTTTGTTGAGGCTCTGAATTTTCAAACATACTGAATTAAAGCCAGAAGAAAATTTGAGCTCTAGAGATACAAAACAAACCTGTGATAAAGGAAAAGACTGTATAATAAGATAACTATTAAATACTATTTTCCTCCAATTAATATCATAACAAATGAAGCTCTAATAGGATTAGAAAACTATAGTTTTACATGGCATCTCTGTGATACAGAGCACAAAAAACCCAAGGGCTGTAGCTGAAGAAAACTAAAAACATTGAATATGCAAACTGCAAACTAAAAATCTAATAGCAGAAATCTTAAACTACTTTTTAAATGTTTTATTTACTTAGTATTCAAGCTGCAAGACTGCCATTTCGCATCATGTGTGTGCTGCCAACTTCTGCAGGGATTTATCTGCTTACACTACACAAGTACTTCTCACATCTTTATGTGCCTGACCACATAAACTACGAATCCAAGTGCAGGTTGTACATTTATCTTCAAGCTTTTAGACATGATTGGTGCATGTAACAAATAAGTGGACTCAAAGTAAAGGTTAAATGAATTATCATATTTATCTAGGCATCTGAGCTGTTATTGAGCCTTCCACATGCTAGCACTGCCTTTAGAAATGAGTGTTTCAAAGTAGAAGGTTAAGGGTTTTATAGAAAGAGAAAAATTAACCAGTAATTGACAAATTCATCTGCTAACTCAGGTAATAATTTATCCTTGAACATCAGGATAGATGTAATGTGGTTTGCAAAGTCCTTTATGAAACTTGGGAATATTGCACGTTTTCTTTAAAACTTCATCTTTCAGTGGGAAATGCAATTCAATTGAACAAGGTAATATATATGCTTTTGAATGACCTTCCTTTTGTTTTATAGTGACATCAAATATTCTGACATAAGACTAGAACCAAATAGAATAAAAAGCAGACAGTAATTCTGGGTGGAAAATCAGCAGATTTTGGAATTTGGGTTAGTACTTAAATATGGATTTCACTTCAGGAAATACAGAATACAATTGCAATATAACTGTCCAAACATTACTCCTGTATGGTGACCATATTTTATTCCTCCATTATGCATGATTTCTGAAACTAGTTTCAAAGCCATATTCTAGAAATGGCCTAATTCCAAGTCCTTCTGTAGTGGGTATTACCAAACATAATAAACCTCAGTTACTGCTGAATATGAAATGACTATTATTCATGTATTGACTGTGTAAGTGACAACCTTACCCTAAATTTGTGGCTAAACAAATCACAGTGTGTGAAGAAAAAAACTTTGTTTATTAGTTATCTAAAGCTTATATGCTATCAGTAGAGATAATAAAATACCTTTATCCATGCTTACAGAGGCTCGATCTTACTGCTTAAATCTAAAGTATTATTTTGAGGGCATAAGTGCAGTAGTGCCCATTACATAGAACCAGAGTCATCCTTCATCCTGCAGTACCTAGGCAAAGCTTGTAAAATGAACTGTAACTAGGAAAAAAAAAAAGTGTTGCAGCTTATCAAAGTCTAAATATACAGACCTTGCAGAGTATGAATGCACAATATGAAAAGTATATAATAGACTATCTGGTTTTACTTCTTTTAAATATTCTGCATACCTTTTATAAATGGCTACTGACCTGAAAAAGAGACGTGCTGATATCTTGTTCACATTTTTTCCTCTCAATTTCGTACAATTTCCAAATTGTAATGAAATTCAAACATCTGAGGATTAGAGGAGCATGCACATGAAAGTACATACATGTGGCACATACATGTGTGTACATTATTTTTGGGAGAGGTTCAGTACAGCTGCAAGTGAATGATAAGGTCTAATTTAAGGGTTCTAATTTCCGTCCAATTTAAGGCTAAACAAATAAATAAATGAAACACAAACTGGGATAAAATTAGGTACACACTTTCTGGACCAGGCTGTCTCTTCCTCTCCAGCAATCCATAATGCTTCACAGGGACAACAGGAATTAACTATTTCAGCCATGTGTAATGGATGAAAATGGCTGAATCAGTATTTCTGAATGTTAGTGATTAAATTTATTTCACCATGTGCCACAGGAGCTTATTGGAGTTAATGATGACTTTTCATCAGAAAAATTAAAGATTTTAAGTCTCCCAAGTAAAACTTGCTGAAGTTCTCACAAGAGAATCCCATTATCATTATTATTGTCTGTTTGACAGGCCCACTGTGTGAAACAGACTTATCATTTCATTACTCCAGGACATTAAATTGCTCAGTGGAGTGAGCACATTCCCCTCTCGGTGTGTTGAGTCATGCAGAGTCTATGCCTGGTCTGCAAAATTCCTTTATCTCCAGTAACCTCTGTGACCCAACCCAGTGTCTGACTGGCACCTTCGCTGTGTGGGGTTAGGATACCTCCGGGCTTTCACTTTGAGGAGCTTTTATAAACTGTTCTTTTAAAAGCTGAACAAGGCCTTCACAGTTATGAAGTATTCCAGGAACCTCTTCTGTCTGTCTAATTTCTTGCAGAAAAGCCTAGTGTCAATGAAACCTAAGAGTGCCTAAATGAGCTCCATTACAAAAAGAGATAAACATTGCAATTGCAGTGTTTAAACTGACCTATGATTACCTGAATTGAATCCAACACAGATATGCTCCATGCTAAAGTTCCACTATTCACAGGCAGATTACTTAAACCCTGGCAATCCAACAAACATTTCCATTTCAATTGTATCAAAATGACGACCCAGTTCAAATCTTCACATTTTTATCATCTGGGTTGGAAACATTGGCTGATAATGTTGTCAGTAAAATCAGCTGTCCTAGCCACAAAGCGGATAGCCCTGAGCAATGGTGCCCTCTCTCAATTAGCACTTTGCTTGCAAATTTGGCCCATGTGTACACTGGCACGAACACTCACTGAGCTAAATCAGATGAGACTGAACAGCCAAACACATAAGAAGAGATGGTATTTATTCTGATCAATCTGCAAAAATAAACTGAACATAAATAGTATGCTTTTTTGTTTTTGTGTTATAGGTTTTTTTGTTTTGTTTTTGTTTCGTTGTGGTTTTTGTTTGTTTTTTTGGGGTTTTTTGTTTGTTTTTTATTTTCAGGAATCAGTAGTACAAAAATCTGATTAATCATTCTGCCTCAGGAAAAAGCTATATGCATAAAGATGAGGATTTGATTAGTTTTGGATTTGATTTTTTGACACAAACATTCAAACGTAAATCTAAAGAGGAAAAAATTACATCCTATCATCTAACTTTTGGCTATGCATGAAAGATACAAGTTGAAAATGAGACATAGATGAAGTTACTTATTTTTCAATTCATTCTTGCCCTTATATCCTTCCGAAACTATGTAGTATTTTATATTGTGAACACACCTGGAAAATGAAGAGACAAAGGGAAGATGGTGGTTCTGTGGCCATCCACAGCACTTGCCTGTTGCCCTAAGAGAAATAGGAGATATTGCACAAAACAAATTAACAAAACCAATCCTCCTGTAAAAGGTAATGCAAGCCTGCAGCCACAAAGCACTGAAGGCCTTTTGAATCACATGATTATTCTTGTGGTAATGTATGTGTGTTTCTTTGGAACAAGGTGGCACTAACATAGACTACTGTGACATTTTTGGTACAAACTTAATAAAATATTTATGGAAAAGAGAATAACAAAATTGTAATAGACTAACAACAGGAAGAAAAAGTTGATCTGTTCTCTATCAGGTGTAGATACTACTACAAAATGAGTAAGGAATCAAATATAGCCAATAGAACAGGACTGCTTTCCACCTTTCCAGTACCCCAGATCTTAGTGGTCAAGATCTTCAGGATATTTCTGATTAGCTGAGATCAGTTTTTAGTCTCTTTGTACCACACTGTGAAAAGCCATGCTGATTTCAAGCTACCTGTACAGAGAATAAGAAGCTAAAGGACACAAAGTGGATTCCGGTAGAGTGTTGCTCCCTGCCTACCAGTCTTTCTTTCTGCATTAGTCTTGCTGGACCTGCACACTGCAGCCTTCACGTGCCGAATCCACCCCATTCTGCACCCCAAACTTCCCTCCTGTCCTTCCTAAGGAATATAAAGGAGCAATTTTAATCTTTTTAAGAATTCCTGGTCTCCTGATGAAACCATTCCTTGTCGCATCATTGCACTATGATAACTATGATGACATAGGTGTCAGGTGTGACACTTTTTCTGGATCCTATTTCCTTTCCTGAGGACAGAATGGGTAGAAAAATCAAAGTGGTGGTCATGACTTTTATAATTACTTATAAATACAATTTTTCAGGTCTAAGATTTATCAAAAGTTATACTTTATATTTGATGTCGCTACAAAAGAGGATTTTTAGGCTTGGTGATTTTGTTGTTATTTTTAAAAATGGCCAGCAAAAGTCACTCAGAACACGAACACTTTCCTTAGTTACTCAGTAGCCTTTTGGGTTGGTATTTCCTAGATACATTTGCACTTAAAATGATATGGTATTTTTCCTTATTTTATTCATCATTTTACTCCTCTTATTTTCCTTCTGAAATCTCTTTTCTAGAAGCTTCCTCAAAGGCAGCCAAGTCTGGAAGCTGCCTTTTATTTCTTAATTCCAAAAGGGAATATGGTAAGTGCTTACTCTGCTCTTTATTAATGCATAGTTTACAGTGGAGATAATCCACATAATCCAAGGAACAAAAACACCTGCAGGTGTGTGGGCATGGCTGAGTTTCACTGTGCTGCCAGAAATCTAACACAGCCCTTGAGATTTATTGTCACTCGATAAATATGCAACCCTTCAAATGATTTTGATCCAATACATCACTAATTTATACAAGTAAATAAATAAACAAAAAGCTGGCACTCTCCACTTAATAGAATCTTTGAAAAGCCTTGGTACTATAATGATTTATCTTGCTTAACAAGGAGAAAATAATGCCTAGTATGCAGTTATTAACACTTCCTACAGACCTCTAAAACAATCTTTTTTTGCTCAGTGACAAGAAATCTTCACAGGTTTTTCACACAAAATCTCTAAGCAGCTATCCAAGATCTTCAGTTTTTTTTCCTCCAGCGTTCTTCCTCCTTCTGTTTGCTATTCCACTTGGCTCTGCTCTTATGTGTTAATAATAGGTGCCATTCTAAACCAAAAAATTTAATCAAAGGCACATAAATTTGTTGATGTGATGGTATATCAAACACATTGGCTGCTAGAGTAGGCTTTAAAGAAAACCCACAACACTCCATAATATATCACAGTGGATGATGTGCATGCTTCACTATTGCATCTCAGAAACAAATTCTCCGCAACTTGACATTATGAAAAATTTAAAAATTGGGGAAGGCAAAACAAACAAACAAACATGAGTAACAAAGGTCTGTTTCCTGATCTGACCTGGTTGCTTCATCATACTGTGTCTCCATCTCCTCCGGGTTAACTGCTTCTCTGCAAGGGGTTGTTTGCAGTGTGTGAGCACAGGGAGACAACTCAGGCCACTGCGTGCTGTGCCTTTTCTTCCATCTGGATCTGTGCCCTACAAGTGAGCCCCCTCATAACCAGAAATATTAGAATGTTAGAATATTAACCTTGGGTAAAGGCTGTTCAAATGCAACTTTATTGTTTCTGGACAATGGCTCCAAGTATTCATAGCACACAAAACCTGATCTGTTAAGTACGTCTTGAACTATGTTTCTTCTGTAGGGTCATACTTGGCCTTGCATCACAACTGTACTCATGTTTGACTGTACCTACTGAGATCCCAGAATAAGGATTCCTCTCACCTCACTAGACCTGATCATGTGTGTACACAGCACGTGGGAAGAAGAGACTGGTGATTGCCAGTAGCCAGTATTCTTAGTAGAAACCTTCTCTCCTGATTCACAAAGCAGCACAGCATTCTTTTGACACTACTCTCTCTCACCTTCGATGAAAGTGTTCAAAAGACAACTTCTACCCACTCATTTTAATACATCTTAATCTTGTACCTTACTCTGCCACACTTATTTGCTTTACAAGTCTTCTCATTGATGTTATTAAAATGTCAGCATATAGTGATCAGACTACTTAAAAAAACTTTTCTGAAAAAAAAAAAAAAGGAGCAATTTTATCTCTATACATTTTATTATCTCATGCAGGTAAAAAAGCCCCTTCAAACAAATGTCCAATAATAAGAAATTATGTGGGCAGATAACTATGTTAATTTGCTGTCATTATTATTACTGCCTTTTACTATTCCTAAACTGTTGCCTATTGAGACAGACAAGGAATTTCTCCTTCACAAACATGCAATAATCTTCATGTTAAAAGATTTGTATCCACAAGACAAAAAATGCTGCAAGCAACGCAATGGTTCACAACAGAAATGAGTATCTGCATGTCACATGGAGTGCCTACAAAACAATAGGCCTTGGTAGGGTGCAGAACAATATCTGGGAAAACACCAGGCAACTGGGAAAGTTTTGGGGTTTTTTTGCATAGGATATATGTGTAGCAGTATTAGTTTCATTATGCTTCTTGCAACACTCCTCCATCTTCTCTTGTTTACAATTCTCCATTGCTATATCACATTTCTCATCAGACCTCACTACTTTTGAAACTGATCTTGTACCTAGCTGATCCATCTCTAAGGCATCCGTGATACTACAGAGGTATTATAAGTACATATTTTTAATCCTTTCTGCTCTCTAGTCATATTCTCATTTCTGTTTTTTTACTGCCACTCTTCAAAAATCCTGGTCTTGAAGATCTGTCACTTCCCTGTTTCTCTGTGGTGTTATATGCCACCTTCAATTCAAACAACTAAATTAAGTCAGTGGCACCCAGCTTCTCATTCTGGGTTTTCACCTGCTGCTTCAAGGCAGGAAAAAGAGCAGTTCTCCCCAGTCTGCAGCTGTCAGCTAATTATCTCTGGTCTGTCAGCAGAAAATTTAAAGAAATACACGCTTTACTTTTTCTTCTCTTTGAAGTAAACCAGAGGTCACGTGTCTTCCATTTAATTTTCAGTATAACACTACTGACTTCAGAGCCTGTACACCATAGAAGAATTTAGTTGGGTAGGTTATGATTCACCTAACTCTTCTCCCCAAGCATCAGATGGGGAATTCACTCACTATTTGTGTCTCTGGATTCCACTACAGAAGTCAGACACCTAAAATCTAGGTTTGAGCATTACCGTGCTCACAGTTCTTTCTGCATCCAGCCCACAGAGACCTATCTCAGCTGTGTCTGAGGCTGCTTTTCCCTCCCACACACCATTATATGGGGGTTTCCTGTCCAACCTTAACAAATAAATGGATGAAGGGCATTAAAAACAGGGTCAGAGTCTCTTCCTCATTCAGATTATAAATGTTTAAGATGATGCCTCTGATTTTAGGGGAAATTCAGCCTCATTTCTGAGTATACTGTATTTTTCCAAAAGCAGAATAATTTTGATAAGAACTCTAGATGTATTAACAAGATAAGAAGCTTATTATTCCTTTTCAGAGCAGTAGGAAAGAATTTAAAAAGCAATTAGTTCAATAGGTGACAGTTTCCTTTAATGACCCACTTAAATATGAAATAATAAGGTCACCCAAAGTTTACACCTGTACTATTTAAACACCACTAAAAGAAGCATATGGAGTAATGCTGAATTCTCTGTTGACTTAGCAGTGATTTTATTCATGTTGCCATGGGGAATACATTGCTTATTAATTAGTTTACTTATTCTTAATATTTTTTTGCATTAGCTTGTAAATAGACATTTCTAGGTTAAATCAATCATTTGTCAAAGATCTGATGGGTCGGCCATGCCCTTGTCAGAGAAAATGGTTAACACTGCATTAAACAGCTAAAAATTTTTGTCTCTGCTAATGGGAGAGAGAGAGAGGAATCTGTGCAAATCTCATGGATAGATAATTCTAAAATAACAAGACAAACCAGGGAAGCTTTTGTACACTTCTTTTCCACCTTGTAGACGAGAACTGTAAGAAGTTGTAGACCCCTAAGAAACTAAAGCCCATGGAAAAGACATATGGCATAAGATCCATCATGTGACTGCCTGGATGCAAAATACTGAAGACATCTGAAAATGTCATCTGTGAATCTTGACTGTTGGTGGGAACATCTCTCACCCAGAGCTAAGCTTTTTTGAAGTGCAAGGCCTCAGCTGTTTCCTTGGCACTTCCTGCTGACATCCTTATTCTTTGATGCCAGCACCAGCCCTACCTCTTTTAGGATAAAATACTTGTCTTTAACATGAGGATAGATTTTTACGTAAATCTTAAATGATTTTTAACTCTTTCTCTGTTTTATTTCCACAGTTTGTAGTGTCATTTGGCTTCAAAAATTTGGAGCTGTGACTGTTACAAAATAAAATATCCCAAATGCTTCAGTAGGGTGCTATTTTCTTCAGCTATTGTATACTTTGCAAAAATTGTCCCTGCTGTTTGACCATTCAGTATAAGCAAGCTTGTCTCAGCTCTCAGTGGTAGAAACTGCACAAGGAAGTTGATTTCATAGATATGTTTAAAGCACGCTTTCTTTCTTCCTTTAATCTTGTTGAGAAAAAGACAGCTATTGATTTCTCGTTATTTATTTACCACTGTTCTAATTTTAAGCTCATTGTCGTTATATGAATCTCAAGGGGATCTAAAACCACGGAGCTGAAAGAGTTAAGCAGGTTTTAAGTAGACCATATATGTGTCCAGACCTGTTCAAGCTTTTAAAATGGCATCTTAAAACTGGTGTAAAGGAGTCAGCACTGGCTCTGCCACTGAACATAGAAAGCAGCACTTTGTAAAGAGCAAAGTTCCTGTACACTAAAAGTGTATTTTAAAACATCTGGAACCGTGAAAGATGTTCGGCTGAGACTGTTTGTTACAAGAGGAGGCAGGGGATGGCAAGCAGCCATGGGATCAACAATATAACACCTGGTTTCTGACCTAAAGTGGCTAGGAAACTGAAGATCTCATCATTGGCAGCCACAGCTTCCCTGCAACATGATCTCTTCTCTGATAAATTTGTCTAGTGCTCTTTTTAAGTCTCCTGTAGGCTTTTGCTCAAGAAAGAAAGCCCCTCTGAATTCTTTCTTTCCCTGTAGAAACTGGCAGAGAGATAAAAAACAGAGTATGAAAGACAGTAAATGGATCTCAGCAGGAGGAGCCCCGTTCCCCTTATAATGACCAGCCAGCATGTCTGTTGCTCCAATGCAGAAATTCAAGTCTTGTCTTTAAAATCACCAGGCCTCATGGATTCCCTAATTTTTCCTCCACTTCCATATTATAGCATTCACGCTTCCTGCTACAGGGGTCTAACCGTATCAAATGTTTCTCAGTCTGCCAGAAGGCTTCCTTACAAGCACAATATATTTGTTTCGGTCTTACGCACTTCCATACATTTTTTGGTATAGACATGTACAAAGTCAGTGGGAATTATGTTTGCGTATGGCAGAGCTGAATACAGCCCAGATTTACTGTGTCACCCAGTATTTGTAACACAATAGCGTTTGTCAAAGTGCCAGTGTGAAGTGCAAGTGAATTTCAAACAGCTGTAGTGCTGCCATATGCTGCCCTTCAGTTAAGCCATGACTTAAAGTTCAGCTTCCCATTTAGAGTAAAACTTGACAGATTCATCTCTTTTGGATCTCCAGAAGCAGTCAGGCTTTTTGCTGTGCCTTTTGTCATCAAAATCCATCTGATGGGCTTTGCTGATGCCTCCCCATGACATTGGACTCAGTGGGTGCCTTGATTTCTGACAAAATAAACCTCCTCGTGGAGTCCACTATTAGTGAAGCGTGTGAGATCTTAGCCCAAGCCAAAAGATCATAGGACAGTTTACAAACAGTCACATTGCCACTAAGACATGATTTCCCACTTAGGACACAATCTCCCACTTAGGACACATGCCCAATCAGGACACTGTGAAAGTCAGAGACCTCAAGTAAGATTTAAGCTGTGCGGATGGGCTTGCAGTCACTTCTGAGACATGACCCATGCCTCCATTTTAAAGGGGAATTCCCAAATGTCAGGTTTTGGGATACCCTTGATCCACTGCTCTCATTTAACAACAGGATAACGCCTCTACATGTCACTGGTGAGGCTGGGTGAGCAGCGGTGCAGCCTGACTCACTAGATCGCTGGTTCATGAATTTTAGTATCCTAGAGCTCTTCTGAACAACAGCTGTTTACCTACTGAAAGTGCTAAAACTCCAAGAGAAAAGAGTCACAGGCTAAAGACACCTGGCATGGCACTAACTTGAAATCATATACCCACAGCTCGGTTCTGAGTCCCACTGGCCGTGTATATAAATCCTGAACTCCTTCACCCCTGGTGAATGACCTAAACTGTGTGTTTTCAGAGCTGATGGAGATGGTGACAGTCTTGTTGCTAGCAGGGATCTTTAGTATGTGAGAAAGGATCCAGACTTAGCTCAAAGTGTGGCCTGTTTAAAGAAGATGGATTGAGAAATAAGGCAAATTGTTAGTACAGTAGTGATTCACATGGCTTGTGAGGAAAAAAACAAATGGATTAAGAGGAGTATTTTAAAAAGGAATTTTATGTACTAGATTGGGATATACGACATCAGTGTATTCAGATAAATATTTCCCATTAATGTATTATAGAGGAAACATCCTGGTTTTGCTATAGAGAACATAGGTAGAAACCAGTTAAGCTTTGTAACTGCAGCCAAAAATATAATCCTCTCTTTCTGGATAGGATACCTAAGAGGTGCTGAGCAGTTTCAAATCCTATTTCTATTAATGCTAGCTTAAAGGGCTTTATCACCATCCAAGATGTTTTACAGGAGCAGTTTCCCACAATGCTGTGGACATAATAATTGGCCATGATGGCATCCAAACTGTTTCTCATGCAGTTCCTCCTCAGCTTATTTAAGATTATGCTATAGGAAAAAGCCATGCAACTTCGATTAGCAAACTACTTATTATCTCCTTTTTTTTTTTTCTTTTTAAGGGACAAAGTACAACTAAAGGAATAAAAAAAAAAAAAAAAAGTTTGGGGCACAGAAAAGTCACTAAATGGGAACAGACTGAGAAGCATGGGTACCATAAGAAAAAGAATGAGATTAATAAATATGGTGGGGTTTTTTTTAAGGTAGAAATATGCTAAGATGTCATAGAATTTAGGAGTTTGTTTCTTTGTCTAAAAAGGAAGGAATAGACAGAGTTTCAAAAGTGGAAAGCTAAAAATTGATCAAAGAAAACAGTTTTATAAGATGTGTGACTGAATTCTAAAACTCACCTCCACAGAAAGCCATTCAGGTCTGGAATTTAGGGAGATTTAAAAAAGAAAATCGGCATTTCAACACCCATTAAGGGTGCTCAGAGCTCTGTTTTTCACTGCCTTTAAAGAAAAAGAATTTGGTACACTCAGTGACTATGTTTATCTTAAAATAGCTGGCAATGGATAGGATATTTGCAAGAGTCATCATTTCTAAGGGACTTGGAAATGTTACTAAATGAGTCTTATATTTCATAGGGACTTAATTGCCTGCCACACGATTCATGTGTGTCAGTTGGTTGGTAATCAGGGCCCAGATTCTTCAGGGTCCAGAAATCAGTCAGCTGCATCAGCAAAAGGCTTAAGAAGTCACATTTGAATCAGATGCTGTTCTAGAAGCCTGCAGTAATGTTAAGAGCAACCATCAAATAATAAACAAGAAGTGTAAGCCTTCACAGAGCTCCTCTGACCCAGAGACAGCCTCTCCAAAGCAGCCAGTGCCTACCTCCGGGTCTGCAGAAGATGCTGCTGTGACAGTCACAGCTGCTTATCCCTGCCTCCATGGTTCTCACCACCCGTGAAACTTCCAAGGGTTTAATTAAGGCGGATCCTCCTCATTGTTTGTTCCTTGCAAATCACGTCTGGCAGAGATTCAGCAGCGGTACAACAGATGAGCTAAGGCATGCCAAAAGCCCCGGATCAGGCCCCACGTGCCTTCCTTACATGCTCAACCCACTTCCAAAAAATCTTTTGAATTCCAAGCGGCTACTGTCACGGCCGTGTACAGAAAGCTGAATGAGTGAGCCTCATCAGTCCTGTGTCTGTCACTCGGTGCCGCAGCAAGAGCCGTGTGAAACTCCTGCCTTGTGCAATGTGGAGCAGCTCTTCTCTTTGAGAAGGAGCAATCAAAGCGCTGGGGATTGCGGCTTCGCCACCTCCTCTCCACCTCCCTGCAGAAATCTGAACAGCCCCCAGTAATCCCTCACTGCTGGTGACTGAGAGAGGAAATAAGACCCTTCTGGAGTGAAGTGTGGTGGGTTTTCCACCTGTTAGTAGACAAAATGCAATGGTAAGAGATGTCTCAAAAACTGATGCAAAAATTAATCTCCCAAGTCTCATCTGGATGCCTGTAGGCACCAGGTTATTAATGGTGTCTTGAGTGAGAGGACGCTGTGGAAACATTGTGAGCAGCCAGCTACAAAGGGAAACAGAAGTGTTGGGAAAAAATTGATAAATATAGTTCTGATGCTATCTTTGAAATATTTAGGCTGGGTGAAAAATCCAAAGCAAAAACATGTGCTGTTTTAAAATGCAGCATTAGAACAGAGTGGAGGGGAGCTGGCAAAAGGGATTTATGTCTCTCCTGCAGGAACAATGTCTTAGTATAAATCCCTTGTATTGTGTGTAATCACATAGGTTACACCTACCGATGGCCAAAGCATCCAGACTTCAGTTTTATCACTGCTCATCAGAAGAGATTGAAAGAACAAAGCTACGTAAATAAGCCCCAGGCTGGCTGCCACCAGACTGGTGCACTGACAATAAAACCAACAGCATTCTCTGCTTCTCAGTATTGAGCTAGCTTAGGAAAATGAAACAAAACCAAATACTGCTTATTGCCAAAAGTAATTCTGTCTCTCAAATATGCTCACTCAATTTTGAGCTGCACATCAATAACTGATTCTTAATTCTGCTCAAATGATGTTTTCTAAAGTGAACTGCTTATACTTTTCTGAAAATTGATTTTAACAGATTTAATAATTTTTTCTTAAATTGCAAGAAACAAGACAAAACCATGTGATATATTTTTAGCTTCATGTATTGATGAATGGAAATGTAAAAGCATGGGGATTGAAATGAGCTATATTTAAATTGTATTTAGGAATTTTACTGCATGCTATTTTCTTTCAGATTCAACTGAATAAATACAAAAGGAAGAGATAAAGCCACATAAAAATTCAAACTAAAGCTGATTGAAAAATAAGGGGCTTATAAGAAAACACACTCTTGGTACAAGGACTGTTTCTGTGTTCCATCAGAACTTTGGTTTCTTTTAGGAAAAAGTCACTGGCTGAAATCCAGAGCCAGCCGTATAAAAAAAGGAAAGCTTAGAGCAACATTTGAAAAGAAACTTTCAGGGTGAGCAGCAAAAGCTTTGTCCAGAAACAAAGTGTTATCTGGAAAGATACAAAAGTCCCAGCAAGGGCTTTGGGATGGGCACGGCTGGGTACCGAGCAGGTGATCAGGGCATGGCATCAGGTGTGCAATAAACAGGCTGAAGGAAAGCAGCCACCATTTTCTCAATAGTGGAAATTCGAGAAAAGACCTCCCAACCCAGCCATAAGAATCTCTACAGCTTGAGCACTGTTTTGAGGTTTAGAAGATTCAAATGTGGTTTGTTTGTTATGTACAAGAAGAAAACATAACACATAATGAAGGAAAGAGTGTGAAGCAAAAGCAGAACGTGCAATTGTTTTCAAAACATTGGGATTTCCACAAATCTTGAGATTTTTCAGAATGATATGAAGAATACTTTAGGCCTTCTGGCCTTACATTCTCCCATATTCCTCATGGGGATGAAGGCTAAAATACTATTGATTCTACGTAGTTACTAAACTATTCATGTGATTGTATGCTTCCAGTAGCTGAGTTTAAAGACAGTCAAAATTAGGTATGTTGATTGAATTAAGAGATTTGGAAGCACTGGGAACTTGGCGTATAGGGGATGAACAGATAATGACAGGTGACAGCTGACCTGCCAGTTATACATATGGAATAGAATTGAATGTTAAAGTAGGCGGGAATGAGTTTAAATATTAAAGAGAGGACAAAAATACACATTAAAAAGTGAACAAATTTTATTACACATTTTCTAGTAATTCAACCTACTTTTAATGAACAGATACAGCAAATTGCTGACAATGTTCAATAAAATACAAATCACAATATTTATGGCATTTAATAGCAGTCTTTTATAAAAGCAAGTCATTATTGGTATGTTTTTGAGTACAGTCTTCATAATACTCAGGACAACACTCTTATAAAGCATTTTCTCATAGCTAAGAGCTATAATAAAATCTGTATAAGTATTGCTTATGTATGTGCAATTCTGAACTGTGATAAGTAGGATCAGATATCAAACTGAACTATGTTAATTTATATCCACTGAAGGTCTAATCTAAAAGGAACTATCCACCCACCTTCAATGGATTCCCCATATTATTAATTTAATAATTGCACTTCTTCAGCAGTTTAAGCACATGAGACTGTCAATGCACTTATGAAAACACATATCCTGTTCCAGGGGTTATGACAGTTGTGCACAAGGTTGTCTGCTATTTGGAATTTGAATAGTCCTAGAATTATTCAATTCTTGCAGATCTTTGATCTCTTTTTCACAGGATCCCAGGTTGCAGAGAACACTGTGCTCTGATCTGGACCCTCCATCCCATTTACGCTCTGTCTTCTTTCAGTGTCTAACAGAACAACCTGGCCTGATAATCCTGAAATCTCTTGAAACAACAACCAATCCTTATCAAATACTACACTTATTTGCCTTTCATCTGTCAACACTTTTCTTCTGTTTGCTGCAACCTGTTTTCCACCAAAGCCTTTTTCAAAGCTGTGAAGACCCTGTTTCTCTAACTACCTCCACAGCTCCTATTTTTCTCCCTGGGATTTTGTCATCGCAGGTGTCCCCAAGACTCCTTTCATGAAGTCACTGACCTCTCACACACCTTCCCTCTCCTTGCCTCCTCCCTTTGCTCCACAGGCCTTTCTTCAGGATCAGCCACTCGCAGCTCCACCACCTCATCCTCACCATGCATGGGCAAGCTCTTGCTCCTCCTCAAGAGGTTTTCCTATGGATTATATTATGTCTTTTGTGAGTCATGTGAAAGACAGATATTATATTGTTTCATAGACAATAGCTCAGTCAGCAGAATCCAGCACCTTTTGGATTATGAATGCCACAATCATGAATATACTGTAGTATATGCTGCAACACTCATCTTTTCCAAAAAAAAAAATTATTGCTTGATTTCTGGTCTAAAGCTTCATGTCAACTGTATATGTAGTATATTTGGTGTTTTTTAAACCCTGGGCTTTTTCCCCACCAAAATTTGTATTGTGGTTATGAAGAGGGAGAGTGTCACTTAGAAAGACCGAGTTTTCATTGCCCTTTGTTTTGCTAACCACTATGAAATTTTAAGCTTTTCTGCAAAAAGAAAATTTACGGTGCCCATAGAATCAAAATGAGTGTGCTGCTGACTGAGCAAGCATTTGATCAATGCATCACAGCAAGGCTAAAGAGACAGGCCAAAAAAGAGGTACAACATTTTAAACCCAAGCAGTAACACTGTTATGCTTCCTTTGTGAGGCACTATTTCATGCAGCAGATCCTTATTCCACTCCAGATGGATAACAACTGTGAAGTATAATTTTATTTTCCACTTAGTGGAGCCTATTGACTTGGACTAGTTCTTGACAGAGAACCAGTTTTGCAATAATGGCAGTAAATTCTGATTTTGTGCTTGTTTGATAATTAATAGTGCAGTGTCAGCAGCAGGACAAAACGTAAGTATAATTTTTTTTCCTCTGGAAGTTATAAAAGATGGGTTATAAGTCAGTGACTTTATGGTAAGTATCTAAGGCACATATCTTTTACTAAAATGAGTTCAGCAGAGATTCTGTTCTGTTTGGGAAGGTATGTGTGCAAGGCACTCCTGTTAACCAAGCATCTTTGACCCCAGGCATAAATATACAGATAGTTACACTGGCAACCATTTTTCTCCCCCAGTGGAGACATGGTTTATAGCAACACTGATTTTCCCTTATTGCTACAACAGTGACAAAAATAGGTGCCCATGGGTATCAGTATACATGCTACTTTTAAATATAATTTAAAAATTAAATAATAATATGTTTAGCATACTTGGAAAAAAGAGGCACAAGAATGAAATTGTCATGGAAACTTGACACTAGTATTTTTTTATCAACATCCTCCTTTATTTACCAAACCTTAAAATAAAAACAGTATTTTTTATTTTAGCCTTATACTTAGCCTTAACTAAGCTAGAACCACAGCTCCAACAGATGGCTGTGCCAGACAAGCTTTCAGCGTAGACCAGACCTGAGCACCTCACAGCAAATTAACTATATGGGAACCCTCACGACAACCCACTGAGATAAGTAAGTGAAATCCTTTGTGCAAGCACGAAGTAGGGAGTGAAAACTCAGTCCAGCCAAGGATCTGTGGGCTTGGAGAATGCAAGGCTACCTCCATTCAAGTGACTTGCAGACATAAATGGAGAATTAGGCCCAAGTGATTTACTGAGATGCCAGAGGATACTCACACACTCCACTCTGAGCGCTCATGACTTCTGCTGGTCCAAGTAACTCCCCCAAGGACATCTGTAGCAGAGCCAGAAGGTAAACCTAAGTGCAATGGTGTGACTTTCCTTTCAAGGTCAGCTTCCAACACAGATTCTGATAACTGGACTTACAAAATGAACTCCATCAGCAATAAGTCATGCTAGTCCAACCACCCTCCAGACTGGGTTTTCTGTATGTCCCGTTTCAGAGTACTTGTGCCATTGTGACACACTAAGTGCCTTTGCTATACAATTTTTTCTGATTACTCAAAAAAGAACAAATAATTTGACAAATGGGAATTTGCATGACCCATACTATGAATAACTAGCTGCCTTTCTCCAACGAAAATTCTATGACAAATTGGCATCTGCTGTTAAAGTGACAAATGCATCCTTGCCCTCTGGAGACCTTCCCACCTGTTACGCCACAGATGATCATGCCATTTATCTGCTGCCAACAAACTGAATGGTGCTTCACTTTCAGGGTGACTTGGCTTTGTCAGAAAATTATTATTAAATGAATGTGTTATCCTAGTGAAAATTACAGCAGCACAGCCCCAGATCTTATGTTAAGGCTTGTACTACCTTCATGTGCTGGCCCCCATCTCCCTTAACTTCAGCTGCAGTAAAGCAGGGACAGGACAATGCATGACCACACCGAAAGAACCATGCAGAGATAATCCTTCACCATCCTCCCAAGGTCTTACATCTCCCGTCACTGCTAGTTCAGCCCTGTCACCCCATGCTTGCTGCTTCCCCTCTTCAGGAGCAGTGACAACAGTGTCCAGAAGGCTTCAAGTATGTTTTTTTCTCTGATTCTGGTCACAGTTTAAGTCTCCCCTCTAACATCAGGGAATTCTGTGTGGTTATAATCTCACCTCCAAGATCATTCAGGCAGTCTGGTTACTGCACCTGAGTGGAGTTCACTGACTTTCAAGGGCATAAGATGCCCAGGTGGTTTCTAAAGTCTGCTGACATATATAAGAAAGTGTCAGGGAAAGAAGTAGGTTAACAGAAGTCAATGTATTATAAGGAGCTTTCTTTCCTATAAACCACTAGCAATCAAGATGGAGAAATGGGGGAGAGGAGAAAAGGAGAAATGGCAGGGAGGGAGGGCAGACAGGCAGGCATGCAGGCAAGCTTGGTGGCTTCCTTATTTCCATCTTTTAAAAAAGAAAAAAATTACAAAACAAAAGAAGAAAATACTTTGAAGGCAAGGTTTCCATAGGAAAAAAATATTTTATTTTTTTAAGAACAAATTCATTTTGAAACAGACGTGGAATGTGATTTTCGTAATTTTCATTTTCTGGGAACTAACTGCAATGTGGAACTAAAACAGATTTCAAACTTATGACCAGCTAGTTTTAATACAGAATCAATCAATCAAACAAATAAACCAAAACAACCAAAAAAAAAAAAAAAAAAAAGAAAAAAAAAAAACAAAAAAAAAAAAAAAAAAAAAAAGGAAAAAGAAAAAAATATTTATAACTCAAGCATAATACTGCGTTACTTACAAACTGGACAAAGAAATTCTTAAATAAATATTCATGGTACACAATTTCAGCACAAATATGCGGCAATTTGGCAACCTTTTATATCATTTTTTCCTCAATACAGTGCAAAGGGGAATGACACTGCCTTTAAACAAGCTGTAGCTAAATACATTGCAAAATTCAAATTTTATACAAAACATCTTGCTCGGACTTTATAAAAAACCAACATTGCTCTATATACACAATCTGGTTAAGAAAAGCCTTTTTTGTCTTGTTTTCACGTGGTTTTTTTTATTATTTAAAAAGGTGAATAAGGCTACTGCAACATCCCAAATCCATATACAGTAAATCTGAACCTATTTACAGCATCTTCACTTAGACATGATGGTGCAAATTCCAATTCGGGTGACTAGGGATGATCATACAAGCAAGGCATTTACAGTAACTTTTCAAAGCTGGACCAACGTCAAAGAAAGGAACACTTGGTAGATTGTCATAATTCTGCACCAGACACAAAACAGACGCACAGTACTTTTTTTTTTTAATTAGTTGCAGGTTGCTCTTGAGCAATTCATCAGATTTTTTTTTCACAGTTCAGTATGTAACTAGAATGTGGCCAACTGATGAAGCATAGATATGATTTAATAAAAATCAGAATCAGTAAACCCATCTTTTCCCTTCCTCCCCCTCCCCCAAAATAAAATCTTAATGACTTACAAGAAAACCTTGTATGGATGGATTCACAGACAGGAAAGGTTTTTGAAAAGAATTACATATGTACTGTAGTTAGTCACCATGGTAACCTTCCACAGAACCATGGATGGGGATTTTTTTTTGTTTTTGTTTCTCTCTTTTGGACCAATATCCCAACATAATCCTCAGGTTTAGAAAACAAAGAGAGTGATCATTACTATGACAGATTTTTTTTTCTTTTTTTTCCTCCTTTTTTTTCTTTTTTTTTTTTTTTTTTTCCTTTG
>VXAU01004928.1:340811-382265 GCA_013399695.1 Formicarius rufipectus
TTTTTTTCCTTTCTTGCAGAGGCTCACTGGAGGTCTGAGAACCCTAAAATGCTGTTGCTACATTTTCTTTCCAAATCAGAAAGCAAAGTGTTACCATAGTAACATGACTATGTTAGAAATGTCTATTTGCATAGCACATATAAAAGTAGAGGGTTTTTTTATTTCCTCTCCAGGGTGGGAGCTTTAGGGGAATAGCCATGCTAAAGAGAAAACTTTAACCTCAACCCCCCCTTTATGAAGCTCAATGAAATCTACAGAACACATCAGCCCGTAAGGGAAAACACAACACAGAAAATAAATGCCAGCACACCTTGTCACTGTTAAATATGTGATGCAGTAACACTGACTTCCTGATAATTTGGGCCTTATATTTCCTAGTTTTCTCTTATGACATGCTTTGGATTTTTTTTTTTTTTCAAAATATGCTCCCATTGTTATTTTTGTATGGCTGATTTTTTATTTCCCATTTACTTTCCAGAAGTATTTATTTTTGGAAAAAATGTGTGCGTATGCATAAATATATATGCATATATATGCATATGTAAGCATATATAAACATATATATGTGTGCATGTATATACATATACACACACATATATATATGTAAAATGATGACAAGTTAAGATTATGTAATTGCCGCAAATGAATTTCACATCTTCTGGTGTAGATTCTGTGCAATCTCAAAATATATATTAGTAAAAACAAATAAAAAAACCCAAAACAAACAACAGAAAACAAACAAAAAGGAAGAATGAACAAAAGAAAAACTCTCACTTTATATCCCTTGTGTTCTATACACCTATTATAAATAAGACATATTTTCCTTCTCCATCTCAGTGTCATAATTTATTTTATTCTTACAGACTGCAAGTGGTTTGCCGTATGTGCTTTCACTTTGCCATAGAGCACCAAGGAACAGCTATGTCAGTCACAGTACCGACACTCACTGTGCAAGGGACAGCACTGCAACAAGCCGAAGTGCCAAAAGGGTCAGTCAGAAAGAAATCCTGCCTTACTTCTAGAGGTGAGAAAGGTTCTCTGGTGTGTTGCTTTCTTGTGGGTTTTTTTTTTTTTTTTTCCCCACAACTTTACCAGTGATAGAATTATAGCTCTTTTGACCCATTGGCTTATAATCTTCTTGGTCAGACTTTGCTCTCTGCTCTTTTCTTAAATGCTTTCCCTGTGTTTAGTATAATCTGATAGTATAGCAGCTCAGTCTGCTTAGAAGTCATCCAAAGCAGACTACATTTTCGCTATGTATCTTATTGCCAGTACCACATCAGCCCTGTCCTAATACATCCTCAGCGGCCTGCTATTGTCTTGTCTTCTCCAGGCTTGTTCAATTACTAACAACACCCCTCTGTTCTACTGTATTGAAGGTACTATTTTTTTCTGCACAATCGTATTTGATAACCATGAATTCCTTCAAATGCAGCCTTAATCCACTGTGCATGTTATTGTGTTTCCTACTTGCCTCTTAAAACTTAGCATACCAAAGTGCTGTGCTACCTAAATGTGGTTTTTTTTTGTCTTTTTTTTTTTTTACTTCCCAGCTTCTGTATTTGAGGCAGCAATATTCAACTGCAACTGCAATCAGCCCTTCCCTCCACCACCCAGTCCTGCTCTTGACTTTGTTGACAGCCTAACTTTTTGGCTGGAAGGCTCCTTACTATCAAACACAACTTTTATAAATGCATTACCCATTCAAGTGAGGCTGCTGTAGCAGATGGATGGAGTGTGGATCTCCAAACATTAATGTTCCATTAGTGATTCAGGAGGTGGAGTGAAAGGAAATCTTATGTGAAGGATGGCAGAGCCCTGGATAACAGAAACAAATGGAACAATGACGGACTAAAAGCAAGAGAACTTTAACAAGTCTTACTGAGACACCAAGGCCTGTGTGAAAAATCCAGTACACACTGAGAGACACACAAAAGTCAGAAAATTGCATTTCAAGGTTGATATATCCTAGAGCACCTTCCCAGGATGCCTAGAGCTATTAACATCCACGGATTGCTCCATCTTCCCTCGGCTTTTGTACATGCCTGAACGCCCGCAGCACATGGCTTTGAGGATGATGAATGTAACAAGAGTACAGCAATCAGAATGGGTATCTTCTAGATAAAAGTCTTCCAGCTTTTAGTGAATACTTATTCACTGAGAAAGGAATTCTACAGACTAGGTAAGCTGTCCAACTCATGTCGGTTCCTGGAGAAAGAGCTGTTGCTTTCTCCCCCCTGTGCTTAAGTCAATGCTAGTGCACAAGGCATCATCACAAACCCCAACAGAAAGCATTTGACCAGTGAGTTTCCTCTAGGACTCAACTGTACCACAGAGCTGGTTGTGTGTTTCTCAGACCTTGTAATAAATGTTTGCTGGACTCTGAGGAGGCATCTCTTGAACTATGTACACCGGATGTCCATAGTCGCCGCTGACCTTTTCATAGTGGGGGCAAAAGACACTGTCTGCAGTCCTTAGAGGAATGATAATGTCACTGGGCTCAGAACCATTGTTGTTGCCACTGCGCTTTGGGGTGGCTAATGTACTAAGTGATAGAGTTGTCGTGTGTTGCGGGGAATGCTTCCTGTGTCTTCTCCGGTACTTCAACAAAAGAACCACCAAAGTGATGATGATGACGATGAAAATGATGCACCCTGATGCAATCCCTGCAAATAAGGCCACCTCTGAACCCAGTATACTGGAATGCCCAGCCTTACTGCCATCTGTGCTAGATCCTGGAAAGAATGGAAATACAATAGACAAAAGTTATTGCCATTCTGTGACCCGTTTATGTTGCTTAAAAATGTGTAGAGTAAGCAAGACTGGAAGAATCAACTGACAGCTTATGTTTGACAAACCAATTACCCTGTTAGATAGCTAAATGCAAACAGCCGAAGTCAGCAATCAATATTAAACAAGACTTTGTGTCTGTTGGTCTCACTTTTGTGCTGCTCCCAAACCACCCTGTTTCATACATCATCATCCATCAGTGAGGACTGGCACTGACAAGGCAGCCTTTGATGCACACTGCATCTTTTAACAGATGCTGGTCAGCCCCAGGCACAAGAGAGGGGTGGGGTAGAACTGGAAGGGAAAATAACACAGGGAAATGACAATTCTCAGAACAACTGGTACTGTTCAGTGTCACACAGTTCCCTCTGCTACTTTATCTTTCACATACTGATTTAAGTTAAACCATGCTTAGTACCTCTTTACATACACTTCTCTTGCTTGAACATGAAACAAAGGAGCTTGAGGCAGTGTGGGAGACAGGCAAAGTGACTACGGCATGTATCTTTTTGTATTAACTTACATTTAATTAAAAGAAAACAACACTATGTGTTTGGTAGTCAGGTAAAGCTCACGTGTTATAGTCTTTCGAATATTTGGTGCCACCACACCGTTACATTATTTGTCACAAAAATTAAATGAATGCTCACTTGACACTTTCTCTATTGAAGATTTGAACCAATTTCTCTCCCTTATGCTCACTCACAATGGAAGACTGATACAGATGCTACATTCACATAATTAATAACTCTTCCTTACTGGAGCCTCTGTAGGAATCGGCTGAAGCCTACCCAATGACTACTATATCAAAGATTCATTAGCCCTCTGTAACTAATTACAGAGTTAGCCAGAAAAACTTGAAGACTCTTTTGGGAAATCCGGAAATGCAGCATTCCCAATTACTAAATTTTCTTCTGGACGTCTTCAGTCTTAAGAGTTAGGTATTTTCTTGTTCATCTAAGGAATGAAATGCATCCTGAAGGTATTTATTTGCAATAATCTGTTTATTTTGTTTAGATAATTATAAAAACAAAATAAAATCTTTACATTTAGCAAACGACCAGTCATCTGTAGACTTTATATGGTCAGCTGAAAGATCAGGACATTAATTATAGATGCCGTGAAATATATAAATGGCTGTCGAGAACCACTTGATAATGTATTATACGGGAAGAGAAAGATAGATACTCGTTCATCTGCCAGAGTACTAAATGTAAGGCAGCACTGGCCACTCTAAAGCTACTTAGCAAATGTCCTATCCAAAAACGTTCCTGTAAATGAGTGATACTGTCACAGACATAATCGACTTCTACAGCAGAGTGGAAGAGGGGACAGAGCAGCTGTTGCCAAAACTTGCTGCTCCCAGTCACTATGCACCAGAGCTTCAGAACTAGCTTTTTCTTCATCTCACTATGAAAACATTTGCTTTTCTGGCACTTTAATGGTAAAATAAAATGCATTTGGGGACAAGGAGGAGACGTCCTGGAGTCCCACCACACCTACCTGAGTGGTCCTTCACAAAGGGGCTGGTGGTGGAACTCTTCCCATTGGTGCCAGCTTCCTGCTCGGGGCGCTTGGTGGGATCTGTGTGCCGGGGCAGCCCCGCCGAGTTGGGATCTAGGGGAGAGAAAGACGACTCATGCACCTTTGGCACTTGATGGTATGGAGCCTTACAGGCCAGCTCTAGGTACCTCGTGAGACACAAATGGTTTAACAGAAGAATCTTTATGCAAAGGACTGGGAGATATAAAAACATAATGGTTATAATTAGTTATTTCAGAGGTTTAAATTGTGAGGCCATCTGCAGAAACTACAGGGATTCCTGTGATTGGCAAGAAAAGCTTTGCATATGATATTTCAGTTTAACTGAGGAAGCTGATTGACTACTAAACCAACTTCTACTTGGAAGAATAATTCTTTCTTCCTGCACAATAGGTTATCTATATGTGAAAAGAGACAATGAACAAAACCCTCTCTGTAATCAGAATTCATAACAAGCAAACTATAGAAATATTAGCTTCCCTCTTTTCATGTAGTTTAAATCATTTTGAGCAGCAGAGTCATGGCTTTTGTTTTAAAATAAAAATAAAAATGACTGAAACACACTACTCCCAGGTGACCATTCCTTCTAGGGATCTCTCCAATGAAGAGATTATACTAACTGCAATTACACTAACCCTCCTTTCTGTAGAAATCTGTCAGTAGCCAAGGAAGAGAAAATAGGCTTTGCTTTCAGACTGTAAGGGAGGAATGACCACACTAGACTTGACTGGCTCTTTGCTCTACACTGCTAAAAGAAACCTGAAAACTAAAAAAGACATCGAGACTGACCAAAGTGATTTAATGAAACAGCAGATGGTCTTTACCTTGTCCAACTTTCATGAGGATCTTCATGGTTTTTGTCTGGCACACCCCTCCCTCCTGGTTATCCAGGCCCTCCAAAGACCCATTTGATGTTGCTGATTAAAAATAAAAGAAAAATAAATAAAAATAAAAATAAATAAAAACCAGGAAATCAACAGGTAAAGTGATGTGAACATGAGTGTCTGAAAGCAGGGATCTTTCAATCTACCAGGACCTGTTCCTGTTGCTTGGGCTGACCTATGGAAAGTTATGAAATGTTGAAAGCCAAAGGAATGAATACACTGGTAAGCTTTACAATATACACAAATGGAGGAATGTGTTATCAAGGTTTCAAATTTATCCAGGAACCATTTTTTCCTACGCACAATGGACTGACTGACTGACTGACTTGGACAAAAACACAACGCCTTGCTAATAGGAGATGGAGTCAGCTGTAAAGGAAGCTCTGGCAGGCTCAGAGGAGCAAAGCACTGAAAAATCACCATTCCCCCTCCTTGCCTAAACAATATCTTTATAATCACTACATTACACCTGCTTCCTCTATTACAAATCTCCTGCTGGAAGGAGCAAATGCATACAAAAGACTCAGGTGAAAGCTAAGATTCTGAACTGATTGGAAAACCATTTAGTATTTTAAAGCACAATCTCACTTTTCTCAGCATTGAGGAGCCCTTGCGGGGGTGGGTGGCAGAGGGGAATACACTCTATTCTCATGGAAACCTTTTAGCTCGTATGAACAACAGGGTGATTTCCCCTGTGTTTAAATTGTTCTTGCTTATCTAGGTGCCGGTTGGAACCACGCCAACCCTGGCACAAGCCGACACTGCCACACAATTCAAGCGCAAAGCAGAATTCCCTTAAAGAATCCAAACCACCAAATCATGGTGTATGGGTGTGCTGCTGGTGCCCAAGCCAGCTGTTGGCTGCAAAACAGCTGCTGGAAAAGGCTTTGGCAGCTCCTCAGCACTCAACACAGTGGTGCCCTCCTCACAGTGGCCAAGAGGGCACAATTGCCAGTGGTGAGCTCCGGCTTAGCTACGCAGGGAATGCACCAGGGGTGTTACTGCCCTGGTTGGTCAAGGCACGGAAATTTCACTGTCATTTCTTGGAGCTGTTTACCCAAGGCCCAAACCAGACATATGAGAGCCTGCACGCACAGGCACTAGCACTGGGCCACCAACTGGAGAAAACAAACAGAAAATGTGCTGTGCAGGACTCACTGCTTGCTGTGGCTGTGGTGAACTGCTTAAGAAGCACATGCCTGCCTCTGCCCCTCTCTTTTCAGCTCGTGGGCTTTACACTGTTCAGATCTTTGTTTTTAATTCTCAGTCCTTCTCTTTCACCTTCCTTGGGGATTTTCTTTCAAATGCAGTCTATGTATACTTCCTTTTTCCTTCACAATGTCTTCCTAGCCCCATGGCAGTATTTTTCTTGCTCTAATCTTCTCTCTAGCTGTAAAGATATAAACCCCATACCGCTGAACCCTGCTTCCTAGCCTTTGATCTGTTTCTTGTTTTTGTTCCACTTCTGACTCTTTTGTGACCAGCTCGAAATACAGCCACCATACAAACTTCCCAAATTGTGCTTTCTTTTCCTAAAATTCCCTTCTCCTCATACATGGTCCCTCCCAGTTCCTACTCTTGTTCCCTCCCCCCTGTAAAAACATGACAGTAAGCATATGGCAAAAACACTATTTAAAATACAAAAGAGCATATTGAGTAATTTAAGATAAAAGCTGATCTGCCACTGCATTCCCTGGTTCAGAAAATAATGGAGACATATAGTTTTGTTTTCTTTTGTGTTGGTGTTGGTTTTTTTTTGTTTTTGTTTTTGTTTTTTTTTTTCCCCCAGAGGGAAAAAAAAAATCAATACCAAGAACCCATCCTGGACATAAATCAAACGTGTCTTTGCTGAAAGTGTTTTTTATGATCTATTTGCCAATGTACCAGCACAAGGACATGGAGAAAAAAAGCAGTAAATAGAAATACCAAAGCTAAGCATCAACTGAATGTACAAGTAATAAACACTGACTTTGTCTTGTGGGGTTTTGTTATTAGATTTTTTTTTAATCGAGGTGGTGGGGACTCACTTCTTCTTAAACACCTTCTACTTGATTTTCATTGAATAGAGTGCTACTTCTTCTGAACATCAATGCCTTTTTATTCTTTAAAGGCCTACCCATTTAACCCACAGAGCAAGAGACCTCAATAAGATGCAGACGATGCAGTCTGACCTCAGTACAGAATAAGAAAGTAAGATGGCAAAAAGAATGCAAAATTACTTCAAATGCAGTCTCCAAACGGGAAGACCCAGATGTACAATGAGTCTGGTTGTGTGCCTACGCCAGCACAATCTGCCCTGCTTGCTTGCTAGAAAGAATGCTTTCATAGCTTTGATGTCAGATGAATGAATTTGCAGAAGTATTCACTTTTTCCACAGTTCTTCAAGGGATTTTAGGAAAGCCTACATTATAGCTCAGGGTACAGACTGCTACATCCTGAGGAATGGGGAATTTTCAAAGAGGTGCATTTCAGTGACAAAGCAAAGCTTCCATCTCAGCTTCTCCCTGTAATTAAACTGACAATTACCCAAGGCCACTGGAGGAAATTATTTTTCAAAATTCATTAAGATTATCGAAATATAACCTTGCATATCCCTAGTGTACCAGGAAGAAAGTGGGTAGCTTTAAACACATAGTTTCAATCTTTGAAAAGCTGTACAGAGAAAAAGAAGTAATCTGGGACAGCAGAGAAAACAGTTTCATACTGCTAATGCCCCTTGACAGTGTAGTGTGTAGAAGTCAAACAAGGGAGTGACTACAAAATATTCCTCAAACACTTGCCATGGCCTTTCTATATTGATCTCCAAATGAAAATTACACCCAGTATCATGTTAGCTCCTCCACTGCACTGAATTCCTCCACAGGAAAGTGACCTTGTACCTGTAGCTCTGCTCACACTGAAAGGATATTAAAAAAAAAAAAAAAATTAAGTGCCTGTAATAAGAGTTTTGGGTATAAACACAGACACATAACACAAGTTTTTTTGTGTCTAGAATGAAAATGCTACTTTCCAGTGTATTTATAAAATCAAATTTTAAACAGTCCATACAGTTTACATGAGCTACCATACATGTCCTTCTGCTAAGAGGACTAGATACTACTTTAATTTTAACATTAACAAATATAACTAGCGATTACTACGAAGTTTGTCATTAGTATTAAATGTTCTTAGAATCCCACAGTTCATTTTGTGTCAATACAGCAACACATAGAAACCTAAAGGTAAGCAAAATGTTGCTGAATAGGCAGACAAATATTTTTACATTTTTTGATGGTTAGATACCTCTGATTTTCTGAGATCTGTCCTGTTCTACTGGTGTGAATTGCAAAACTAATAATTGCAGTCAAAAACACATTAAATTATTCAGTCAACAATTTATCCACACCAACAAACACATATAACTGTTCTAAAATCTCTATTAATTTTAAACTTTCTTACAAAATTGTAATAATTTTTAGGCAATTTTTACAGTAGCTTATCAGACACCGCCTGCATTCCTTGAATACAATAGCAGCTGCCATTTTACAAGGATAAGTTTTAAACATTCAGAAAACATTAGTCTGTTACCAAATTATGGTTAAGCGTCTGCTGATACACACTTAACTTTGGAGAAGCTAGGATATAATTTCAGTTTGGTAAAACACTGCCTTAATATATCCTTTGCTGTACACAAGGGAGACAATAAATTATTCAGACCAAAAAACTTCATTCATATTTGCCTCCCCTCCTTTGAAATATATGAATTACATAAAACCAAACAAAAACTCCAACAAAACAAACAAAGAGACAAACAAACAAAAAAGCCTGGAACTCATGTAAATCATTTAAATGTTTTACATTTATTTGCTTTTAAAACTCCACAGCGCTGCTTATTGTACAAAATGCATTAGTCATAAATGCAGAGGCAGGGAATCAGTGAACAAAGCAGTCAGCTGAGAAGAATAGTTCCTGGCTATGATTCTTATACAGTCCCCATGGAGAGGAAGTAATATTACATTTTAATATGTCTTCATTTGATTGTTATTACTCTTCTTCCCAGGAGGCTAAGCCACTGCATGGATCATGGCTGTTTTCAACCTACCAGGTTGGTAACATTGCTCTAATCAGATAGAGAATTAAGCAAGCTACTGGATTTGTGCCTGTATATAGGTTTTCATTCACAAAGAGATTAGAAATGAAGGCACAGTCACAAAAATTCAACTTCCTTCACTCCTAAAAACACACATTACAAAATGAAAAAATGCCATCACAATTACTTAAAACACTGGCAGACAAAAATCTCAGCTTCTTAATACTGCTACAAGTATTACGCATAGTTTCGTGGTTTAGGATTATGAAAAGTATTATCTATTTGAAAATTAAATGCCATATCCTTTGAACCAAAACAACTTTAAAACACAACTATTTCTAGAGCTTGAATATGAAATGTACTACATAGCTGATGGTAGATTTTTATGACCACCGTACTCAATTTTTCTGTGAAAACTAAATGGGCCTTAAACCACAGATTATGGGAATGAATGAGTAGTGTCTACTGATAGGCAAGAGCAAACTGGCTTTGTTCCTCCTAAGTGTGCTGGACAATAAAAGTCCTTTGGCAATATATCAAAGACACATCACTGATGAGGTCATCAAAAATTAATTGCTGCTGATGTGGATCTGCTAATGGCAAATTCCGAATTAAAGGTTTCTTTGGAGTAGATCAGTTTTTCAACATTTTGCATTAAATACTGTTGAAATTCTGCATTGTAAAATAGGTTTTTCAAAATCAGAAAAAAATAAAATCATGTAACACTACCCATCTCCACTTTCCCCTGCTGTGCTTCTAAATGGAAAAGTCTAAAACAACAGCAAAAATCCATACAAGCTTTAGATCCAACAGTAGTAACAAGTTATTCTTAAAGCAAAGCTGCACTTGATCTCACATGCATTCTCAGGATTACTAAGTGCATGTAAAGTTTTTCAGGGTTTTTTCTTTTATTAAGAGAACACTATTTTGGCCAGGCACTATGAGTTTGTGCTCTTAACTGCTTTCATCTGCTTTTGGTACTTTTAATGTCTCTCTTAGTAAAGCACCAAATAAATAATTATTCTTTACCATATATTTAGATAATTTATGGGACAGGTTTAAGAACACCAGAAATCACCCACTGCAAAACCACAAATCACTGATCACAACACAGAGGTTGTTTCTAAACCATCCATGAACAAAGAACAAGGTAGCTGAGGTAATAGGAAGAGTGGTTTAATTACATGAAATTAAATTCTGCCTCCCGCCACAGTAGCAATGCTAGAACTGCATGGAGATCTGACACAACCAAAAAAATCCTGTTCAGGCCACTCACCAAAGAACAGGTATCTTGGCACACACTATGTTGGGTGAGCTGTAGAATGTTTAGAAAGAAGAGAAATATACTAATTTCAGACACCAGCAGCAAATGGTTTACCTTTGCTTGTAGTGATGACAAATAAGACTGACACTGAAACCTTCACTTTTTAACAAGATTAAACTGTCTTCCAAAATTTAACTATCAGTGGTCCCAAACCGGTACCATAAGTGCTAAAACTTAAATGCATTACGAATAGCTGCATGGAGTACTGTCATACACAATGTTGACTGCATTTTTATAGACAGAAAATAAAATCACAGCCTTTATAATGATATTACAAAGAAATAATCCTTAATTAAAAAACAAAAAGATAAAATCCCGCTGAATTTGCTCAATTAATATAATTTAGGACACCGAGACCGTAATGAAAAATATAAAAAGAGCTTACCGATAATTTTGCTTTTTTCTTACATGTCTGTTTTTTTTATTTGTTCTACTTGCCAAGTCAAGATGGCAGCAGAATTTTATGGAGTTTCTCAACCTAAAAGCCATTCAGAAACTCTCATTTTCTCAATTCATTCCATACATTGCTTAAAATTAAGACATTTTTTTTCCTTAAACAAAAGCTTATGGAATGTTTATAAATACTCCTGAAGTCAGCCTTTTTCTCTCTATCCACAGATGAGGAAAAACTTCAACACGAAGGAAAGGACAAGAATTCTCCATTCTTCATTTCTCATCCTTTTTTTTTTTTTACAGATTAAGTCCTATAGATAATCCTATAGACTGCAAGTCTCAGGATTTGTATCTAAACAGGCCCACAAATTACATCCTGCACAGCAAGTAAGCAGCAGTGCCTCCCCAGCCAAGCTAAAACCAGAACAAAATGAGGTAAAATAAAAAACAGGCCTCCTCTTGCCTAGAAAAAAGCAAAGGCTCTGCAGTGAAACTTTGTGATTCACTTTTCTAACCACTGCTCTAAAATTTATCTTGTCCAACTGTGAATAGCGTGACTTGTGGTGCTTAGATGGGACTCATGATATGGGGGTATTTATATAATTCCCCATAAAAATCTCCACTTGTTAAGAGAAGGGCAGATTCTATTACTGTTTCAATGGTTTTAAGGGTGCAATGTGGAGGGGACAATCAAGACAGCCAGTCAGTTCTGTACTGTAATATCCTTTGGTATATACCGACTGTATAATTCTAGGCACATTTCTGCAAATCCACAGACTCTCTTAACTCACCTCTCATGTCATCTGATAGCACAAAGTAGGGAGAGAATTGTAAAGTTTCCTACATTCAGAATGATTTTATTAATTCCAGGGAGGCATGGCACTGTGTAAGAAAAAGACAGGTGGTAAAAACAAAACCTCTTTATGTCAACAAAGTCTTTTCATGAAGGGAAAAGGAGACAGTGAGCAAGACAGTGTTGGAAAATACAAAAAAAATCTGTGAGATCTGATTAGTTACTGCTACACATCATTTTAAAAACGCCACCACTTTCTTGCTGAGTTAAGGAATACCACAGCAGAAGTATACTAAACAGTAAACTATTTGCTCAATTATTATCCATAACTGAAGGTCACAGCTTCCACCCACCCACAATGAAATTCTACTTGCTTCACTGCTGTCAAGTGTCCCTTTATAAAATTCTCTTGGAATGATTTAGATACATAAAAAAGTTCCGGAAAAGCCTCTCAATACTGTATCACTATGAATGACAATCTGAGTCTTTCATTACAGTTTAGGATTTCTAAAAGTATTTCAATTCCACATTTCACATACTCTGAGAAACGTTGTCAGATAATGATCCACTGCACACATGGCTGCCTCTAGTTTACATAAACAAATTATATATTTGTGAGCACTGAAGTAACTGCGGCAGATGTAAGCCCACTAATTATGGTGTACTTAGTGTATATCAGAAAGTATGCATCTAAAACAGATTACTAACTTAGTTAACTTCACCAACCACAAACAAGTATTTTATGTAAGTTTAGCCTTTCTCCTGGCATGCTACTGACAAAAGCCTGTCATGGATGGGGAAAAGTACCTCCCCACTACCACAACAAGCTTTGCTTAACAGTTCAGCTGAACAGAACTAATAGAATTAGTTAGCATTCCAGTTACACTGATTGTTGGTAATGACAAGAGGGCCTGCTGGAAACAAAAGCAGGAGCTTTAACATTAAATGAAGACCCACTTTCTGTATAATGCAAATTCAACGTTACCCTACAAGGATGTTCATCTGCCTTGAAAACCTCTCTGGTTTTTATCTGTGGCACTTGGATAAGAAAGGGTTATAGTGAAAGTTCATATTAAATAAATAACAAACCTCTTGCTCATTCTACTGTCACTAATTGCATGCAATGATATTAATGACCCAGTAATTGCTATACGAGTAGCACTGAAGTGGAAAACATCATTTTGAGGCAGAGTTCATCTCTAGGTGGTAAGACTTCACCAGTGACTGAGTTAATGCCTAGTGACAGTTTAGAATATAACACTATAGATGAGAAAATGTGCCAGTCTCATGGTTATAACAGCTTAGATGGACATGATGTTATTTGCTTTGACCACACAGAGTCCAGGAGTAACCCCAATAAAGTGCCACAGTCAGACTTTGCCCTGTAGATGAACCTCATTCCTTTCAGGGGAGATGCTCTGTACCATAACAATCCAGAGCAATTTTCCACATGTTTGCTTCAATAAAAGAATACCTTCATCTCCTGCTTTTACATGGAGGACAGCAAAAGTGTGCTTTATTGCAAAACACAAAAAGCTATTTACATCATCTAACTATCCTTCAGCAACACAGAGTTTGGCACCTTAGTACTGAGATCAATTATGATACTATTGGATGACTGTGCACTTGGCAAAGACGATCAGAAGTTAAGCACTGTTTTGATTGCAGTATGCTTATGTCTGTGTTTAGAGCTCTAAAATACCCACAAAGCAAACCTTAATGAGGGAACATTGCAAAAATAAAGCAATCTGAATTTCCAGTGTGCTACAGGACCTGCAGTTAAAACACTTGCCATTAAGAAATTAAGCATTCAGGTTCTTTAGAAATTATCACATAGCCACATTCATTATGGTTCAATTTAGGAAACTCTGGTGGACAAATGTTAATGCTTCAGTGTTTGGAATTTTGAAAAGTTGCAACTAGACAGGCAAAATAATACTTTTAATACTTAGGTTCATACAGTTTTTAATAATTCACTAGCATTTTAACATTATAACAGTATTTTGTTTTGTTGTTTTTTTGGTTTTTTTTTTTTTTTTGGGTTTTTTTTTTTTTTTTTTTTTTTTTTTTTTTTTTTTTACCATGAATTATTAACTAATGTCTTGATTCAGCTACCAAATCTGCTGTGGCAGCCTCTGGATGGTAAGTGGAATCAAGTTTCAGCACAGGCTGGGGCCAAACACATGGAAAGCACCTCTGTAAAAAAAGCCTAGAGGGTCCTGATGGATGCCAAGTTGAGCATGAGCCAGCAATGTGCCCTCGTGGCAAAGGCGGCCAACAGCCTCCTGGGCTTGATCTGTCAGAGCACTGCCAGCAGACTTAGGGAGATGATCCCTCCCCTATACCCTGCACTGGTGAGGCCACACCTGGAGTCCCGGGTGCAGTCACAGGCTTCCTAGTACAAGACAGACATGGACTCACAGGAGCAAGCCCAGTAAATGCTCATGAAGACTATAAAGGAACTGGGGCATCTGTATAGGAGGAGGGGCTCTATCCTTGGAGACACTCAAAACTCAGCTGGACACAGTTCTAGGCAACCAGCTGTAGCTGGGCCTGCTTGAGAAAGGGTTTGAGCTGGGACTAGATCATCTTCAGAGGTCCCATGCAAACCAAATCATTTTGGGATACTGCAATCATCTGTGGTGATGTGGTCTAACGCATTTATACGCTAACATGCAATACATGAAAAACAAATAATTTTCAGTTTTCCTGTCAAGATTTTGATTCAGAATTCTGTTTCTCTCACAGCAGCTCAGTGAGCGCATAAGGACTAGTCTGCTGCTGCAGTTGAGTGATTTTTGCTGTCTTCATCTACTGAACAGAAAACAGATAAATCATGCTAACAAAGATCCCAACATGCTTTTTAAAACCAGCCTTATCAGCTTAATATGGACTCTTCTCCAAGAACATCTAAGACTACCTTAAGCCTAATCCTGCTTTTTATTCACAGAAATATTTGCATGATTTTCTCGGGACTGAAAAAAGAAACTGGAAGACTGCCCATTAGAGCTTAGTTTTATAGTCTGATTTAACAGTAATAAACCCTGAAATAGTCTTCATCCAAGGTTTCCAGGATTGACCAAAGTCGGGAAAGAAAATCCATACTGACATTTAACCCTGGTTTTCAACCACTGCAATCCTGTGTTTTAGCTAATGCATTTCTCAGACAAAAAAAGTACATTTCCATCCATTCCAGCTACATAAAGACTTTAATGAGGCAAACAATTCCAAATCTTTAAAATCAGTTTCATTAAAGCCTTTATAAATCCTTATGCAGTTCTTCATCTTTTATTTTAGGACTTAGAATACTGTAACATGTAACAGATATAATACAAACAACTGTTTAAAGACTAATCACTCTACCTGATAAGCTAAATGCTTAGGTACCTAACTTAAGTAAAAAACAAGTGAAATGTGTTTCATTATGGTAGTGCTCTTCCAAGTTTCAGTTTAGACAGACACTTTCCTCATATCATGGTATGTCTCCCCAATACACCCCCGCCGTTTTAAACAGATACTCATATCTTGAATATAAAGCATAAAATACAGTCTCAACCCAACATTTTTCTGTATGTAGCTCTGATAAGGATGTTTATGGACAAACATACATAACTTCGAGAAGATCAGGGTTAAAGCTTTATTTTGCAAAGCACTATGAATGGGATATATATAAAGACTTCTAAGTGAGAGTATCTTTCCTGGTGACCGTACTGTATTTCCAGTATTTATAAATTGTTTCTAAGGAGCTATACAAGAGAGAAATATAAATAGTGACTGAAAATATTAAAGAGTTTCTTATGAAATTTTAAAACCTGTTCAATTCTTGAGTATTTCCTGAATAATTTTTTCTTCCAGTCTGAATAATTATTCATTTTCATCTGATTCCATATCTGCTTGGAATACCTGTGGGGGTGTGGGGGAAGATAACTGCATTTTTTTCACAAGATGCCATCAATTAACAAACTGAGCATTCCTATCTTTCATTTCCTTCCCTTAGGAATAGAGACATAATAACAGATTTTCTGCTGAACTATCTCTGCCTACTTTAAAGGAGATAAATGATTGGTAAAGCTTAGGTAATTGCACCAAATATGAACAAAGTCCATCAATATAATACAGCCTTATTCTCTTACAAGACCTGTGTGGTCTGGGACAAAACCCCAAAGGACCATGACTCCATTAATCCTTTACGTCTTAGACTCTGTTAGAAACCTGAATCTGAACAGACAGTGATTTTTCTCTCCAATAATATTATTTGTATAAGCTGTATTTATACTTAATTCAGCAAGAGCTAAGTGGTATTGCTAACATAGCCCTTAAAAGAACTCTTCAGCAAAGATAAAGACTGACCCCTGGATATCATTTTACACTAAGAAGTAATTATTTATCTAATTTTCTGAGAGAAGAGGAAGAAAAAAGAAAGAAAAAAAATGGGATCTGTATACAAATGGAATCAGAGTGACTATTATTACACAGGCTTTCATTAACACCACCATCACCAAAAAAATAAATAACAGTAGATTCCTGGACCATGGAGTCTTTAACAAACAGTAGGGGAAACGTCCTTGTTGCAAAAGAAAAGGAATTGAAATTTTGATAAAGTTTTTGATCCCATTTAGGCTAGTTTTGAATTTACTTCAAACAAAGGAAAACCTGTTTACTGTTTCCTTTTGGGCAGCCCTTGATAGGTGATTTGGAGGTTCCAGGGGGCAGCAGGCTGAAATCTGACTCGAAATGTTTTCAGAATGCCCAGCCAGACAGATTTGTCAGTGCTTAAACTGGTCAGAATACTAAAACAACATTTTAATGTGAATCTATTTGGCCATGCAAAGAGATTTATTCTTCCCAGCTGGGCCATACTTCAGGGCACAATCCATATTGTCCTTTAATATGTTCTTCCTCAGACAGTTATTGCCCTTTAATTGTAACAGAATGACAAAATGAAAACATAAAAAGCCCTGTGATTTTTTTCAAACACAGCTAATGCTGAAGTTTCAGAATGACTGTTTTGATTTTAAAAGCCACAATACTATTAAAGCAGTTATCCAAACTGTAGTGCTACTAGCCAGTATAAACCTTTAAATCAGTCAGGGATGAAATATATATTTATGTGCATGTGTGTGTGTATGTATGGTTTTTAATTTAAGCCAGAAGCCAATTAGGTAAGTAGGTCACTTGAAAAAAAGTTGATAAAAAAATATTTAAGGAAAGCTGCATATTCCATTTTGCCAATGTCAAAGCCAATGAGCATCATCAGCTTGGCAGGTTTGGCTAATGAGGTCCAGGCAGAACAAGCCATATAGGGGAATCTTTCAGAGAACCATTCTGTAGCCCCTTCCCAAGTCCCAAGCCATCCTATTACAAAATTGGAACAGGTGAAGATATCACTGCAGGTGACTTATTTTTTAATGCTGATGATGTCAGCCCATAAACTTCACTTTACTTATGTAAAAGAAGAGATTAAGAGTGAAGTATGTGCTTGCTTGGCCAAACTATCTAAGGAGCTTGACAGTAGCTAGAAGGCAGGTGGCACTGCTTCTTTTCCTCTGGCATAGCTTCCCACAGGATTCCCCTGGTGCTCCCTCAGCACAAACCCAGGGTATTGCAGGACACTCTATGCCCTCTGACTAAAGTCCAAGTTTACTGGGAAGGGTTCAAAACAATTCCTGTTCATCAAAAGGAAACATCTTTGGCATATTACATGTGTTTGTACTATGCTAACATCTCTCCCTCCCAAACAAGAAGAAACACTGCATCTGAGAGAAGTACTGAAGTAGTGACACTGCGACCCATGTACTTGCTGATCAATCCCTCCATATTGAGAACATACTCCTTGTTTGTTCTGAGCAATTCACAACAGCAGAAAATTATGCTTCATTCCCTAACCATGCAGACATAAAAAGACTTTTTAATGCAAACATCATAGTTGCAAATATTCACACCCTTCTGTTTAAGTTTGCCCTTCACACAGATATTTATGTCGTTGGGCACGATGTATCTTCCTTCATGCATCTGATTAAAGATTTCCTTAGAGATTTATGATATGTTAGCTAAATGGTCACATATTTTAGGATAATCAAATGTTAATACTTCTGAGATCTCAAGTACATTTGACCTTCTCCAGTTCTGCTGAAAAGAAATCAGGTAACTGTAGGGAAATGAATCTATTCATTTCCCAGGAACGAAAAATTGATGATGGCAAAGAAGAGAAAAGCAAGGACACTCTGTTACATCATTTATTCACTTTCACAGTACCATTCAGTATTGTCTTTCCAGTTGCTGCTGTTCACAGAATTAACTCTTTGGATACTGACATTCATACTGAGAAATACCTTATCAGGAAATTGATTACTTTTCTTTTTCTTTATTATTGAAGTACCACTAAATGTGAAAACGGGTATCAGAAACTCATTTACACTTCTACTTTTTAAAATACTGTGAACTGTGGAATGAGACGATTTGCATCTTTTATATGCTTAGGCTTTGGGAAGCACTGAATAGAAAAGATCTCCGTCTGTTATACCTATCATGAAACACATCTGGATGATTTAAAAATTATGGCTTGAAGAATTCCTGTGCAGTCACATGTCCCTAAAGGTACACAGGGCTCAGGAAGCTGCTTCATCCTGCGTTGTAGTTCCTTGTCCCAAAATGACTAACACTCTGATCTGAATATAGATTTTACTGTTTAATACAGCTCCACAAACCACATACTATTACCTTAGAGAAACAAACCGTGTTTTCAAATAATGGCAAGATGATAAAAGGTACATGATGAGGCACAAAACATTTAAAGGGCTGACAGCAGCCTGCCGGTATAAATAGCGTGAGATTAGACTGCAGGAGCAGCCACAGCAAGCGCTGCAAAGCTGCTGAGCTCAGTAAGCTCTTGTGTCAGGTTTGTTTGATGCCCCTTAGTTGAGGGAATGCAAGATCCTAAAATACTTCAAAATCAAAAGCTGGCACATAAAATGCATCACTGCCTTCATTTCACAGCACTCCCAATTCCCCAGAAAACCCAACAAAACAAGCAAGACAAAACTCAAAGCTACCAAACAGGAAGGAAAGAAGGGAGGATGGAAAGAAGGGAGGACAGAAGGCAGGATGGAAGGAAGGACAGAAAGAATTGCAGGTCTGTGAATAGGGATTTATGCAAACGATTCACAGCCTGATTTGCATACATGATTATGATATATTATAATATAAAAATGAGCAAATGTCCTGACTACCAGAACTTGCATTGACTAGGCTGTGTCATGAGCTTTTGAACACAAACTGTTAAAACCCTATCTAGTTTCAGTATCTCTGTAAAATGGTGTTCTAGCTGAGCACTGGCCTAGTTTTCTACCCCTCTCAGTGTTGCTGAGACCAACATCACTGAGTTTATTGTTTCTTCTTGAATGACAGAAAAGCAAGAGTTTTAGCTTAAGGATGGCTGGGTTTTCAGGGCTGGGGTGTTTTTTTTTGTCCAGCCTGTTAAAATGTATGGATACCCTTGCAGAAGCTTGGTCAGTGTGCTAGCAAGAGTGATAAATTAGCCATTTGTTTATGCTACAAAGAGCAGGAAAAGTAATACCCTAAAACACTCTGGTATTGCTGCTAGGTCAGTGTGATTTTTGAGGCATTAGGCTGAAGGCTGAGTAAGTCCTTTAAACCAAGTTATACCATAATCTTACAGGAAATGCAACGTCTATTATGTCCTATTGCTATAATGAAATAATTACACAAAACTAATGAAAATGAGACGTACTTAATAATTCTCTGGGTAAATCCATGGCACAGATATGACAGAACTGACAGGGAATCAGAAAGCTCCATTTGTACCCACAATTTTCACATAATAATTGTAATATTTGTTCCCCTACAGTTGGTCTTCTGTGGATGATTTTAAAAGCAACACTAAATACTAGACATATTTCCTCATTTAAGCAAAATATTTGAGCATGGTCATTTTAATGCTACACATTATCAGTGGAGTTACAGATAACTACCTCTTAACAGCTAATCTTGTCACTTTTACTCTGGTAAATATCTCACTGGATTTCAGTGGGAAGTTTGGCAAAATTAAATACTGTTTAAGTGGGACCAGGTTTTTATATGCCATGTGACTAAAAGAGAAAGCACCTATATTAAGTGATCATTAAAACAAAAAAAATGATGTTTTGTATCTCCCACAACTGCTATTTAGTAATTTCTACAATTAATATTTAGTACAGTGAATTAGTTTCTGTCACATAGAACCTGTTTAATACACAATGTGTAGCATTTTGAGTATAACTGGGAAGTGAGCATTAATTTATATTGAATGTATTTTTATTTTAAAATTATTTGCTCAGAGCACTTTTAAAACTACCAATATTTTTAATTAAGAATTTATGAAATATTTATATAATATATAAAAATATAAGAAATATTTATACTGGCAGACATCACATGAAAAAACTCCAGTTTTCAAGGAGGTAGCAGAAATGTGTTTGGGAACAAACTTTTTAGCAGGGCCTGTTTTGATCGGACAAGGGTTAATGGCTTTAAACTAAAAGAGGGCAGACTTAGACCAGGTATATTGAAGATGTTTTTTACATGTGGTAAAACACTGGAACAGGTTGCCCAGAGGGGTGGTAGAAAGAGAACTCTAAGCAAATTGATCTAGTTGAAGAGGTCCTAGCACACTGAATGGAGCTTGGACTAGATGACCTTGAGGTCCCTTCCAACTCAAACTATTCTATGATTCTGTGAAATAAGACACACCAGTATCTAACTTCCTTGTAACTGCAGAAAAGCCAAAACATAGAATTTGTTCCATCTTCTAGTAACTGGTGATACTTGCTCGACTTCAGAAGTGCCCATGGGGCTACATGAGATCTGCAGGGCACAGCATTACAATGACAAAATCTAAACGAATGTAAATTGTTGCTGCACTGCTGAGGTCTAAGCTTATGCTAACTCCTGATTCCCATCATTAATTTTACACATCATAACTAATTTGAATCACTTAACACAATAGCCACCTCCAGACTTGCTTTCAGCCATAAATCCCTCATGAAACTAAAACTCACATGAAGTTTATTTTGTTGTACAGAGGCTGTGCCATGCACATTCATTTTGCAACCCAGGAGCACAAAAAAGGATGAAATACCAAATCGTGCTAGTCTAGGTTTTGCCCAGGAACCCTCCCAGCTACTGTATGGACACAGTAGGTATGTTCTGAGAAGAGTCATGATGAACTACAGCCCCTCACCAGTAATCTTTCTCAGCAAACTACACTGTCAATATTGGCATGAAAACGGCCGAAAGACATTTTCCGTGAGAGTGCCTGGAACACATGAAGCAATGGCTAGCCAGGTCATATAGGATGCCTCATCTCAGAATAGCTGGGTCACCATACTACTCCTGGCATAAGAAGACCCAAGGACAACATGGCACATCCCCAGGGCTGTGGGCAGGAAATGCATCACAGTTTAGCTGTATACAACTCTCAGTGTGAATACATGACAAAATATTGTGCACAAAAACGAAGCCCTTTACAGGCACAGAAGTACAATCTTATTTGATTTACACAAACCAAGGAAAAAAGAGACAGCGACCCTTTGTAAATCAGGAATACTGTTGAAAATATGCTGGCAAGAAATTATTTTCAGATAAAAAATACAAACCCATTCATACTCCTCTTAGTTTGCTTAAATGAACAAGACAGTGTACAAAGGAATGAACAAGTACATTCAAAAGAATGAACAATTAAATCTTGCAACTTACATATGACGTAATAGTCTTTGTTCTTCTGAAATTCCAGGCCCCAGAGATTAGGACTGAACTCTTGAAACTTGATGGTAAACTTAACATCTTGATCTGGCTTGGCACAGTTGAGTAGAGGTGTATTGTCCTTTTTAATAGCACAGCTATCTGCTTGGTCTTTATCAACCATGTAGACCTTATAATATTCATATTGACCAACAGTTTTAGAGTCCACCTTTGGGCATATAATATCCAGTTTGTCTCCTATTTGTGGATATAGTACCAATCCTTGTCCAGGAAGGAATCTAAAATGGGGAAAAAAAATGGGGAGGCAGGGGGAGAAAAGAAGAGGGGAAATGTGAGACACTTGATAAATCTCATGCAGAAAAGTAGCAACTGTAGTGAACAGAAAGGAACAGACAGAGTTTCCAAAGCTAAAATGACAGACTGAGCGAATCAAATCTTAATAGTTCAAGTTTGACTCAGTATCAACAAGACATTTATTTAGATCTTGGAAATTAGAGATCGATTGAGTCTTATAGTCCTTATTCCAATTTTGGAAACTAGCAGGTTCTACATCTCTCTCTGACAGGCACTTTTGTTTCTTCCACGTTTGGTATGTACAGCAGCTAATGCAATATCTAGTGGGCTACAATCCTGTTTTTCTGCTTTGGTAACAGTTCTACCATTCTTGCACATATTTTGCTAATATTGGAAGTGGGAGAATGACAAGAATAATTGTTCAAATCTTCTGAACAGTCATGTGGGACAGAAAACAAGTTAGATTTTAAGAGATAACAACATCTTGAGATGGTGATTGATATTACTAGTATAACACAAAGTATCAGTCACTTAACAGGACCATGCTTACAGACCTGCAATGGATGGAGATCTACCTGACCCAAAGACCACACATGTTTCTGATAAAACACTTATATCCAAGAGTGTGACCACTACACTACAAGGGTTTCTCTTCATAAATTCCACCATTACTGTCACTATTTTATCTCTTTTTATATATTTTGTGCTAGAAGGGAAACAAGGGTGTGCTTTTGCCTTAGTATGGCAACACTTCTTACACAAGCTGACAGTGAGCTTTAATGTTCGCACTTAGGCATAATATTGTATCTTTCTACTCTGAATAATTAACAGGCAAACATCAACACTTTTTCATGGAAGAAAAGCATAAATAATTATTTATAGTATTGATTAATCCACAAAATGAGGAGTCTTGTTCTCACAAGGACAAAAGCCACAGCAGGTTTGTTTTTCTCCCCATTAAGATATATTTGTTCCAATTCAGGCCAAGAAGTCCATGTTTTAGAACGACAGCCAACAACACAACGTACTCGAATGCACAGACCTAAAAGACTTTCATTCTTCTTTTTGCTGCCTGCCAGCCTTTTCCAAAGCTCTTCCTTAATGGAAAATCGGCCTGAAAAACCAACTGAAACAACTGCTGCCTAATGAACACCCTTCTCCAAGTGCTAACAGTATTTAAACAGCACACATAGTAAATCTAGCTTATTCACAGCCAGCATTCCTAGAAAGTTTAAATTAAGAGTATTAAGGCCCACGCAGAACAAAGCTGTAGGCGACAGTGACCTCCAGCCTCTGGCTTGGAGGAAGGAGTGACCAGCATGTAGTAGTGGTGGGGGAGAACTTACTGAATTAAAGGATGATGCAACGCCCCAAATTTTGCTTGCTCCCATACAATTCAAGTTTATGATTTGTGCTAATTGAGCAGGATTATTTTCACTCACAAAGCCTGTGTAAGAATTATATTTGTTATGAAGCAGCACGTAACAGAACAAAGACTTGTAATTACAGATTTAGGGAACTAGAACAATGAAATGTTATGGCAAGAAAAGCGACTGTTGATGTATAAATCACTGTGCTCTTTTGTGTCGTGCAGTGTAATTTCCAGACTGAAGAAACTGGGCTTGGCCACGGCTCCTCAGAACAAGACTGAAGTTGGAGACAGGGCAAAGCTGCGCCTCTTCCTCTAGTTTTCAGACACGCCAAAGGCATGCAATGACTGCCACTTTCCTGAAAGCCCAAATGGCAAAACAAATGGGAAGGTGGAAAAGCATCCTCACAGTTATCAGCCTAGTGAAAGATGACCAGATGTACGTGTAGATGTGGCACTTGGAGACATGGGTCAGCAATGAACACTGCAGTGCTGGGTTAACAGCTGGATTAGATGGTCTTACAGATCTATCCAAACCTAAGTGATTCTATGATTCTGCAATTGAGGGAGAGGCCAGTTCTGCAAGGGAGCCAAGGAAAGGTGGGCAAGAAGATCCCAGCCTACTGACATTCCCAAGGGAGCAGCACGTATCCCGTTTCTGGCTCTCCTTGCAGATCAACTCTGACCAGGTAAAGGCAAAGTGACAGAATTTTTAAGCCAACCTCCATCACCTGTGACCAACTTTACCACCTTGTCTGACCACAGCCCCATTTTAACTTTGCTCCTGTGCAGCAGCATTGTAGCCAGGAAGATGACAAGTACTCATGCCAGGACAAAGGCTGGTCACTGTATGATCCCACTGCCACAAATATTTCTTCTTGCTAGCAATTCTTCACGTAACAGGAATGTGTAATATGAAACACATGAGATTTCAGATATTTGCTTTTAAATTAATCCATTCAGATTTTCAAGCATAACAAATAAAAAATTAGTAAGGTTAGATAAATGCACCTCTCTGTCATTATCAATAATATGACCCAAAAGCTGCTCTGAAAAACAAAAACCACTGATTCTAATTTGAGATTTTGTGAAACAGCCACAGTACATGTCCCTCTCTGAGCACAAACAGGATGGGTTAAGAGACAGCATGCCAGGCAATCCTCAGAAACAGCTATGGGAAAGAAAGCACACCTGTGAGACTTGGCTCAGTAGTCAGGAATTGCCCTGTAAAAGGTAGAGGACAGAACTGCCCCCAACAGACAGCTAAAACTACATTTTAGAAGAGCTTTAAACCAGTGCACTTGTTAGACTTTATGCAAGGGGAATATTCTTGCTATGACTCCAAAGTCTGTAGAGATTTAGAACTCAACTCAGCAAATCTCCTTCCACTTGAGCATCTGAACTTGTAGGATCTAACACTGACGAGATTAAGCAAGTAAAGATGCTGAACATGCAAGGATTAATCTGAGAACTTGATTGTACTGAAATATTTTCCACAGTTTGTAGTTTTGTGATCTTTGCAAGAGAGATATTTTTCCAATTTACTTTCCTTATTTTCGTACAACAATAAAGTACAAATATGGATGGAGATAATAAAAGTTTCATTCTATGTATTACAGTTCAACCACAAAACTCAAGTGGGTGATTAGTGGTAGGCATGATTATTATCCCTGCATTTGTGTAATAATTTTGCTACTGTAGTTTTTATAAATACTTTTAATAAGTAATTTGTTGGGTACAAAGCATTTTCTGAAGCTATTTAAGAAATGTAAGGAGGATTAAGATTACTGTTTTCTGTTCTTATCTTAGAAGATCTTCCATCTGAAGAAAAAAGATAGGACAATGTACATTCTGCCTTGGTAGAGGTTACAAAACCTTTAGGATTAATCCTGAATCTTTACTTCTGCAAGTGTTGATGTGGCCTTAAGTATTCCAAAGCAGCATCAACATTGATGAAATGGATACCATCTATAAAAATTAAGTTAATGAAATGATTTTAAAAGTCTGATCAGAATGTGCCTTCAACTGATTAAAAGAGCTTTTTTTTCCACTAAACCAGAAATACAATAAAGACAGAGTGAGAGTTTTTCAGAATCCTGCAACAGGATCCTCCGGATCTGTTGCTCCAGTGGTGGCTTGGGGCAGTGGCATACTCTCCAAGCAGTCAGGACAGTGACAGTACTGGAATCACTGCTTTCTATAAAAAGTTGCCTTTCTAACTTTCTGAGTTTCAGCTCTAAATACTATTTCTGGGAAACTCACATAGTAATATAGGCCCTGGTACCCCACCAGAAACTTAGGAGGTAAGTTTAGCGAGCTTCCCAACTCATTGCTGTCAGTAGTCAGATATAGTGAGATCCTTAGAGCATTTGAAAAATCCTGCTCACAATAAATAATCCTGGTGCTTGCTGTGAAAAAGCACAGAAAAGTATATTAAGAATCATATAAGCTGTACGATGAAATTCATGTGCTTTCTGTCTGGCACTTTTGGATACAGATGGCATTTTTACTGTCAGCCCAAAACTGCTGTATTGTGGGCAACATTTGACATCTGTGAAAAGCCCATGAATGTGAATCCCTCCCACACGTCCAACTAGTCATGCAACTTATCAAGTAAAAACAACCTGCAGAGTTCCCAAACATTTGAAAAAATAATTATTATATTTGACCAGAAAAATGCAAACAGAAAACAGGAACACATAAAGGGAAAATAGGAACAGAGTAGTTTGCTCCCCATTCACACCAGTGCTACAATGTCTTTTACATACCACACTTATTTTAAGGCCCACCAGTAGTCTCCTGGCACTAATGTACCCTTATTGGTCAGTCCTCTAGAAGTTAAATCTGATTGTGAAATTTTATAAAAAATAAAACACACATTATGCCGTTTTCAACTGATTTCTTAAGAATCTGCTTAGTGTTTGAGAAACTCAAAACATTCAACCATATTAAATTACAAAGGAATTTTGCTTTATGATAACCACTCAAACCTGCCTAATCTCATAATAGCAAACTCTCAAAAAAAAGAACTTCACCTGCCCACACCCTTTTTCACTGAGAATATTCTTCCATTTTTTTACTACACAGTCATTTCTGAAATTGTAACATTATCAACAGATAAAACTCTAAGAGAAATAAATTCTTAAAGAGTTTTTGTTAATCAGTATTGACTGATGTAACCAAGTATTTTGTCACGTTTTTTCCAACTTGCAGAACTATACAAACATATATATGTACATATACTATATAAATATATAAATGCACACTTAGTTTTAACAGTATTCTAGTAATTATAAAATAAATATGATTTTAGAAAGCATGTTAGTACTTGTTGCAAGTCTTGTATATTTAACTGGGGAAACAGTGCCAAATTTCTTTGCTTTAATAACTTACCTGAACTAATTGGTATAGGTAGTTGGTTTTAAATTAATGTCACAAAAATAGCCCCAAAAATGTGAGCAATCAAGACACTTTTTAAAATGCAGCCTGAAACCTACTGTTGGAGAATCCTACCCACTTAACTTCATGAAGTTTAACTATCAGCCTGACTATATAGTTATTCATTGAAAAGTTTTATTAAGGAAATGTCATGAATACTAATAACACAGTATGTTACTCTGTTACTTGTAAAAGTGCAAACTGAAACAGAATACAGAATGACATTCCATGTACAAGTCCTTAGTTTAAAAAAAAATTGGTTATTAAATTATTATTGGTTATTAAGTAGTGTATGTATTTATCATCTGACTTTTGAGAAAATAATAATATTCATATTTTGAATATTACTTTTTCCAGTATTGAGAAATACTTAACCAAGGCAAAAGTCCTAACCAGCTTGATACAAAGAAAATAAAAGCTTCAACTAATGATTTCAGTGAAGTAGCAGTGGGCTAATAATGATGAAAATCAGTTTACTCATTCCCCAAAACACTGAACTGAATAAAATCCAAAAACATAGAGCAGAGCTCTCTGTAAGAGTTCTTTGCTCTATACAAAGCTTTCACATTAGTTTCTGTCATATTCAACAACATATACAAAGATATGCCATGTGGATATAATGTATCCACCCAGCTGTAAACATGAAATGCCTTTTTTGCAGACACGGTGATTTTATAGGACTCATCTCACTCCAGTTTAAATGGATTAAGTGAACATGACTTCAATGAAAAGAGGATCATTACCTGCTGTGGACAGACAGAAAAACAAGCTTCATCAAAAAAAGAGTAATATGGAGTCTGTCTCAAAATGGGTATGTAACTTTGTGAAAAAAGAAAGGCACTATGCTTACGTTAAGTCTCTGTAAGATAAAATACCACAGGGTGACACAGCAAGATGACAGACTGGCTTTATACACAGACTAGCAAATAAAACTTTGAAAGCAGAAAAAAAGTACAGCATTTCAAGGTATTAAAATTCCTTTAAGTGAGTTATGGAAGCTACTTTTCCTTGCCTGTGCAGTCTTATTAAATCATTTCAATACTACAGTGAAGTTTCACAGAACATGCTCAACAGGGATGCTTTTGAATTTAAATAAAATTTCAGAAGTTTAATCTGCTGACCTTTATTTATATGTAACACTTTTTCCACGCAGTTAATGAATCCATTCATGTACGGAAAGGTTACTAGCATTAATGGGACTTGCAGGCTAGAAACTAAATGGAATTCAAACAAATAAATAAACAAATATAGTCACACTCATTCCTTAAGATCTTTAATGGCAAGTACCACATTATACAAAGCCAGATTATAAATACTGTAACACAAGTTGGTAAAGCTGCAGCTCTTGTATTTCTCACTTCGAAGGTAAGGGAAGCATGCCTGTTCAGATTCCCCTGCAATAAAACCTGCAGTAAGGCCATAAATGCTTTGAAAGAGTCCCCTGAAACAGCAGCTGATCTCCATCTTGGGGTTTGGGGTACATCCTTCTCCTTGCCCTTCCTCACCTCCAAAGCAGCCCATACTATTTCAGACTACCTGGGGCAAAGGTTTGCAGTGCACTCAAAAAGTTTATTTTGTTTTAATCTCAACTCTGGACACAAAATGGCAGTGGTGCCACCATTTCATGTGTCCCAAGTAGCCATGAAAAAGGGCACTGTCCTTGGTGTGTTTTCCTGGACCTATCCTTACTGAAATTGGTTGCAAAATATCTATTGACTTCAGTAGGGCAAAACGGTGGAATAGGTTTGCAAATGAATTCTTAATAACCTACACAAGAATGATTCTGTAGCATTATTATGTTTTCTCACATTTTTTTGTGGACAGGGAATTAGGAACATGTATAAAAATTTTAGCCCTACCATTTACCCATTCATCATACTACCTTTAGCAAAACACCAGAGGAAAACATTTAAAATAGAAGTGCTTTCTAACAGGTGTAAAGCAAGGATGGGCTGACAGCATACATACTTCTTCCAAAAGAAAACATTTTTTTTTCCATGGACCTGCAGAATTTGACGGTCAAATTGTATCATCACATCACAGTTCTAAAGGCACATAGCTTCTACTCTAGAGAAAGACCCACAGACACCAACCCTCTTCAAACACATCAGAAAATTGCCTATCTGGCCACCTAATAACATATCATGAGCTTTCTTCAACAAGTAACTCTTGTGACTAGCACTGTTGCAGAGATACATACACTTTTTCACTCCACTCACCACAGAACGGTCACAATTCTAAAGGTCTCTTGCACTTGAGAGAGCACAAAACCTGCAGCTAAGACATGATACTTGGCAAGAACCATACCCCTTTCACCATTCACATATATGGAAGGTCACCTGCAACCTGACACCAAACACATCTTATTGGAGACGTTCAAAGAGAAAAGCTGGTTCCTTAAAAGACATGATGTTCGAGGTTACAGATGTGATCTCATTCTGTAGAACAAGTAAGCCAGCCAAAGGAGATACAGAACTCTCCTTCAGTGCTATCCCAATCATGGGCTCCAGCAGAGGTAGGTGACTTTGCAATCCCTGCCCATAAAATCATGTCATCTCAGGGTAGTATCTTGGAGAGACCACAGATGAAGAGACACTGGGAGCCCCCCTTTCCCCAGGCCACCCTGATGGGCAGAGGCAGCACCCTGCCTTCAGCCACCCAGTTGCCAGAAGGGTTTTGATGGTAGACAGTGTATCTGTTTCAACTGGGTGTCATCTCTGCCTGGGAGAGCTGGTTTAGTTTAGCGGGGAAACTGCCCTTTCCCACGTTGCTTTGGTATCGCTCACAGAACAAAGCAAAAAAACCTACTTACATAACTCAAACCTTCAGGCCAACTTGTGCTTTACCCTTCCACCCTCAACATAAATCTAGAGTGCAAAAACGAATGCCTGTTTTCCTTCTCATAAAAATTAAGCAAGTTTTTTCCTCTGCTTTGAAAAAAACTTCTCAGAGTAAGCACCTATCTGTCTTTTCCTGTGCAACGTGTCTTTTGGAAAAGAACATACAACCTGGCTGAGAACATTTTCCACAAGGGTAAGGGTTGAATGCTGAAAAGATACACAATCCAGTTTTTTACTGAAGTTGATTAAGGATTTCTTTTTTTTTAATATAGATTTTATATTCGGTTTTCATACATGACCTCCACATAAGGCACTATTAATAGCAATTAAGTTTCTATATTATGTGCAGAAAGCAATTACTGCTCTGCTAGAAGTACTTAAAGCACTAGAGAATTCTGATCCATTTACTAAATCAATTCCTGTTACCACAAAAGAACCACTAATGCGCTTCAGGACAGTCTGCTAACTAAGACAAAAAAAAAAAAAAAAGGGGGGGGGAATATGACCAGTGTTCTATTTTAAAGTGTATTATATTAACATTTCATCAGCATTTACAGAAATATGAACCTCACAACAGTGCTGGACTTACTTAGCTTCACCAAACAGGGAATCATTGCTCACTTGCTCTGATGCAGAAGCACGGAAAAACACAGGCACATTCTCCTTTTTATTTAATTTCAGCAAAAATGTGCTTTCTATGTGGAGTTTAAAAACTGCAAGTGGCTTCCATGGAGAGTAGCAGCCAGTCTGTATAAATGGCTTATTCTGAGGAATTTCTGAAAGAAAAAACACTCAGTAGGTGCATTGTAATTAGTTGCTCTTTCTAGTTACCTCTTGACAAATGATGCATGCAGGTTTGGATGACTGCCCAACTCTTGACCCATGCCACCACTACACACTTTAGTACTTCAAGCAGAAACCCCTAGCCTCAGCATTCTTTTCATTTCGCTTTTTCCAGAAACGCAGTGCTAGTAATGCACAACATGAGAATCAGATGTGATTAGCAAAGTTAGAATTCTTTCAGAAGTGCTTCATATAGCTATGTCCTAAATATATCTGAGGGAAACTTCCTGCCTTCGATTCCTACCAAATAAGTAACATGTTTCAGGACTCCATTAAAGGACAGAAGTACAGGGAAATACACAGGGCAAACATTATTCCCACAACACTTACTGACATTGACAACATTTGTAAGCTTTTCAAACAGAAGATATTCATGTGATCATTACTGTAATAGGGAAGATTATAAACCTATTAAGAAAAGCAACTTTTGCCATAAAAAACACCCATAAATATAAACAATTTTTTTGGATAGCACTTTACTGCCCCCTTTTGCACTCTAACATTAGAACAGGTTTCAACATGAACACGTTTGAGAAACACTGTGATGATATGGGTAAAACGACAGGGCATCATGTTTAGTCACTAGTACACTATCAGGCACTGCTTTGGGGACATCTTCCACTTGCCTACCCTATAAATTAATGAAACATCTAGCTTTGATTATCCTTAGTCTTCCATTCAAGAGATCAGTAATGGATGGTTTAAATTACTGTCTTTCATTGTAATCTGCAAGTTTATGGGTAATTGGAAAAGGAGGGGATATTGCTCATTAACACTACTTGTCTCTAACATAACTTTCTAAAGCAAAGATCATCTGCAATTTGAATTTAGTTTATTCTTCAAGATGACAAAGGGCTTTCCAGTCTGAGGCCGTTCATGTGTTAGCAATGCCTGAACTGAACGGATGGGTTTATCCTTCAGAAGAAAACTTCACAAACTGGCAGGCAAGAATATTTTCATGAAAGGTGAAGACAAGAAGCCTAGACATTCAAATACCCTGAAAGCCTACAGGCATAAACCAGTTCTGCAACTCCACACTGCAATTATAGTCAGTACAGAATCGATGTATGTCTGTGCATGTCCACATAGATCTGCAAAAGGTAATAAATCTATAGTCTAGTGGCCAGTTATTTACAAAATACTAATTCATTATGACAGAGCCAGAGGGGAACCCATCCTGTCCCAAGCCTCAGTTTCCATTTGACAAAGTCCATGTGCTGCTGTTTACACTTATATTTAAACTTAATCCATTTTTCTCTGTCATCCTGCAATTACAATACAAGTCACAATAATATTAAATTCCACTGCCTACAGCATTGCACAATTGCACCATTACTGTAATGAAAACTGACTCCCTTTGATATTAACACTGGTGTTTTCTCTCATTTGCTAGCCATGAAATACAGGAAGAGACCAATGTTGTTTTAATTAAAGAACTGTTGTTCAAAATATGCTACTGGGAATATTAAAGTAGTTCTTTGCTCTTGCGGCAAAGATAATCAGGTATTTCTACGGTTTAGATTTTGGGAAAAAAATAAAAAAGAAAGTAAAATAAAAAAATCTGTGCCATAAATGCAGCGTAACACAAAACCACTGCTCTACTTGACTTGTGCTCACCGAGACAGGTTGTGCCAAACCCAAGAGAGATGGCGCTTTATTGAAAAGACGCAGGGCAGTAGTTAGTGTGGAATGGAAAGTCAAACTAAACCATGTGTATTTCTTCCACAAGTCACTAAAGTCTTTGCTTTTAGAAAGCTAACAGCGAGCAGCTGGCATTTGCCAAAGAACTACTTTTCAAAAAGTGCAAACCAGATTGTTCTATTGCTGTGCTATTCTGTGCTCTTCTCCACCATTTCTGTTAGAAAAACAAATGTCTTATGTCAGCCAGAATGCAAGAATGCCAACCAAAGTTTGCAGTCTTCCTTAACTACAGTTTGTTCACACCTGCACAGTCTTGTTTCAAGACATGCTCCAAGCAAAGTCTATAAAAGAGGGAGGGGACTGTCTTGTTAGTTGATGAGACATTAATAATCGGTGATTATATCTCACATTCAAAGAAAAAAAATCTCAGCTGCTTTGTAGTTGTTAGAAAATATATTATTGCATACCATTTGCCTGCATAAGTAAACATTGGAAGTAGAAGAGGTTGTTAACTCACAATTTTCAGAAAAAGTTACACCAAATCAGTAACAGCCTTGTATAACAAACCAATCTATTTTGGCAAACCATTGTTATGCCGAGAAGATGATCCAGAGCAAAAACCCAAATGGGAGATCTGCAATCAGTCTGCACTTGTTTCTCACATTAAACCCCAGATTCAGTCACTTGCAAGCATGAAGAATCTACGTTCTTACATTGTTTACCAATATCTCCAAAGTTTGACAGACTTGCAGAGGTAGAATAAACTGGGTGGCTGCTGCCACCTTCAAGACAGTAGCAATATCTCACATATCAAAAACCAGCTTTTGGCCCACTGTGGATCTGAGCCTCTGAAAAGAAGCTAAACTGACACTAGTTTTAAAAAAATGTGTAAATGTCCAGAAGGGCATAAAACACATGACTGACATCCCTGCCCCAGAGAGAAGAGTCTATCAAGAGATTCAGCAGAAAACTGGGAACAACAGGAGATCCAGACACTCAGTTTTAACCCATTGCCCTGCATCCACGGGACACTGACATTTCAGTCAGCCTCTATCTCCAGGGAGGCTCAGCCTGTGCACCCCTTGCACATTGGGTTCTCTCTCAGGGGAAAATAGGGGCTCTTGGGAACAGCCAGGTCACCCCCAGTGATTAGCTGTCAATGGAAATGTGCAGCTGGCAACATACCAAACGGTGAGCAAAAAAAAAGCACAGAAAACGCAGTTCCAGCAGAGCTAGTGGTGCAGCCAGACTCCCAGAGACACAGCTGATGCACCCACTCGAGCTTCCAGCTGGCACAAGGGATCACCACAGGTACGGCTACAGTGACTACTGGTAAGCTACACATCTCCTTCCACATGCAGACAGGGCTGTAGCTTCTGATATAATTTTCAGATATTTAAAAAAGAGCAATGAACCTTCAGATAGATCTGTTTTTGTCCAAGCCCAAAAAACCTCTTCACTCTGGCCTTGGTTCAAGACAGCTCATGCTCAAATTCGTCCCACTTCAGCAAAAATATTCAGCATTCAGCACATGTCAACATGAGCTTTTCTGAATAAGAACAGTTTCCCAAGTCAGGCACTAGGAGCACAGTGCAGTCCTGTTTGCCTTGGTGTCACACACACTGATCCACAGAATGGAAAAGACTACAATAAGCTAAAAATTAAAGAAGACCGGGCTTTTGGTTTTCTTCAAGAAGTGCCTAAAAAACTGTCTGACAGAAAGAACAATGATTACCACTAAAAATCATCTTTTAAAATACTTTTCACACAGACTAGTAATCTTGCCTGCCAATGTGACTTCCCCTGTTCAGCTCTTCTATATAGCTTGGAAATACCTTGGAAAAAGAAACATCAAAAAAACCCTAAAGGTCGACTGTTGTGCAGTGATTAAGCTACATTACTCCTGAAGTAAACTCAAATTAATTAAACATGAAGAAAGCAACTGAAGTGTGGACAGAGAAAGCTACGGAGCTGCAAATCCTCAAAAGGAGTCAAGATGTTCCCAACTCCAAATTTACACTTTTATCCAGTCAGGTATAGAAACCAACTGCTGCTCAGGCAGTAGGTAAGCAGATGGCAAGCACCAAGCAAAAATGAAACTGTGAAACGATGCACCACCCGAAGAGTCAGAAGAAGCGCAGTTATGTGTGCTTCCACTAGTGCTCGCTGCATAGGTTCCTTAAACAAACTGCTTCAAACTTGCAGAACATCAAAAGCCAGATGGGTCTTCCTGAATGAATCCACAGGCAAGGAGCCAGGATTCCCGTTTGCTGCAGAAATAGGCCTGGACTTGATTTGAGTTTTCTTAGCTCTGACAGGCTGCAGTCTGGCAGAACTCCCAATCCAAAATAAAACAGCATTCAAGTGAGACTGGGCTTTAACTAACAATAATAAAATTTCAAGTCCCTCTTATTAGCTTTAAAATGCATTTCCCTTTACAGTGCATTGTTCATCTTTCCCATCACTGTTCCCTAGTTTGGGTACCTAAATAAATGCACAATTCAAAAAGAGCTAACAAACAGTGAGAAGCAATTTGCAGCATCAGATTTTTCAGCCTGACAATATCATTCCACCATCCAAGCTATCCTCCTGTGTAAGACAAGCCAAATAATTTCTCATCTTCCACTGACACATGTAAAAAACTGATTATGCTTTAAAGTATAAAAAGCTCTTATCCCACTAAATAAAGTTTTGTAAATCCTATTTTAGCCATCAAACATGAGATATTTAAAAAGAACACTGTAGGTAGGAAACCAACCTTATAGTTATGTATATGCCATACATCCGTAATGATTCACCTAGCAACATAATCCTCTCTACCAGCCTTTATCTTTTTTGGCTTGGAACTTCTGTTTAAAACCAGAAGAAAGCATAGACTATTACATCAAAGTTTAAATCAGCTGCACTATAATTATCATGCTGATACCGCAATAAACACTGGGTGTTGGCTGGCCAGGATTGCCAAAAAAGATAGAGGTCCTGCCCTTATTTGCTGTCTCTGACAATGTATATAATAATATCAAAGGAAAGTTCTATGCATTACAGTTAACAGGGGAAAAAAAAAAGAAAAACAAAACCAAAAAAACCCCAACAACTGGATTTTCTTTCTCCTAGATTAAAATAATAGATTTTGTTCATTGTAAGAGAAACTAAATTTTGCCTATAATGAAAAAACAATTATAATGCAAAACCCTTGCAGGCTTGCAAGACTTCCAGTACTCACTGGAATCACAGGAAGTATTTTCATGGAGTTTAACAGGAGCTAGAAAGAAGCTTTGAACATCTACTTGCAGCTACACATACAAAATACTGAATGAGATTTTCAAATAAGACATTTCAAATTTACTAGTGTAATTCTGTGTTTAAGTCTGCTCAAAGGCTTCTTAAAACCAGGCTAAGATTAAACATGATTTTACAAGGACAAAAATGTAAGAAAAAAACACCCAACAAAACAGAGAATTCAAAATCGCACTGAAGACTCTTCAAGTTTAGGAAGTTTATTTGTGTATGCTTTATCGTTTCAGGCCTTAAGATGTATCTGGGGGCAGAAGAGCAATGCAAAACTGCTATTTGTTCTGCCATTTTGTTTTCATACTTGGATTTCAGAAACATACTGAGCACAGTGCACTTGTTTTCTCAAAGCCTCTCCACTGTTCTACGTTGTGTTTTTTTTCCCCAATTAAGGAACAGGAGTGGAAACCGCAAAACCCCTGCGTTTTGAACACATCTTCGAGTTTGTACCAGTGAAAACCCCTTTAGGAGAGGGGAATCTGGCAGGGAAGGGCTGTGTGTGCGCAGGGAGAGCTGGGGTGCGCTGCCCAAAATGCTCTCCCCATAGGGGACACCCCACTTCTCCCTGTGCCCTACCAAACCTATCTGGCCTTATCGGGGAGATTTCTGAAATGTGACATGACAGGCAGGTTCGAAAGCTAAACGTTGGATAATGGTGGACAAACAAAGGACATCGCTTTTTGCATTATTTCTTTAATTACTTTAACCCTCGTTCGAACAGAAAGCATAAGGCCAGAGTAATTCAGCTTCCCTCTTTGTCATTTGCCTGCCATAAATATGCACCAGTCTGCATTTGAAAAGCTGAAGGAGGCCGCAAGCTTGCTGGACATTTATCATGCTCTGTTCCCTGTTAACAAGCAAATACTTTAGCTGAATGGCCCATTAGCAATCATTGTCAAATGCAGAATGCAAGGTGCTTGGATGTGACCAGCCTGTAAATTAGCTGAGGGTGCCCCTGCGCTTTGGAGAATTTCAGCAAATGAATTGGATCTTTTGATATAGATTTGTGAAGGTTAAGTTACAAGACAGGAAAGCTATCTGAGGACTTCAGGCCCCCTATATTCTGCCAATCCCTCTGGCTCCCTATATGCACTTATTTTCCATTTGCTCAGTCACATCAACACCAGCAGCTAGACTGTCTGGGGGCTGGCGTTCCCTTTTCAGTCAGAATTGTGAAGATTTCCAGCATGCTATGGGATAGGAATGATAAATTCAAGCATGTCATTAACATCTTTATATTAAAAAGAAAAAAAAAAAAAAAAAGATGATTGTTTTATTCAAAAATAATAAAATTCACCCACATCCTCACATGGTCTGTTTACTACCCAANCCAAAAAAACCACCACAAAACCTCCCAAAACAACCAACCCACTTTAAAAGTGCGCGAGCCACTGCCAAACAAACAGCATGAATTCCATTTTGCCGAGCTCATCCCAGGCTCACTCCCACTGAAGAAAGACACAACTGTTATTGTAGGCTTCGGTGTTTTTTCCCCTTGTGTCTAGACTGTGCCTAACAAATGCTGAGTGCTTTCTTTCCCCCCCTTAGCAGACAAATGAGCAGGCAATAAAGTAGGTATTTCTCATCTGAATCCTGCCCCTGATTTGCAATGTAATGCTGATTTTAAATTGTGGGTGTTCAGAGCTGCCAGCTGGGTAGAAAAGCAGGTATTAACTATTTAAAAAGCTCTTTAAAAGAAAAGGCGAGAAAAAGAAATCCAAGTAGCTGCACTAGGAGAGGTATTTTACTACCTTTACAGCTGTAGATAGCTTAAAATAAATGACAAAACAATGGCTAAATTGTCTGCTGGCTCAACTCCAGGGGACAGCAAACTCATCCTCAGTGATAGTAAAATGGGGGGAAGGCAGATGCTTATCTCATTCATTTCTAGATTTCAGCCTGCCTTTCGAAAATAAACACCACCTAGAGACTGAGCCAGGTCCATTTGGTTATCTGCAGCTCGACTGGTAAATAGGAATGGATGCAGCTGGTTTGTTTGTGGTGGGGTTTTTTGTTTGTTTCCGTGTGGTTTTTTTCTTTTATATTTCTACAGGACGGGAAACACAAGAGATGTTGAAGTATCACCTGGCCAAGGCACAGACAAAGCAGCATGTTTATCCCATAGAGTGTGAGATGGAGACCACAGACTGAAACACAGCTGAAATCAAAGGGTCTCTGTTTTCTTTCCAGATAACCCCAGTCCCACCTATCCCCTCTGCTGTCTGTGTCTTACCAGCATGCTCCTGCCTGAAGCCCAAAATGATTAAGGCAACAAACCCCAAGTGCAGCCAATTCTCCAGAAAGGCTGCTGCTAAGGCAGGAGTTAAAAAGGAAAATCTTCCACACCTCACAATTGAAGCCATCTCAGGTTTTAATCGGCCCCCATCTCGGCAAAAAGAAGCAAATGAAATCTATCTTTACCATATTATACACCACCAATGAGCAAGAACTGAGCAGCTTTTCTTCGCCGCTCCAACCACCCCAAGCCACAAGCAGGCCTTTCATAGTTCCTAATCCCGGCCCCCAAGTTCTGTGCAGCTCTCACATAATACCTTACAGCCCGGAGCAAGGCCCTTCGTTTATAACACCCCTTTCAGAGACGTGTCATTTCTAGCATCAAGCTAATCTATATGTTGCCATGGCATCACCCTTTATCTGCCTTTACATCTTATGAACTGCATGGATTTACCACATTATTTTTATCTGAAAGACAGAAAATGGTGGTTTTATTGCCATACAATCAGATTACTGCTGCTAGTTTCTCTATGCCTTTTTACCATACTTCAATCAAAAGGGATCAGTTTCTTTATACTCTGCCCTTGATTTACATTACATCTGTAAAGACCTAGTCTGGGTTGTAATCCCCTTATTAACTATGACCAGGGTTGATTTGCCTAAAAATAAAAGCAAATTGTGTCAGACCTTTTCACTTTGTTTTTGATTCGGAACTACAAAATGGATTACTAAAGAAATCTTCAGAGTTCACACGGCTGGTATAGTACTGAATTTAAAATGAGAATTAAACAAGTTAAACATGGGAGCTGTGTCAACGGTTTACATTTTCCATCATGGGAGAAAGGCTGAACTGCATTTGTCTTTGTGTTCTCTGGCTTTAAAGAGACAATGAAGCCACAGGAGTTTTCTCCAAGCTCTTCTAACACTGTCCATTTGCCATCCTCCCTTCCTCTGCTTTTTCATGGAACTCCCCCACAAACTCTTCTCCCTTGTTGCTCCCTCCTCACTCCCCCCAAAAAACCTTCCCCTCCCTCAAGACAACAGTCTGCTGCTTAAAAGTCTGTATTCAATGGCACTGAGTATTTTAATCAAAATATTTCAAGCAGTTTAACATTCCTATGTAAGTTTCCACAACGCCTCACAAAGAATGAGCTCATAAGCAAATCCATGTAGATGTATGATAAATGACCAGAAAAACAGGTTTCTTTATGTCAGCAGCCAAGGCAGACAGGCATTAGGCACACATGAATAACATTTTAATCACTATTTTTTTTTTCCCCTCAGAAGAACACTTTCTTCTCATTTGCAACAAGCAATTTCAAGTGCTGCAGGTTTGCACGACACATGAAGACCAGGCCCTGGGAAAAAAAAAAAAAAAAAAAAAAAAAGGGGTCCCCAAAGCTGGTTTGCCTGTGGCTGCTGCTCAGGGCTGAAAGGCCTGTCTTTGACAGCATGTCACAGCAGTCACCCCAGCTCCTCTGCTGCTGCATTCCCATGACAGGAACCTTGGCCGCACTTGAGATGATCCAGAGCGTCACAACACCTCAAGCAGTGTGATCTCCTTACAATAAAACAGGGAAGAGAAAGCAAGCAAAGCGGGGAGGTGNAGGGAGAACTTAAGTGATTTTAGCATGACTTTTAGTCACTGCCTCTATGAAAGCAATTACTTCATTAAACAAAGTGAAATAACGTAACACAGCTTACAGATAACATGCTTTAAGGTAATTACTATAAATAATATAGCAATTATATTGCACATGTAAAAGGATGGGGAAAAATAATGTGCTCAAGAAATCAGTCTTCAGTTTATTCTGAATTTATTTTGCTAATTCACTTGTGCTTCAGAGACCTGGCTACAAATGCCACAGATATCAAATGGACTGGAAGCCACCACTTGCTCTCTCTCTCTTAGCATGCCAAGTGTCAATAGCTATGTTTTGGGAACAATTTAGGAGCATGTGTTTAAATCATTTTAACCTTCCACTCCTGTTTCTTCAGCTTGAAGGTGTAATTGCTGAGGTTAGAAAGTGCAGTCCCACAGTACAGGACTCCCAAATAAATTCTTGTCTAGCTGTGAGGCTCCCAAACATGTTGTGAGATATCGTTTTAGCAAGCTCTTTGTGCTCCAGCTGGCTAGCCCGTCCTGTGAAACAAGGGCTGTCCATTACCTACAGTTTATCATCCTGACAAAATGTAAGGAATGTGGATGTGAAAGCACTAACAATTCCACCCCTGGTGCTTTCTCCCTTTTTTCTCTCTGTATTAAAACCGACAAGATTAACCCAAATGCAAACTGCAGAGCATAGTTCAAGGAGCTATTCAATCTGTAGTGAATGTGCATTTGTTTACCTACAAAAATAAGAATTTCAGATACAATGAAAAGCAGACAAGTCTATATGCTACTGAATAGAACATTTAACAGGGTCATCAATTGTAGTTTATTTTATCAGTTTCTGACATGTTAGCATTCATTCAGAGGCGGGCTGTGAAACATCCCATATATAACTGGTTATCAGAGGGAGAGAAAAACAGCTATATAACCTAACTTAATCAGTGTCAAAAGCACCACTTGTGAGGATAACCTTCCACATGTCGTTAAGGAGAACCGCCTTGCTCGCCGGCCTAGAGCACGGGGAATAATGACATCTAAAACATAAGCGATGCGTTTTTGAATGAGATTCCTCTACCGCTTCACTAAAAGGCGCCCCAGAACACTACGTGCGGTCCTGCGTGTCAAAGGCAGTGCTGAGCCCTAGTGAGGTGAAACTGAGGTAATCCCTGCTATCTTGGCAGAAACAACACAGACAGAAAATCCGCCGTTAAAAAGTGTCAAGAGGAGTTACATCTACAGAGAAATTTGTCCTCTGTGTTTTCAGGATCAGGAGACCTAAGGTTCTTCAGATGGTAAGTCTGTAAAGTCTACCATGATCATCTGCAACAGCGATGTTTAACCTCCCAAGTAATAAAGTCACAGGTATAATTATTTTATGGAGATCACGTCAATCTCATGATTTGGTCGAGGCAATGAAAGCAAACCTCTAAAAAGGGGGAGGGGGGGGAACACGGGAGGGAGCTCTGTGTTCAAATAGCTACCGCATGCACTCCATCCCAGCCACCTGCTAGAAATTATAACCTCTACACTTCAGTGCAAAACCAATTCAGTTTATACGTTCACCTTAACATAAAATTTATTATTTCATACTTTATATTAACCTGACTAACAACTTCTCCCAGCATTTAATTGCCTACCTGTTCAGCAGATTTATGTGTTGAGGCTTTCAATAGAGTTAAATTCACTGCTTCCCTGAATAAATTAACCAGCAAAGATAGTTATTATTTCAAACCTAGAAAGAAGCTTTATAATACCATGCCAAGATCTATTCAGCAGCTTTATTTCTCAAGCTAACATTCAGCTTGTATCCAGAACAAGGACAACCTCATCTAAGGAGAAATTATTCAGTATCCTTCAGGCAAACCACTGTGAGAAGAATTAGTAAGAAATCCTGCTCTGAGAAGTGGAGCTGCCTCACCGGCAGCAATATCAGGAATGCATTTGTAAGCCTCCTCAAACTCCAGGCCTCCAAGTGGCCTATAAATCACTAGCCCCAGCAATTGAAAAGACTAATTTTAATAGTGTACTTCTTCACTGTGGTGATTAAGCCTCAATGAATCACTCAAGAAAATTCAATTACATCAGCAACACAACCTATTTTTAAGCATGCATTTAAGTTGAAAAAGTAATTAGATATTATCATTAGATCTACCATTAACAACATTCAAACCTTTTTTGTAATCAAACAGTTTAGAATTAACTAAATGGAAACACAAATCGTGTTTGATAAAGGAAGCATATCCCCAGGCTCTGTAAGATGGGTTGAATTCAGCTGCTCGGATACCCTCGTTTCACTGATGGCTAATAAAAGCGATCAAGGTAAGTTTAAAAAAAAAA
>VXAU01004928.1:385619-430263 GCA_013399695.1 Formicarius rufipectus
CGGAGCTTCTCCGCACCGTGCCCGCGGCTGCGGGCGCAGCGCTCCCGGGGAGCGCGACTGTCGGCGCTGCGCGGGGAAGGGCCGCGTCGTGTCCCCGCGGGCGCGGAGCTGCCGCGCAACTTTCTGCAGGTTCCCTGCCGAGGAGAGAGGCAAAGGGGTGCTCCCGCGTTCGGTCCCCACTCCCTTCTCATGGGTTCTGTGAGTTTCCAAAGTTTGTCGTGATGCACGACAATTAGCCGCGAGCCGTCACTAAAGAAAGAAGTCAGACACGCGAAGCTCCTCAAAGGGATGTGGAGCGGCGAGCAATGCTGGACTCCGGGGCCGGGTGTGGGGGTTCCCTCGCCTTTCCCTGGAGGCCGCTCAGCGTCTCTTTCTTGCCCTCCAGAGTTTGATGAGGAGGAGTTTGGACCCAGTTCCTCGCGTGTCCCAACGGCACGACACCTGGCCCTTTTACTTCATTATATTATTAATTTCCGGCCTGAGGGATGCTTCCCCCGCAGCCTCGCAGGTCCCCAGGAAGGTGCAGGGGGCGCCGGCGGATCGCGGCGGTGCCCGCGGGTGCTCCCGCCGCCGCGCTCGGATCCCAACGCGCCGCTCCTCCCGCGGCACTTCCACGGGCCCACAGCTCCCACTAGCGGCCAGCGGCTGCCCTCCGCGAGAGGAGCGGGACCCCTCGGCTGTCCCCTGCCCCCGCTCCCCCGCGTCCTGCCCGGCCCCGCGCCTTACGTGGTTCCCCCGCAAAAGCGCCCGTCAAAGGCGAAACAGGACGGTGATACCTCTGCCCCGGGCGGCCGAACCGGGCTGGGGAGGCAGCACACTCGAGGGGTCCGCAACAAGAGCTGTACCGAAGCTAGACACAGGCTGTGTAATGTCACAGTCGCTCCTGTGAAATTAAGGGGGTTACCGAATTTCTTGCAGTAGGGATTTCTTGCCAAAACAGTATCTGCAGAAAGGATTAAAAGTTAAATCCCAGGAAATTACTGCGCTCTTTCTGTCATTTCCCTACCTTTTAGTTGAGGCACGCAAAGAACATGCTACCAAAGACCCTATTAAAGAGCCAATTTAGCATAATTTTATTCCCGAAGAAATACGGGCATTCACTTAGAAATCGACTTCGTGATGGTGCTCGTCCGGCTTTTAGACGAATGCCAAGAAGCTCATATAAGGAAAACAATTTATTTCCCGGATCAATTTTGGAAGCCAATGTTCTCTTTCCACCGCTTTTTAAATAAACCGGTGTTTCAGCCTGGCAGAGCCCGCTCCTTTCGCGGGCAACAGAAGGGGAAAGAATTCTGAGGCACGCTCGAAGCCCCGTAGATTTCGTGTTGTATTTGGTAGTTCTCTAATGAAATCTCCCACCCAAGAAAACAAGGAAATCAGTTTGCTTTTCACACAAAACATCGAATCCGTTTTAAGTAAACTGCTTAATTAAATTTAATTTGCAGCGAGGAAGGAATTGCAGATCCGGCGACGCAATTTGGTGGGAAAGGATCTGATTCCCTGGACGGAAACTTAGCACTCAAGTGGGAGACAGAGCTTGGGTATCTATGCACTACAAGGGGCATCAAAGGAGAGCTTCACCAGTGAGGGGAGGAAAGTACTTAATTATTAAACTTTTAAACAAATGTGTGGTGTGTAGCCGGTCGTGAGCCAATGTAAACAGGGAGCCCGATAAATGCTTCCAGCAACAGAGACGTGTAAAATAGGTCTACCTCAATTTTGTGATGGTGCTGCTTCTGTTTGTTTAGAAGCAAAAGGTTACGAGCGGTGCTTTGTAAAAGCTGTGAGTAAACTGTGACCTCTAACTCTCCATATCCTTGCTTTAAGTAAACCAAAGGAAATGAAGAGCCTTGTTATTGTCTGAAAATATCCTCCAGTATCTAAATATATCACAGGACGCCTATTGTCCAGCGGCTAATCATTTTACGCAAATACAGCCGTTTTACTTTACTGTCCAACATCTTACCGATGCACACTGTAAATGTATAAAAAATCGCGTTAATAAAATCACTTTTAAGTAAGAACCAAGAGAAAAACCGGCACTTCATCTCCAAGATAACCTAAGCATCAAAAATCAAGGCATCTAAAGAAATACGTAGCTACTCCGCTCTTGTCACCCTGTTTGGCCGAGTGACCGGTCCGTGCGGCTGAGGTCGGGCCGGGGGACCTTTTGAGCGCCGCAGAAGTACTTACGGGTGCGAGCAGAATCGGGCCGGACCCAGAGGCGGGGGCTGGGGCCGGGCGGGAGCGGGCGGCGCTCGGAGGGGCCGCGGAGCCCCTGGGCAGCCGCGGTGCTACCGCGCTCCCTGCCCGGTCCCGTCCCCCTTCTCCCTCTGCACTGGCCTCCACCATTCCCGTCTCGCCTCCGAGAAGCAGCAGGGATCGCCTGGGACCCGGGGGAGACGTAAGTGTAGACGCTGGGGACGGGCGTTTGAAAGCGAAAAAGAGGACAAATATTCGGAAGTTAGAAATCGGCTTCGGCCGCGGCTTCTCTGGGGGCTATTTCAGGAGAAGGGCCCGGCAGACATTACGGGTTTCGCCGGGAAAGCGGTTTCCTGACAGACGAACTCGCAGGGGACAGGCTTCTGGGGGAAATCCTGCCGCGGCCGTAGGAGCGGCGCCGCGGTCCCGCTGCGGCCGGGCAGCCCGGCTCGGCGGGAGAGGATGGACACACAAATGGATGGACGGATGGATGGACGAGGGCGGCCAGCGAGCAGGTGAGACCCGCGTATGCCTTGCCTTCACTGAAAAACTGTGACTCTGACGTTTGTACCACTTAAACCTTTATTTCCTGTACCTCAGCAAGCCTTAAAACAAAAAATGGGGTTTATCGCTAAATAACTCCTTTCGCCTTCTTTTAGGCAGTGATTTGGACAATAATTGCATTGATATTTGCTTTGGTTCCGCGAAATCTACAGGAGGCAGCTAATCTGAATGGAATCAGGATTGGGTCCACAATCCCTGATTCTCTTTTAAACATCCGCCTAAACACTGGCAATGAGAATACATGAGACATGATTTTTTTTTAAAAAGTGGAAAAGTTCACCATTGTTACATGAAAATGTACCAATTTCAATAGTTGAAAAAATATATATAACTGAACGGATACAATTACTGCTAAATTTAATAAAGAGAAATGATCACGATAAATGATAAATGACATAAATGATTATCATTTGTACAAATGGCCAAGTGTGCTGCATACCTGAAACAGCTCTTAATACATCATTCACACCACAACAATGCATTTCCTGCTCTTATGGTAGAGTAAGTACTTATCTAGATGTTAATTTGCCTTCTCCAGGCCTGTTTTATAACTGCAATTTTGGTTAACCATAAGTTCTTAGAAAATGAGCTTGGCTCCTCCTAAATACAGCCAGAGAATTCAAGCACCCTTATAGTGAAAATCAGAAAAGTTCATACATCCTAACCATGCATTTTAGCTGTTAATTTTTGTACTGATTCTCAGTAACACTCTGTGAAAAATAAAAGTATTTATGTTATTTTGTGGTCTACGATATGAGAGGTTGGAAAAAGGACCTGGGATCAAGCTTCTGCTACACAACTGGCCTTTTATGTAAGAGGAGGTTCATGTCCTGTTGAGCAGAGCTGACACTGAGTCAGCATAACCCTTGATTCTAAGGGTCAGTCCAGGAAAGATGATCAGAAGCATAAGGTTGTTCAGTACGGAAATATCACCAGAGGCTCGGCATTAGTCAGTGCGCTAAGAGAAAGGTGGGATGGGAGGAGGGAGATAACTCTGAAATGCATGTTTGCCGGTACCAGCATGAGAGCAGAATAGAGATGCATGAATGTCATGGTTGAGCATCAGCTAGACTGGACTATGAGTCTCAAACCATACCACACTGGGCACTTCAACCAAAGACTCCTGCCTGAAATGAGCCTTAGGCACACCCACAGTTCTCTTCTGAAATAAATCCCCTCTGTAATGCAGCCTGGAAGGTATTTACTGACTTGCATTTCGGCTGCACATGCACCAAGTTGAGACACTGCGATGACAAAGCTAAGACCCCAAATGCTCTGAAAATGTTTAACAAGGCACCGTGGGTATTTAAAAGTGAATAATCAACACCCTCGTACTTGGTGTATGTGCAAAAAATGGCACAAACTCGAAATGACCCTGAAAGAGAGCATTAATAGTATCACAAAAAGAGGGTTACCAGCTTCAAGTCAGCAAAGGAAATAGCCAGGGTGAGATGTATGAGGTGGCACAAAGCTAGAGAAAAGAAGAGACATCAAAGCTAAATCCTTCTTTTTCAAGACAAGATAGGAACAGATGAACTACTGATACTTTACTGAGATTATACATAGGTATGCAGTTGCTTGGCAGTTTAGACATCTCACCAACCTAAATGTTTCTGCTTTGCTAAGCTTCAAGGATGCCATCCCTCCAATACATTTTACAGCAATCAGCTTTCCACTTGTGAGTGGAAAAACAACGATAAAACATGGGAAGTTCAAAGAGCTGTTCAGCAAATCTTCAAAGTAAGAGCATACATTTAGCATGCTGCTCTAAGGCCTTCCATGCTCCTGCCTGGCCAAACAGATGCACTGTTCAGTACCAAAATAATGACCTAGGACATTTATGAACATGAGTTGGGAAAACTAAGATCTCTTCTGTTATAAAATGAATACTGCTCAAGGTAGGTGGCAACAAAAATGACTACTGGCTTCCCTGAGTGAGTCCATGAGATGACACACAAAACCCCAGAACAAACGAAAAACTAAGCAAAATTTGAAGCTGAAACTTAAAACCATAATGAAATAAAAATTAAACATCCAACACAATCACCGACAGCAGTTTCTCTGGGTAGGTCAATATCCTCTTGTAGATGCACACAGAGAGCTCACAGTTTAAACACTACGTAAATGTCAGCCTATTTTCCAACATACTTTGCATTAAAAAGGCATGAAATTCTAAGGGAATAGAACACTCCAAGTTCTCACCATCAAATGTCAATTCACCTCGCTAGATTTCTCTTTTCCTAGAAATCAACAGTATCCCCGAAGTCCTACAATAATTTTAAAAAGAAAGAAAACCCCAGTGCAATGCCAATGTAACATTCATGCATGCCAGATCTATAAAGATCTCAGAAAAGACTGCTTTAGGACAGCAAAGAGACAGCATATCACACCAACTGAACTTCTACACCAACAGAGTGGGGAGGAGAGAACGCCACCAAAACAGAAACCTAGCCCACTTTCCATTTCTTGAGGGCAAGGGAAGGAGAAACAGGTAGTGAAATGTGGAAAGGCAGATGGGCAATCTCATTGAGAATGGGCATTTTGTCCTAGAGGTGTGACTGAAAAGAACCCTGAAACATATAAGGCTACACAATCTTAAATGCAGAGAACAAATGTTCCTATTTAGCAGCAAATTATATGATGCAGAACAAAATGCTTGATGCCACAGCTGCACATATGATTACTTAGCTTCTTACTTTTAGAAGAGGAAATAAAACTGCATAGGTCTGTTTTGAGTATTGACTTTTAATAGCTTGTTTCTCAAAAGGGAACAGGGGATGTTTTCTGCTTTAGAAATACAGGTTATCAGTTGATCTTTAAATACAGCCTGCTCCTGCCAACAGGTCATGTACATGATTTATTTGGCTTCAGCTTTAGTTTTTGTGCATTAAGCAACTTTCAACCTTCTTTTGTAATACAATATATAGACAAATTTAAGTACAATAATAGTGTTGGTATTTTACCATCTTCACATTTTCTTGACATGCTGGACAAAGTGATACAAATTAGACTGCCCCCCAGGCCCCCGTTTCATACAAATCACGCTGAATACGGCTTTCAGTGTCACACCCAACTTGCTCCCACATTAAATTTCCCAAATCTATGGAAACGGATCCTTTGGGAATATCAGGAATTCTGACTTTGTCCAGTAACATTCAAATGCTCAGGCAACTGCTGGTAACTTTCATTTTGTGGTTACTACAGATGTTGCACACTGACAGGACAAAAAAAAAGTTTTAGAACTGGACAAGCTATAGTAATCCAGGTTTTGGTAGAATTATATATAAAAGGGGAGTTATATATATATAGTTTTCAATCTGTAGTTTCATTTTTCAAAATAAAACCTGTATATATAAATGGATAATATTCAGGATCTGTATATGAATAACAGTTGCTTTCTGGCTAAAACAATATATTTAGACAGAATCTCACTCTGTTTTTCACTTCAAGTACACTAGCCAGTCCAGTCCTTTGGGAGAAAAAAACTTACATTTTAAAATCCTTTAGGATCCATCAGGTTCATTATATGGTAATGACCTTAACTTATACAATATACTATATTATGAGGTGAACTGAAGGGGATTAGATATTGAAGTACTGGTCTCGGTGAAGTAAGCCGAACAGCCATTTAAACATGATACTACAGCTGAAGTAATGCTCTGTCAGAATAAAACCCAACATTCATAAAAACAGCAGCAGCCATCACAAACATTCACAACTGCAGGGATTTTTTACTGTGTGTAATTTTGCATTATAAACAAGAGAAGCCACAACAGTTTAAAGCAAAATTTAAAAAAATACTACTATAGTCCTGAATTTAATAATGTGAATTGTCACTCTTATAGCTGTTTATAGAAGTGTACTAAAAAAATTTACTTAAACATATGAATTTAAGACTTCACTTTATTCAGCAAATTGGTTTATTTACACAATGGGGAACGCTGGTTGAATGATGTCAATGTAATAAAAACAAATCTAACAGAGACAATACTGCTCTCTATGTATTCATAGCAGAAATGACAAACTATTTCCTTACCTGTATCAGGAACATCAAGCGCAACAACGGGACAGTATCATAGGACACTGATTTAACAATAAACCGCAGAGGTCCAGTAATACTATGGCAATTTACTCATGTATTTACTGACTTCAAAAAAAAAACATTAAAAGTCAGTAATAACCAATATAAAGTTCTGTCAATTATCAGAGTCACACTCTGATGAGTAGATCCGTAAAACCTTATCAGATCATCCACAATTCATAAAGTGACATGACTTGCTTCAGATCACCAATACAGAAACAAAATTGATGAAAACAGATTAACGCTCTAAAAGGCAATGATGATCTGGTAAGGATTTAACTTAATGGAAGTTAAAAAAAAAAAAAANTTCTTTTTTCTTCTAAGAGTTCAAAGTTGAAATTTAATCCTGGCTTTTTAGGGAGAAGGACAGTTTTGGCCTAGACTTTCCTTTGCCCAGGATAATTTTTTGCTCTTCCTTTTGCTGACGTTGTCTCTCTTGTTCTAGTTTCATCCTCTCCTCATGAATCTTTCTTTGTTCTTCAACAATTTTCAATTGTTCTTCAGCCTACAGAAGAAAATTATAAAATTTAGGCCAGCAAGTTTTGTAGTCATAAAAGCAATTTACAAGTCCGTACTAATTTCCAAACAGGTCCAATCCTGCACAGGTATGTAAGCAGTTCTACCCGAGCTAGATGCCATAGTTGGTTTTAGTAAAACCGTTTATAAAATGGTTATTGAATTGAGTTTAGAAGAAGCACTGAGAACTTTCTACAGCTAATCCATCAAAATCTTGAGTGCTTACACGGCATATTTTTCAGCATTGCTTTGCAAACAACACTTTACATTTTAATTAAGGAAGACAGCATATATACAGAGACATTTCCCTGGCACCTGTCACATGTCAGATTAAAGGCACAAAAAATAACACACCTTCAAGCAGAGGTCTCCCTGCTCCAAAACCCATCTAAAACCCCTTCCTCATCCAAAACTATCTACTTGACTTGTAACTAGCCAATTCTTACACTGATCAATGGTTCTTACAGCTCTTCCAATGGTCTTCTAAAGGTGTTTATTTTGTTCATTACATCAATTGATACTTTACATTTTCTGTATGTCCTGTTTCAACCATGTAAAGTTGAGAAAAGGGCAAAACAGGAAGAGATCTAAAGGTGTATTTCAAGCAAAGTGTTTTAGGAAGCCTCATTTTTACATGAAAGAGATGTAATTACCTGGGGAATTGAAACAGACAGAGTTCAATGCAGACTTAAGACAATGCTTAGTTTGGCTTATCATCAAATAATCAGAATCAGCTACATCCTACTGAATGTTTTCATGTGGCAGGCACCCCATTAAATAGGCTTGAAGACCAACGTATGCTAACTTTCCTAAGTTAGACATCTTAAGCTCATGCTGAAAATTCCTTTCAGCACTTCTACATCAACATTATACTACACTCAAATCCAGTTTGTACTTGTCCTGCTCAACAAAACAGAATTAGTCACTTGAAGCTGAACATGTTTGCAAACTTACTCCAACCTTCCCCACAGATACAGTTAAAATGGACTTTCAAAATTCTGAAGGCAGCAACTTCCCTCTAAATTAAATTACATCCGAACTATTTTATCAGCCTAATGTTACTGCTAAGGATCTGGTCTTTTATGCTTAGGGAAAGGAAAGCAATGCTACTGATGCAGACAACAATAGGCAAGTAAACTCCAGAAAGGTTCAATTTGTTTATTTTAATTGTGTTGCAAGCCTGGCAGAGAAACCTGTATTTCCCTATAAAACAACATCTTCACATACCAGCTTAGCTTGTGCTTCTGCAATTTTTCGATTATTCTCTTCTAGTATTCGCTCTAGTTCCTCACGCTTTGCACGCTCTTCTTCCTAAAGGGGAGGACAGGGCAAGATGTTAGTAGAATAAAATACTCATTTCTGCATGTTCACTAATCTTTCTCAGAATTCTTTTGTGAACTGACTTAAAGTGGCAGCTTTACAGCCACCTATTTTTGTCTCACAACGGTAAACTGTGCAGCCACTAAAACTGGTTTCTACTACTCAATTTAAATCATCCCGCCCAGTCCAAACAGCAACCAACTAAACCCTCCCTAATCATAGAATCCTGACAATTTATTACTAGAATTTTAATATCACACAAATCAACAAGGACAACTACAAAAACTGGATAGTATTTACCAAATTAAAAAGTAATATAGAAAATATAAATAAAGTGAATAGTTTGTCTCACCAATTAAGTATACCTACGTATTCTTTACCTATACTCCTTTAATCAGCATTAAAAGTTGAATATTTACTGTCTTGTCCAGTGTCCTGCAGAGTGTGCTCCTCGGCTGCCATACGCGCCAGCTTCCTCTTTAAAATGATTTGTACTGTTAGCTTGGCAATACCTGCATCAGCAGCTCAACCATTTATAAAGAAACAACATACAAGGAAGGCTGAGCTGAGGAATGCAGATGTTTATGGTAAGAAGGAACAAAAATATGTAAATCATTCCTAAGGCAAACAATTAATAAGAAAAATACATTTACTGTTAGTGAAAAATACAAATGGCAATCCATACTTCATGGAGCTATGGGCTTCTTTCATGGGGAGAATGGACTTAACATTCAGTATTTTGACAATTTTAAGACAGCTGAAACTGTCATTTGCAGTATGAACTTGGAATTCAGGAGTCCAGGGAAGCCAAGATCAGGAAATAAAGCCTTGTAATTGTTGTTTTCTTGGTGAATTTTATGGAACTCTGTTATGCAACTCAAATATGAAGTCTGCGTGAAAGTTTTTGAGGTGTTTCAGTTCACATAATATATATCCGAATTATTTTAATATTTGGAGGATTTAAAGTTAGCCAGAGGTTTGTGTCTGTTTAAGAAAAAAAAGTTAATACCAACAAAGCAAGCATATGAAAACTTCTTACTATGACTAGTAACCAGCTACTAGCTAGCACACTTCACTCCAGGCATGGAGGTTTAGCATGTGTTACAAAGAACTGATGAGACTTCTTCACATGACATCGACAACAGCAAAAATACTTTTTTTTTAAAAAGAAGTAATCCATCTGATCAAATTAAAAGCTCTATATATGAAGAATTTTCTGACTATGAACAAGTAAATTCAACTTACATGCTTTCATATTGAAGTCTGAATTTAAAAAAAAAAAAAAAAGAGTATAATTTAATATTTTTAATATTTATTGTAACTCAGCATTCCATTTTTTTCCCATTTAATCAACTGGTATTATGTGACTGATAAGTCACATTTGATATGAAGGGGAAAGCTGCATTGCTACTGTCTCTCCTTTTGTAAGCCAATCAAAATATTGATCTAAAATAAACTGTGAAGGAGGTACAGTGAAAAAAACCATTTGACACTTATGACTATTTAGCATAATTTTCCTTTGCAGTTTGAAGTTTGTCTTCAAACTTCTAGATCCTGGAATGATTGGTGCAGGCAGGCAACAAAGCCTTTAGTAGCAAATTACTGTCTCACAGAAAGACTTTTTCAGCTTCTGCTCCAGCTGCTGATTAAAAAACAAAACAAAACAAAAAAACCCCCAAAAACCCAAGTCACACGTTCAGCTTGACTTCAGACAAGGGCAACCTGCTCTTTTATAACTTCTAGGGAGAAAAAAAGGAGTTGTTAGTAGTTATTAAGAATGGATATAATGATTTGGACAGAGATCCTTCGTGAAGACGTGGATGGGCTTATGCTCGAAGTCCCAGAATTAGTCCAATGTATGCTCAAGGAAAACATTCATTTTAAATGAAGAATAAGAAACCTATTTGTTAAAGACAGGTACTGCAGATCACTGCTGGACCCTGCTTTTTGCCTGGCTGAAGGCAAAAGCCTCTTACAGTCTAGGTAAACAAAATGAAACAAATGAAGGATACATAATTACAGGTCTTTCAATACCCTTCCCCAAAAGTGAAAGGACTGCTGATAAATCCTGCAGCCATGGCAAAAGTTTCAAACAATTCTGAAATATGTAGGTCAGTTCCATTAAAAATCAAGTATCCTTGTTCAGGTTTTAGGAGAATAACTGTTTAAATATCAGTGAGCTCCTCTGAATAGGCTAGAAATTAAGTTTCGCAGCAATGCAAGTTTATATGAGAAGGGAATTAGATTTGCTGTATTCCATCTCTTTCTGAACCGAACAGGAGGCACAAACCGACACTGAAAGTTTTGCCATGGACTGTCTCTACTTTCCAAACGACCGAGCGTTACCTCTCTGGCTTTTTGTGCTGCAAGTTCAGCTTGTCGCTGTCGCTCGAGTTCTTCGAGCAACTGTTTTTCCATGATGCGCTTAGCCTCCTCCACCCTGCGGAGAACCTCTCGCTCAATCTCATCCTTTCTTTTCTCCAACTCTTCTTCTACACGTTTAGCCACAAGTTCTTCCACTCTTCGAGCAGTTTCTTCCTCTATGAGTTTCTCTTCAATTTCTTGTTGACGACTACAAAATGCAAATATGAGCACGACCTTATTAATAAATAATGTTTTCACTGAAACAAACGCGTTCAATACACAGCATCACCCACGTTACTGAGTAACTCTTGAAAAGTTTTGTATCATATACACACAGATTATACTTAGAGAGTATTCTGTCCTACATTTAAAGGAAGTGAATATTCAGGCAATCAGTGTTCCTACCATAGGGAATCCATTCAGACCATAACATATTTAGCATTTCTCTATATATTACTAGACTAAGATTAAGAAGACGTCTTATCATACTACTCCTTAAGGGATCATACTTGGGGGGAAAAAAAATACCCACACTCCCCCCAAAACAACAATAACAACTCCACATCCCCCTCTAAAAAATCCAAATTCCACCCAACTCTAACCATGCTTCACCTTTCAGGAGTTAAAAAAAAAAAAAAATCTCAATTTTAAGCCACATGTAGTGGTAACATCCTGTAAAATCTTGCCTTAAAGCTACCTCCTCATAGGCACCAAACTAATCTCCAGTAACTTAAAATAGAAGACAGAAGCAATAAAATTTGTGGTTTGAATATTGTAACTATAATTCCAGGTGCTATACCTGTAATCTCATTATCCAACTGTTTACCTTAACAAATTTCAAGTACTTCAGCTCTTAACTTTTTATTGCAGCACTTTATGTCTATTGTAATTAGCCAAAATAAACTGTACCAATACCCAGTGCTAAATAAATCCTGGCAAGTTACAGCTTTCCATGTTCTGAATTTTGAAAATAATTTCCTATGTCTTGTCTTTATTCTTATTTAGTTAGTAGTATTATCACTTAGTCTGATTGCTGCTTTATGTTTTCATTAAGAAGGATATAAACACATTAAGTAAACTCGTAGGCTTTTTTCACAAATTCAAGAAAAAAATTTTCCAGGCAGTAATCACTAGTACAACATAGCAATTACATATACAAAGATGAACACTGAATACTCTATAGCTGTATCTCATATAGCGGTATCTACATGGAGTTATTATGGGTTTTGGGGAGAATACTGTTACTTTTAACTTGACATTGAACTTCCATTTTAAGTATTCTGTGAAATACAGAACAATCTTAATAAAACCTCTCTTCCGGCTTGTCAGCAACAACAATCCATAACTTAGAATGACAACTACTGTTGTAATGTCTCCATGTCCTGTCATTTTCAATGTTTGCATTTTCCTATCTCATCTGGAAATTCTTTCCTAATCTGTCTTACTTGGAAAACAACTGATTTAAAAAAAGAGGGCAGGCTTTACCAACTTTTAGATTTCCCAAGGTACAATCTGCAAACATGCAATAGGAGATGATGCAGTATGGTTTACTGATCCAAACAGGTGTGGAAAATACAGAGGTGAAAGGCTTTCAATTGCCCCATTTCGTGTACTGTGTTTTTAAAACTGTACTGAACTAAGTTTACATCAGTAAAAAGTTTTGGAACCCTCAACTCAATCATTTGGTCTGCAAAGACAAATTCAATTCTTACATTCCTCAAGAGAGAGCCATGTTACCTGGGGGCACATTAGGCCAGCACTTTTTCCAAAATTAACACAAAATACCTTGAGGTGACTTTTTTTTAGGAACCCCCCCCAACAATCGAATAACAAAAGGCAAAGAAAAAACCTAGACCACTACCACAATCCATAAAAATGCATCAATCCCCTTCTGTCAGTGTTTCTCTGCCAAGTCAAGATACTTTTTGGACAAATTTTTGAACATCCTTTATATATAAATCTACATTTATTTTAAAAGGTTTTCCTTCTTATGAGGTTTCATTTAGTGGCAAGTACTCTCACCATCCTGTACCAATACAGCTTAGCATACCTAAGATGCTGTCCTAGAGAAACTGTCAGAAAGTTCATATTTTCGTGTTTTATTCAACTATCATAGCTTTATGTTTAACATCAGAAAATCTAGAATAGAGGTTACATAACTGAATATAGTGCATAGTTACAAAAATATCCATGATGCTCATATCTGAAATAAATTTTCAAACATCCTTAGCAATGATGTACTCAAATTAAGCACTGTGCCTGCAAGTTTCATTCTTCCCATCCCAACAAATTCCATTCAAATGTATTTTTTAACACTTATAGCCAATGATAATATCACAATGGCTTTGACCTGATAAAAGAAAATTAAATTATAAAAATGGATATAAATATCAATGATTTATTATGTAGTTTATACCAACTATTTTTTTTAATCACATGAACTTACAGTATTTTATGTAGATGTATAATTTTATCATCCTGGCCTACTGAGCTCTGACTTCAGAGCAACAGATAAGTCATTAATGTAAAAAAGTATTTTTAGTATGAACCATTTACTTCTTAAAGACTAATTTTATGAAATCCCCAGAAAAGAAACCACTTACATGTCATCAAATTTCTGAGGAAAAAGAAGTCATACTTGCAAGGCCTTTATAGAAAATGAGCATTATAGGAAAGAACAGAAGTTGGGCCATTTATTAAGATTTGAACAGACATGAGAAGAAGAAAGTCACTTTCAATATATGAACTATCCAGTAGTTTATCCAGTCAGCAAGAAGGTACTTCTTTCCTTCACTAACATGAGTCTACACAAACATATATAACACGATTTACAGATGACTGACTCAAATACCATACCTTTCTACACTATTAGGTTTTACTTGTTTTCTTTTTAAAAGTTAAAGTGCATTCTAGAAGTATGAAAATACCATACCCAATATTTTTCAATATTAATTCCTCCTCAAAAGTCTATTATTCTGTAGCAACTATTGCTCAGACAGACTTCATGAGCTTTTTAAAATTTCAAAGCTAACGTACATAGACAATTTACTCACCTATGAACTAAACTAGCTCCAAAGTACTAAAATAAACTATTCACTATATTCTCAAATTAAAGCACATTCCAATTCTTCATAGTAGATGAGCATGGAATATTTTTTGTAATTTAGATACTGAACTACAAAACTAGGATCAGTATCTCAAAACCCCTTCAATTTTCATGTGTGTTTGTGTTACTATGAAAGTTTTTGACAACACTGCAGTCAAATTCTTAAGTTACCAAAGGACATTACTGACAAAACCGATAACTCAGGGTCACCACGCCTTCTGAATAACGACTAACATTTCATAAGACCGACATAACTGAAATAAAAGTTCCACCAGACTACTTGATTTCACACGTACAAACAAATGTTATTTCTGGATTAGGTGGTTCGATAAGCAAGTGTAGCATTCAAAGAATCACTGGATCACCATTGTTCAAACCATTCTCCTTTCTGCTTCCTAAACGTCTGTGTCATAATTTATTATGTTGCTAAACATTCATGCACACCCAACGTTTATTAAAATAGAATTTATCTCTGCAGATTTAATAAATAACCACACTCCCCACAATGTAAACTGAAAAAGGGCAAGGTTTTAAACGAGACAAGCCACTGTCCCGTTCGGGAAAAAAAAATAAAAATAATCTCTCAAGCGTTAATATAACAGCCGCACAGTGTTTCTTGAAACCATCAGTCGAGCAACTCCAGATGCCCCCGCTCGACGCATAAGCAGCTCCAGGCCACGGCGGGGAGGGGCGGACGGCACGGCCCAGCACAGCACAACACAGCGCCTCGGGGCGCCGCCGCACTGGGAAGTTTGGGAGCAGTGCAGGAGGGAGAACAGCGCCGGCCAGGAACCGGCAGAGCCGGCGCAGGGGGCGGCGTCGTGCGAGGGGCTCGGCCCCCGAGTGGGCGGCTCCGAACGCACCTGAGGGAGCCGGGCTTTGGGAAAGGGGCGGATGGCGGGAAAACGGGCTCTCCTTAGGCCTCAGCGAGGGCCTAAACGCCTGCACCGCAGCGGCAGGCGGCCTCCGCCCGCAGAAGGAAGGCGCAGAGAGAAAGGCACCAGGGCACACAGAGCACCTCCCTTCCTTCCTCCCCCATCCCTCACTGCCCCCCCTCACCCCCAGCCCAGGCCCGGGGCTCACATTTTCCGCTGCCGCTCAAACTCCGCTTTTTTCTCCTCCTCCTCCCGCTTCTGCTTCTCGTCCAGGCTGCTGCGCTTGCTCACCGTGCGCCCGAAGATGTCGATGCGGTCGGGAGGAGAGGAGGCGCGGTCGCGGTCCCGCTCCCGATCCCGACGGGAGGAGGGGGCCGTGTTGGAGCGCGATCGGGAGCGGGACTCCCGACGCCGGTTCCGCTTGCTCTCCCGGGACTTGGAGCGCTTCCGCGCCCGCTCCTTTTCCCGGGAGCGAGACCGCGATCGGCTCCGGTTCTTCTTGTTGTGCTTGGAGCTCTTGGTGTGCTTGGAGCGGGACGAGCTCCGGCTGCGGGACCGACCCATCCCGGCAGAGTAGTAGAGGCCGCGCCGACGACCGCGCGACCACCCCCGCCCCCTTCGCTAGCGGTGCCCTGGAGACGTGCAACGAGGCTCTGTGCGCATCAGCAGCCCCCGGGCGGGCCCCTCGTCCTCTCCCTTCCCACCGCTTTGCGCTGCAAGGAGAAGGAACAGGCCCCGGGAGCGGGAGCGAGTCTGGACGCAGCCAAGATGGCGGCCCTGGCTCAGCAGTGACTCTCCTCTCCCGCCCCACAATGCACCGCTCCGCGGTCGAGCCGCTCGCCCCCCTCCCCCCACCACCGCCCCCGGAGCCGCCCGAGTGCGCTCGGCAATGTTCGGCAGCCAATGGGAAGCGCCGCCCTCCGGCCCCGGGGCCGCTCGGAGTGGCCGTGCCTGGACACGGGGGGTTTCGGGAGCCCGTCGGGAATTCCAGGGAAACTGTTAAAGCACACAGGGGATTGTGGAAGTTGGTTTTCTGGACCCTCTGTAGGACGCCCGCCGTTAAAGAGAGGGGAAACAGCTACCTGGTGGAAGGGAGCAACAAACCTCAAAGGGTCCGCAGGCGTAAAGTTTTATTAATAAATTGCGTACTTGGCGTGAAAGTTGGTGTGTTAGTCCCTACACCGAGTATGGAAGCACACGGCAGTGCGTTTTGTATAAAGGGAAGAGAGGAATTAAAAAGAAAGAAGGAAGAGGGGAAAGAGAGAGCCAGTCCGGGTTCCAGCGCCGCTCCAGCTGCGCTGGTCGGGCCGATGAGATGTTCGGGGTCCTGGGGGCCTGTTTCCTTGTAGCAGATCTCCAGAGCGGGACAGCGAATGTCTACTTTGGCAGCATTCAGCGTGTATTTACTTGCAGACGTTGTCCATTGTTAAAAACAGGTCTGTAGGCAGAGGAAGCAGCTTCAGGTCAGGCGCAGAGTATGGACTAATGGTTCTGTAGGTATCTCTGTAGGATGTTTTCACCGCAGTTCTGCCATGTAATTTTTAGCCTTTTCTGCTATAACAATATTTGGAACTGGTGTTATTCTTGATTTCAGTAAACTGGTGCAATCTATAGATAGTTAACCGCACTTTTCACTTTGAGCAGAAATTTTAGCTCCTTAATATCCCTCATAGCTGGTGTGGGTTTTTTTTTTGTTTGGTTTTTTTTTTTTTTTTTTTTTCAAACAGGTATACATTTTTGCTTAGTTAAAGTACAATTTGCAAAACATTTCTTTAGTCACTGGACAAAATCTCATCTCCCTTAAAGGTCTCTTCTTATAATTCGGTTGACTTGCCATATTTTTCTTGAAGACTTTCTTATTTTGAAATTCAGACTTAAGTCTAATGAGTACCAAAAGCCAATAAAATGGAAGCATGTGTCTGATAGATCACTTGCAAGTAACAGAAGCGTAATGGATAGGGTGAAACCGGCATGGCAGGTATTCCAGAGTCACAGCCCCTGGCCACACTTGTTTGTCCCTCACCCTGGGAAGCTCATACGACAGGTAACCCAGGAAGTTGATAATCAGACATTTTAGACCTGACCGGGTAGGTGAGTTTCTAGTTGGAATGATTCCAGTAGCAACTTGCCTGCGATTGTGTACTGGATCTTTTAAGTTCACATGGTGCAACCAACAGGTTCTGGTTAAAAAATGTATAATCTTTTTTTTTATTTTATTTTTTTTTATTACTATGTTACACATTGAATGTGCCAAACCTGACCTGGAAAATAGCAGAGGGAAGGAGAGAACTACTTAATTAGCAGTAATTTATGAATATAAATGAGATTTTAAAATATTTACCTTAAACTGAGTTTTCTCCTTGGTAAATAACTATAATAGAACCTGTATTTAGCACTTTGGTTGCCTGAAGAATACCAGTTTCATCTGCAGAATTTTATTCCTATTTAGTTACACTGATTCATTAGAGCTATAAAATACAATATGCAATATTTTATGTGAACAATCCATTATGACAGATTGTATGGAATTAAGGAATTATATAATATGGTATAATGAAATAGTTTTTCCCAATCCATTATTGTGTTGCTCCATCTCATTTTTAAGTTCCCAAATTAATAAATGCACAAGATTTTTAATACCTCTACCAGGTTAAGTCATTAGCTGAGTAGTCCATTAAGTCCACTCACTTTGTTGTTTATGAAGACTACATTCTGGTATTCCTGGAAAAAGCTCCCTTTCATCTTAAAAAATGTATTGCTGAGAGCTGAAAAATTAGAAGAGTATTCCCATCTATGATTCCTTTTTTACTTTGAAATTTAGTTGCTATTTGATTGTTTTGGTGTTTTTTTTAATTCTATAATATTATATTTCCCAGCTTAATAGTAATAAAATTTTAATATATAAGTTTGGTTTTTCCCCCAAGTGTAATTACAGTGGATATGGAATTGCAGTTCCAAAAGAAAGCTTTTAGTAAATACTAAATGTATTGTTTTCAGTTAATTTAAAAAGAAGATGGTAATGTCCCTCATCAATTTCCTTTCAAAGTTTTCAATATTTAAACTCATGCAATTTTTTTCCCTGGATTAAATAATATTAGAATTATTGAGGTTTTTACTGTCATGTAAGTATATGCTTTATTCACACTTTGCTAGCTGTACTGAATTTCCATGCACTCTTGTGTTTTTGCATTTTTTTTCCATTTTAATATATCTCAGTATATTAAAATGTATCATTTGCTTCTTAAAACGGTTGCCTTAGAGTTGGAAAATACCTTATTTGACAGCCAAATGGTGGCCTAATTATAGCACCTCACCCTTCTTTACCTGGGCTACTGTCATCACATGAAATCTCTCACCCGTAGGTATTTGGGGGTACCTCCTTGGAGATACTGTGTTTTTATAATCTCCAGGTCATACCTGCTATTGCTTACACCACCACTTCTGTCATTAGCTGGGTCAAGAGGAATCTTGGGAGATTAAAGGTTAATTATTTTGGGCTATGCTAGTGTGGCACAGCTGAATGTAAGATCTTCGTAATAGATCTAAAATGAAAGAACTCTGGAGGGTAAGCAGGGGAAGAAAGCAAGAGCATAATAGGATAAGGTGTTTGGTATATAATTCCCTGTTGTCTGGTGTAGTCTGTCTCACAGTAGTAAGAAGGCAGAAGTAGCACAGAGGAGGTAGGTTCTTGTAAGGGAAAAACTATGGTTTAAATGTGTATTGGTTCTTTCAAATCAGCTATTTCTGCCAGAGTTTATTATAAGGTCAGAAATTATGAATACAGTTGTTTGGGTTTTTTTAAAAGATGATTGAGCACTGGGATTTATGTCACATAGGTCACAAAATCTGTAAAGGTTTAGAATTTTTATCAGTCACTTTTTATTTTATTTTTTATACCTAATGCCAAAGTTGCTTGTTAGGCATTTTCTGTTGAGGTGCTTTGTTTCTCTTTGAGCAAAACTATGGAGTTCTGAGCTGCAGAGCTGCAGAGGTAGGAAGATGAAGCATCTGGGAGACTGGCAGAACAGTTGTGAGGAAGACATGGCAGGAACATGGGAAAGGGAAATATCTTTTCTAAGACTTGAGAGAATAAGTCATTAAAACTGTTGTTGCAAAGGACAAGGGGGGAAAAAGTTTAGTTGAAAGAGTGGAAAGGAAAGCCTGTAAAATGGAAAATTAAATAAATGAAAGGCTTTTCATGTACCTGTTCACAAAGGCTGAGCAGATTGCATGCATAAGTGTAGTTATTAGGTAAAATAACTATTTTTCTCTTTTCCATATGTTCAGTTGATAATCATGTCCTTGGAAAATGAACAGTGTTTCAACAATTGGAAAATTTCAACAGAATGCTGTTGAAAGTGTTTTGTAATTTGGATATGTAAAAAGCCACAGCTTGAGTAATCAGGACCACTGTATGGATATATGATAACCAAATTAATTTAAAACAATACCTGTTTTCTTTCCCATGTGGACTTAGTTTTGGAAAATAAATAAAATTGCCAAGTCATGATCAGTGTGATAATTTAAATACTAGATTAATTTTCAATGTCAGAGAACACTATGATTTTTATTTTATATAAGTCCAGTAACCACATTTTAATGTTTGGACTACTTTCTATATGAAAGAAGGGAAAGGAATCTTCATTGCTTGCTTTGTTCACATTGCCTAGTCTGTTTAGGTCCTGAACAAAAGCTCTTGAATTCTATTAGAAGGGGTGAATAAAAGTTTTGATCACAACTTGAGACACTGATCTGCAAATGTAATGATTCATAGCTGTGTGCTTTTATCTCCCAGTAAATATTTTTTCCAAAATCATTGATACTGTATGAAATATGCAGATTTAAGATCACATGTAAGTATTCATATATGGACCTACGACGTGCTTTGTCAAAGACTGACAGCAGTAAAAGTCTAACTAACCTATGTCAGCAGCTGAATAATCATAGAGGTACTTCAACTCTGTAGGCATATTCTCATTTGTCTGAAGGACGGTTGTTGGTGTGTAACTAGGCATCTGAGCCAATGAGAAATGAGTTGGGGTGTCATCTAAGCCTCATGAGGGACTGTTCCAATGTGACTACTTGGATAGTTCCTTAAAAAAAAAAAAAAAAAAAAAAACCAAACCAGAATAGCAACGAACATTGTTATTCAAAAGCAAGTTGCTCATGATACACTGGTTAGCATAGTGGTTAGACTTGTTGGGCGAGCAGGAAAATGGGATTCAGGTGTGTCCTCATTCATATCAATGTCTCTTCCTTCCCATGACCGTATGTTAATCACCAGGGCAGTGTCTAGGCTAAAGAAAGGTGAGAAGGAAGCTAGGGGTAAAGACTTGCTCCATGTCCTCACAGATTTCACAGAATAGAAAATAAATGTCCAGAGGCAGGAGGCGACATGATTGTAACCTACTGTCTGTGGTATTCTGGAAGCAGGGAGAAAATTACTCTGGATTAAAGTCTATGAAAAAGACGAGTTCTGAATTTTGTTACATAATCCTGAGAAAAGAGACAGGATTTGAGAGCTAGAGCACACAACTTGGCAGTTGCTGTAACTGCTTGGGTGTTGCATAACATACCCCCTCCCACAGCAGCTGCATTTCAAAAGGGGTGAGTCCTGTTCTGTTCTTCAAAGGCTACTGTAGGCACTGCCCTCAGGAGAGGACTCCCAGTTTTTGGCTCATGAATAGATGAAGATGTCACCTTTATGGTGCTGACTCAGACACCCCGGCTTAAACAGGGTGACAGCCACGCCTCTCTGTACAGAATTTCCTCTTGGCTTGATGACTCCTAGTTAACATGTGCATTTTATGAGTTCCTAAATCTTGTTTAATTTTGAAATGAACCTGTTTGATTTAAATGCTAGCTGTGGACATTTTATATCCAGAACATTTTGCATATTTTATTTGTAAGCAGAATTTTTCCTGTTCCCCCCCCTATTTCTTTGGACACATTAGTATCTCTAGCAGTACCACTTTTTCTGTATGAAAATGACTGGGAGTGATAACTCTTTTATTAAAGTGGTCAAGAAGCAACTTGTTTATGATAAAATGGGGTTACAGGTATGGGAAAACTATCCTACTTACACTTAAAAATTAAATAAATGCTACTACAATTAATGAGAATTGACCCTGAAGTGTTTTTGGATGTAACTGTTATTTTGTTAAAATTTTATCAAAAAATGGTTAGGTGGAACCTTTTTTTTTTTTTTTTTTTTTTTTTTTTTTTTTTTTTTTTTTCCCCTACCACCATGCAAATTGATGAACTTTAAAATGAAAACTTTTACATATTAATGAGCAGAAAATAGCAGTTATGTTTTGTTAAAAAGTATAAGACAAATGTTCTGTCTACATGAGCAAGCCAGTTTAGCAGGAAGTCTTCTCAGCACCAAATTTTGCCTTTTATATTCACAGAAGTAGTGCTTCATTTTGCAGGCTGATTAATTAATTTCCTTGACTTGTTAGGTTAAAGATTGAAGGAGTAAGGCTTTGGGGCACAATGCAATTTTATTGTACAGTTTCATTTTAACAGAAGCTTTTAATCTTCTGTTGTTTAAATCATTGCAGTGCATAGTGTGGTGGTATATTTGTGCTTGGACAGTTCCCTGTATTTTGCATTGTATACTGTTTTTTGGAAGCAGCTAAGGGAAGAAGTAAAAACAGCCCATATTTTGTGTTAGAACATTTGAAGAAATACTGTGTTGAAGTCAGGCACTGCTGATTGTGAATAAAAGTGGCAGAACACGGCTGTATAGATGAAACTGCATAAATCTACAATAATTTCAGCTAGGAATAAGAACTTACATTTTTGCTGTTGAAGTAAATCTCTCAAACGTCAATTTGATTGCATTTGGAATGGTCTCAAAGTGTGTATACTGGATTATTTTTGGATAAGACTAGGTATGAAATGAAAATTGAAACATGGTACGTTCTGTTTGAACATAAATGTTTTGGGGGTTTTTTGTTTGTTTTGTTTGTTTGTTTTTTTACTGTAGGGTGACCCAGCACTGGCACAGGTTGTCTGGAGAGGTTTTAGAGTCTTCATACTCAGAGATATTCCGGGTAACCAGCTCTAGATGGCCGTGTTTGAGCAGGACAGGTTGGACAAGATGACTTCCAGAGGTCCCTTTCAACCTGAACTGTTTCTGTGAAATCAGATGATGTGTTCTAGATCTCTGTCTGCTATTGGGGCTTCAGTCTGCAGGACTAGACCAGAGGTAGTGGAAAGTAACACTGTTGCCAAAAGCAGGTTGTGTGGGCAGCAGGTTCTCAGCAACCACTGTCTTAGTTCATGGACTTTCTATTGCCAATGCAGTGGCACCACACAGAGGTGAGTTAGCAAGTCGTTTGGGGTTGGTTTCTTAGCTCAGGAGCACATAGATGTCATAGATGCACAGGCCAGAAGTTGAAACAATTACAATATTGGATCTATACAGACATAGCCCCTTAAGACATTTTTTTTCAGGTTAGAAGACTGTGGTATTTGGCTGCCAGTGTCTGATAGATAGGTACCAGGGCAATCTAAATACATATAGCATTGGAATATCTAACTAATCAGAATTTGTAGACTTTCCTGCTAGTTGCTTGATGATTTAGCACACTCTGTACTCTCTTCATTTAGCTCCATGTTGGACAATTATGTATTCTTTATGTCTTGCCAAAAGTAAGTAGAAAAAATGAGTAGGGGAAGATAATACTGAGATTGAATGGCACAGGAGGCATGGGAAGAGATGAAAGTATTCCACTCGATTCTGGGGGAGGGTGTATGTAGTTTAGGTTTGTATGGTGAAGGTTCATCTGCACACAGTTCTGGAGCTTCTGCTGTGTATATTAGGCAATGGGATAATGCACTGACATGGTCTGACTACTCAAAACAGGACTTCCAGGGCAAGATGCCATCCATGCTTACTCACCCTGCTGGATAGCACTGTCTGCAATTTTTCTCAGACTATTTCTACAGGTATTCAGTCTTAGTGGTGCAAAGAGACCTGGAAGTCTCTCAGAAGCTGTACTTAAGGAAAAGGTGACTTTGCTGCATCAGTATAAAAGTGCTACTGATAAGAGCAAGTGTGAAAAAAAGTCTGGAGCTTCCCTCAGGCTTGGAGCCAACAGCGGCCTTACAGCTGATTGTGAGACATCTGTCATCAGCAGGAGCTGCCAGTAGTGGACCTGGGGGCTACAAATGAGAATGACAGAAGTACATGACCTAGTCAAAGAAAAGGATTTTTTAGGACAAAGGGTAGTGGTTCATTAGATGAAGGCAAAGCAAACTATGTGTCTGAAAAAGGACGTTCAGGTGTCTGTAGGGGGGTGGAGTAACAAAAGCATATGAAACCACCAAGAAATAGGCTGTGAGTGAGCAATATTTGAGACAGATAGTAAAATGCATGCATTTGTGAAAAAGGAAAGAGCATGGTGGGAAAACGAGTAGGAAATTAAGAGCAGAAAAGCCAAGAAATGAAGGATGCAAAATCCAAGAAAACACACTGCATTAAGGAAAGAAAAACCCACGAAAACCATAGATCTACTATATACATATGCAATACTCATCTATACGGTCTGGTGCTAATGTTACCAGAATTAATGTTAAGCAGTTTAAATGGAATAGTGTTAGAGATGGATTCTCATCAGTTGTACGTCTCCTAGGCAAATGTGTGAGAACTGCTGATCATCTTGTTCAGTTCACATGAATGTGAACACAGCAGAGATTTGACTTGGTATCCCTCTCTGCAAATATAGAGGGGAAAGAAATGGAAAAGGGAAAGAGAAACTTTGCCTGGGAAGAAAGGGAGGGATCTCATTATAAACGAGAGTCATACAGCATCCCTTCTGGAGGTGTGTTGAAATGTCCCATGGGAGAAAGAAGGATAAGCGAAGGTTGGTATTACTAATAAAAGAAAAATAGTTGACAGCCAAGGCAGGAATAATTATTTGATCACAGTGTCCTGAAAAGCTAGCAACAGAAACAATACTAGATAGAAGCAGCAGGCCGAATGCATCACTCTTGCAACCAAACCTACCTGTTTCACAGCAAAGATATGTTTGCCTTACTGCTCTGAGAGCAGTGCTCTACCAGGAAAATAAATATGCCCTGACTTTTTACCTTTGCTGCTTTGCACAGTGTTCCCAAAGGTTTAATTTGTTTTACTTCTCAACATTATTGTGAAGCGAGCAAGGAGTAGCCATTATCTCTGCTTCACAAATGAGAACCAGAGCCTGCAGGAGAGCTGTGCTTACAGCTGCACGGCTTATGGCAAGCAAGGGACTTTCCAAATAACAGGCCAGTAGCTTTCTTTGCTCGCTTTCTGTGGTGGCAGAATCAGCATTGGAATGCTAGTACTGGGAGGGCAAGTATAATGTTTTTTTTTCTTGAACAGTCAAGTGTACCTGACAGGAAATAAATGAACAAACAAAGTTTGTTATTGAAGAAAAAAAAATAAAAAATCCCAGATAATAACTTCAGCAATTTCAAGAGCAGATCCATATAGTCTTAAAAAATACATTAATAATGAAATATTTGTGTTTGTATGGCAGCAAGACCCTATTTATAATGAGTATAATTCAAGTTCAGACTGACAAAGCCTGTTAAGGCCAGATGGTGACAGGAATTGTTATTTATTAAGGAAGAGGTGTGTGGTGAGCTTAAGAAAGAAGACTGTGTAGTGGTCTGGTCGTTTCCATCTTACCTGATCATGAGACCACAGCCCTGACTCTGCCCTTAGTCATTTGTAACCCCACTGAATGGCACCACCCAGTTTAGTTTTGTCACAGTGCAGTTACTCTGCATTCTTAGTGATCTTATCTTTACTAGCAACATGTGGTGAGCTGTGGGAAGGTTTGTTGCTAGATCGCTGGGGCTGCATAGAACGCATTGTGCTATGGGCAAGAGTCACTTTCTCAAGCCTGAGTGTGTGCCGAAAGTGACAGAGACACTACTCCGGAAAGAGTCCTAGCTGACGCTGCCGGGAAGGGTGAGACTGTATAACATGCACAGTCCTTTGGGCTACAGAATGGAAGGGTGTTGGATGTTCCCAACACATCAATTACTGCCCTTCTATAGGGACTGTAGCGCCCTGCTTTTCATCTGCAGGAAGACAAAGCCCTATGGCTACATCTTTTTTCCTGATTATTACAATTTTTTTTCATTTGTTTCAGTGATGTCCATTTCTTTTGTTACTACTAACTTTAGGGTATCTTCAAGAGCTTCAGGGTCATGTTTGCTTTTTTTTAACTGTAGATTTGAGTTTTTCTTCTAGCTCCTTTGTATCTATGTTGAGCATCTCTGCCCCCTAAATGGGACCAGTCTTTTAGGGTTGTTAACTTCCTGTTAGTTACCTTGGAGAACAGAAAAGAAAGAAAAACATCACTGTGAATTGTCAAGCCTTTTTGTTACAAAGTCATTATAAAACTGAATAGTGTTTAAAAGCATAGTCAGCTGTTAGAACTTAGTTGCTGCATGAATGAAACATACTATGCAAAATGTTGTTTCTACTACTACTATTATTATTGTTTTGCCTGTAGGTTTTTAGGTATTTTAATGTTAAATATATTTGTGTTATTGAAAGAAAGCCAAACCTGAAGTTAAGCTGGTAGCTGAAGACTGATAGTGGTTCAGTGGTCATATTGCCAGGACCCTTGCATATGGTTGTGTATGAAGCTCACTGATTCATTTTGTAGTGTTAATTTATTATAGGAATTCATACTATAAATGAAGATAACTGTTCTTACTTCTGACATATCTCTGCAAAGTTAGATATCAGCAATATTTTCCAAAGAGGTCATAAATTTGTCTTTCATTAAACATTTGTGTGCAGCTATTTAAAAATGTAAACATCATGAATTAATATGAAAGCAATCTTATCAAATATACCATTTTGAATGGTGATTTGAAAAATAGCATGTAGAAGTGCAAATTCCTGAAATATTTTCTTTTCTGTAACAGCCTTGTTTGTAAGAAATAAAACAGCCACATTTTAGTTTCCTCTCTTGGTTTCCCTGAGTGAAAAAAAGGTGATGACAATGTCTCTCAGTCTCCTTGCAATTCTTTGAGATATTTGAAAGGAAAATACAAGCAAATAATTCAAATATTTTATAATAGGGCGATATACAATTTATTTCCATTGGCCATAGAGTGTGCTTGAAAATCTGTTTTCTTCTTGCCTTTTTCAAGATGGTATATAGAAATTTTTTCTCTATAGCTAGATACTTTCGTTAACACTTTTGAATTGGAAGAACCATTTCAAGAGCTCTGGATAGACTGAGGGAGGTTGGCAAAAGGATTTGCACTCTTGCTTGTGAATATTGGGCAGTTGTCACTGTTTAGTACTTTAATATGTGCTTCTACAAGCAACCTACAAGATACTCTTTGATTGCCCTACTCTAGAATTCATAAGCAAGAATGACTAAAATGGGAGTAGCCTAAACATGAATATATGTACCTGTGTGCTCAGGTGCAAGTGCTTTGCACATGTGGGGCTGCTGGAACAGCCAGTGGATGGACTTGGTGCCAGGAGATGGGACCTGAGAGCATGTCCCCCACTCCCAGTGGTGCAGCATTGGTGTGGCTTATTGCAGCCAGAAGTTCTTTGTGTGGTGCTCATTGCAAAAGCTGCTCCTGTGCTAGGCCCACTGCTGAAATGGGACCTTGGGAACTCGCATTTCTAAACTGTCATCCTGTGAATGTGAACTGTACATTTTTTTTTTTCTGCTGAAGGTCACCGGTTTCTTTCCAGTTCTCAACACTTGTTTTGCTTGTGCGTTTTTTTCAAAGCATATATTAAATGAATATATAAAAGGCTGCAAGGAGAAGAATTGGAGTGGTACAATTAAAGGAACCCTGCTTCCCATTTTGAACAAAAGCACCGTTGACAAAAATCTACAGGAGCAGGTCAACCTTTGTTGAACAACATTCCATTTCCTGTTTTATGGGCACTACACTAAGTGCAGTCCCTTGCCTTTGATGGAAATAAATGTGTTGTTTGTCGGTCCCAATGGAAACTGAATTCCTGAATGAGCCTAAGGTTCCCTTTTATAAGAAAGCAAGTAAGTATGAACAATCCTTGGTGACTAGTCTGACGCCTATTATTACTGGTTTATCAGAGCCTCCACCCATTCTGTGTGGATAATGGACTCAGTCCTTAACATAATTATTAGTCTAGACTGGAGACATGTCAGGTTAATAGTTCCACAGAGACGGGTTTTCCCCTTTACAACCAGGTGGTAGCTTGAATCATGGTAGTGAATCTGGAACATGCTCCTGAAGACTGTGATTTGGTCCTGTTGGCAAAGATTACTATATTGGGAACCACTCCCAGAAAAGGCAAAACTGTGAATCACAAATAAGTTAATTCCCTGTTGAAAGGACCTAATGAAAAAGTCTTAAAAGCAGCATAGGCTAAAGGTATTTTACATTAACGATGAGTTTAATTTCATATTTGGTGTTGGCCTACTGCTGTACAGAAATGACTGTACCCAGATATCTGACTGATTTCTGGAAGTGTCAGTAATTTTTGCTAAACTCTGCTGTAAACCATTCTTGTTATGATTAGATTGCTATTTCCCCAGCTTGTACTGGATAGATAATCTGAAGCAACTGCCTTCAATTTGCCCTGAAAAGAGGAAATTAACTTTGCATTTATATTGTGGCCTTGGTGACCTTTTTAAAGAATAATCTCTTAACCAAAAAAAAGAAAAAAGGCTAATGAAGCAGGAATTCCTTCTTATAATACATCTTCGCTCATGACTTACAACAATTCCTGCTTCAAAACTACTCTGGGAAATCAGGAAATTTGCAAGATAGGGGTTTCTGTCATTGTATCTGTACTCATCTGAAAAGCTGGGGAAGGCAGTCATTCATTTTTGGTTACAGGAGCAGAGTTTCTCAAAGAAAACTTCAGATTTTTACAGTCTATCTGAGCATTTATGTGTCTAGCTAGCATGGCTGAAGTAAATATTTGATCAGCATTTCCATTATGAAAAATTCATTTTCAGTATTTTGAAATGGTAGGAACCCCTAATTGTTGGTGGGGTTTTTGTTGTTTTGTTTTGGTTTTTGTTTGTTTGTTTGTTTGGGTTTTTTTTTGTTTTTTGTTTGTTTGTTTTTGGTTGGTTGGTTTTTTGGTTTTGTTTTGTTTTTTTCCCACCTATGTGGAAACCTGGCATGTATATTCTCAGTCCTATTTTTGTATATTCTGAGACAAATCAGTTTGTCCATTTTTAAGTTTTATGGGAGATCATAAATATTTTTATGGCTTCAGATGCCTTATGCTTGTATTGGTGCAGGAACTAATTTAAAAAAGTTCTGCATTAAAAAGAAAGTTTTCAATATATATACTGTTAACCTGTGATTTTTTGTGGGTTTTTAAATTTTTTTATTTTTTACTTAGAAAGTAACACATGGTACTGTGCACCGTGTCTTAGTTAACATATAATATTATTTCACAGAAATGTATTTGCATATTATTGACTGCTTGGTACAGTCCTGCCAGTGATCTGTAAACAAATAACTATATTAAGTGTTAGGAGTCTGAGAATAAATCTCCATTTGGGCCTATGCTAGGAAATTCCTTTCAAAGTAGTACAGGTTCAGATATGGCATTGCAGTGTTATCTTAGACCTTTTTCCACGCTAAAATCTAGGACACTTTTTTTCCCTCTCCTTGATTCACCTATCTGACATCCATTCTCAGTGGCCATCAAAATTAAACTGGCTTAGTTAGCTAAATTAAAGACTATTAACCCACACCTTCATGAGGGGAAAAAAATGAGGTGTGGACCAACTTAGAACCAGTCTTGAATCATTTTCTTAATCTAAATAAACTCTTTCTTGTAATACAGTAGTAGAATGGAATAGAAATTAGCTTTAAGATCTCTAAATTTATTTGAAAATTTATTTAAAGAGAAATATAGTATGTTTTTAGGGATTCTTACTGTCAGTGAACAGTGGTCCAGAATTAAATCCTCATAAATAAAAATGCTATCATGATTCAGTGTACTTGAGTATGCCAGCTTTTACTTGCTGGTGCTTGGATACGAAATATTTTAAGACATTGTAAAAATAAAAATATCTTAAAACTTACATTCCGTATAAAGAAATTGACAAATGAAATGGAGTGTCATCCTACTTGATGGCCACAGTTCTTTGTATGATAAAATTTCTTGTAAGCAATACCTCTGGAGTATTAATGTCAGTGTGGAACCACCAGCAAGTTAACAATTCACAGAAATAAGTATTTTTCCACACATTGAAATCCACAAATCTTTGAAAAGCTTATTAACTTCCTTGATTAAGAAATAGTTTCATCTCTGGGTTAAAGTAATTTGTAATTTATAGAAACAAAGTATATTTGTAATGCCAGGTAACTCTGCGGATGCAACAGCCTATTTAAAGTCTGTAGACTTTTTCCCGATCAGAGTGTTTTCTTTGTCCTTCCAATTTCTGTGCTTCATTTTAATAATGAATGATAAAAGGGATCAGCAACAACAGTGAAAATTATAATGGAACTTCATAAAAATACAATGTCACTCTTCACAAAAACATAGGAAAGCAAGTGCATTCAGTGAAAAACAGTCTGATACTGTTTTATATCACGTGTGTTTTAAATACACACAAATCCTTGTGAAATTGGGAAACTTCAAAAAACCATGTCTCAAAAAGACAAGTGAGATAGTTGGCTATGTTCCTATCTGTATAGCAGATATAATGGGCTGTATGGTTACAACGATCTATGAGAACAGCATTTTGAATGCCCCTACTGAGCAGATTCTTGCAGAAACCAAGGTGTATCAGCATTCTGTGGTGATCCTGCTGTGACCTAGTTTCAGGAAAACACATGCAGTACGTTTAATGATGACTCCATCACTATTTAAGATGTCGGATTTGCCTGTTCCAAACACATTATTGCTATATCATTGTCATCATTACAAAGGGTTCAAAGTCAGGCCTCAGACTGAGTAATCATGTACAGTTCCAGGGAAGATGTTGCAGATGAATGTCTGTCTTATTATTCTATGGCTGTAGGCATCAAGGTTTCCTCTTGTGCTCCTCCAGCCACCCTTTTTTTTCCTTGTATATGTAGTTAAGTTAGGCTGCCAAAGTAGAAAATCAAGCCAACTATCATGAGTTTAGGAAAGGCAGAGGCTATTTTCACTAACTCAGACTCAAAGAATGTATTTTGTGCAGCAGCAGAAGCTAAATTACTTATCCTAGAACCCTAGAACTTGATATTTTCTAAAGTTTAGTAGAATTTTCCTTTAAGTGAAGTGTTTGAGTTTGTAGTACCTTGTCTCAGTAGCATCATTCTAACAGCATTTAAGGCCTAAATGAGCATCACTTAAGTAGGACCTCTTGCAGCTCAGTAATAACTGCATTCCTGAACCTACCCTTGCTCATTACAGCCTTTCTGCAAGTGAAGGAGTAAGAGAATTTTCACTGTGATTGACATCAAGAAGGGATCATCTCTCTGGGTCAGTGACTGTGAGTAACTCGCTGTCATCCTTCCCTGCTGGACCACAAATACGTATAATAATGGAGCTCTGTGAAAGACTTTCTGGCGTGTGTTACTTGTGTCAAGCCTCGTGGATTTCAGATTTTCTTGGGTAACCTTACAGTAATATCTCTGAACTGGCAAACCCTGGTGGAAAAATAATTATTCCAGTGAAGTGACCCTCTTTTATGTAATTATTTCCTTTAGTAACAAACATAACATATACCATGTAACTTAAAAAAAAAAAAAAGTCTGTATTAGAGTCATGCTGACTTTTTGTGGAATCATGTAAACACAGGTACATATGAGAGTTGGCAACTTCATTACACAGAACTTGGTTCTTGGCAGTCAGATCAAATTAGGGAGTTTGTTGTTTCTGAGGCTGCCATGTCAGAGACATTTATTGCCATATGATAACCTGCACAAGAAATTAAACCTTTTTGTGGCTTGGCTGCTGTAGCTACTATTGGACCACTTGTGGTAAAAAGATGATTAAACATTTTTTCCTGAAATCACTTGGTTTTGTAATAATACAAAATTATAGTGAATTCATAGCCTTGTTTTAGAGTCAAAGATTAATTACTTGATTTTGTTTTATTGGGATATATTGTAATGCATGTATACATACATATATGTAATACATTATAATAGAAGTAAAAATATTTCTTAGAATTAAAATATTTCTGAACATTCTTTGGTTGGTTGGTTTGTTTTGTTGTTTGGGATTTTTTTTTTAATAATATTAGTTAATTGATGCGTAACTTAGGTGATTTAATTGTTACTTTATTCTTAGTTTAGAACTTGGAGTGAAGGAATTCTCATCTAAGTTTAAGGGTCAGCTAAGTCACTTAAATAGCTGATGAGAAGAGATGGAGACCCGCTGAAGTCTTATCTTAGGAAATGTGTCAGTGTAAGTGGGAATCATTATCCCTGACAGCTGTCTGTCTTTCTTTTGCCTTTGAGGGCTATGTGGGGGATAGATGTCTACTCAGCTGCCTTGAGCAACATCTTGAGCTGAGGTTTGAATCCTTTTCTAAATGTACCTAACTCAGGGACCAGTTTAAAAAATGCAGATTTAAAATAATCAAAACAAAAATCCACACTTGCCTCTGGGTTTTTCTTGCTTTTTGGAGTTGGGGGTTTTTAATTTTGTTTTGTTTTGTTTTCTCCTGAATGCATGGAGTTTATTTTTCAAATGTTTCTTAGAAGTTTAATGGGGTAAAAACTTTTCAAAATTAAACATGAGAGGTGCAGTATAATCACAAACACCAGAGGCTAAGTTTTTAAGAAAAAGATACTCACTATCCCATGAATCATGATTAAATTGTGAAGAGTGCCCATGCTGATAGGCAGAGACAGCTTTTTGACCATGTAACTGTGACCTGTTACTTCTTTCATCATTACTGCCATTCTTACTGATAGTAGTAGTGTTCTCATTGCTAGTAGTAACGTATCACTACAGACCTTATTAAATCAAGGGCAGTTGGACTTCTTTTTTGTGACTGTTTGTGCAAGAAAAGATCTCTTGCTGTGAAAACAAAAATACCCTTCTTGTGATAAAATTTTTGTTTGTTTCTTCGTTGGTTCTGGATTTTTTTTTAACTTGGTCAAACCTTGCAATCTTGAAAGGCTTAGTGGAGCTCTAATGTAACAAATTAACTTTATTTGTAACTTTTATTAGGATTGCTGTATAAAAAATGTTGTCTCTTGTCCATACATAACCAAATCTAAAGGGAATTAGGCAATAAATAAGTACATTCAATACATTTGCAATATGGTATGCAAAACAGTTGAACCAACCGATATGCAGCTTGAAGAATGAAAACATTACTAAAACATCTCTGAGGGTGTTTTGGGACTTCAAAAGTATTGTGAGAAGATATGCAATACTGATGTTGAGAACTCATATCACTGTTGCTGAATTATATTTTATAAAATTAATTTATAATTTATGACATTTTTAAGTGCATTTCTTGGAAAAACCACTTATTTAAACACAAAACAACAGCAGTAAAATTCATTTTTAGTGTTGTCACTGCAGCAGAAGGTCTAGTCCAGGTTAACTTCTACTCAGGAAGTGTTCTGCAGGGAATAGAGCTTTGTCTCAACCTCCTTACCATTATGACTTTTTACTGTTTCCTCTCTTGTGGAAAGCTGTAAAATGAGCTACCTGGCTCATTTATGATCAGAACTGGCAGAGGAAATGTATAGTGTCCTTGTTCTGGATCTGTGCAACTTGAGGGACACTGAATTTGTCATTGGTTTCTTCCTGTGGTGGGTGGTGCATACTGTAGTAACAGCTGTCCAGAACAGGAATGCGTGCAGCACAATTTCACTGGAGTTGAACCTTGAGGAAGTCATCAAAGTTAGACCAGATATAGGACTTCTCTGAAGGATTTTCCTCAAAATTACATATCTCCAGAGACAAGGCTTTGTAAGAAAATTTTCACACAGGACCCAATAAAGTTTGTCCTGTAAATTTTATAAGATGAAAGGGCAATCCAAGTCCAAATGCTGTGTATTTCTGCCACTTTCCTTCCCCTGCCCCCCACAAATAACCTTAGTGATTGCTGACTTGAATTATTAAAAGAGAGTTGACAAGTGAAATATAGTCAAATAATGCCATGTATGTGTAAAAAAGAAATTAAAAAATGGGCCAAATGACTGTTCTTTGTATAGTTTTTCTGTCCTTAGTCAGAAGGAAAAGTGGCCTTTACCAAGAAATATTTGGTAATTGGGAGGGGATAGAAGACCCGAAGGGTCTTTTGTTATCCTTTTTTATGGCTCTTTATGTAAAGTGCAAAGAACGCATTTGGTAGTGGTCATGCTACACTAATATTTGTTTATTTCTGGAGACATAGGCAAGATTGCTGCTTTTTTTTTAAACTTCTGTGGTTGTCTTTCTTCCTCTGCTAACTTTTAAATCTTTATTCCCCGATGACACTCTATGTAGAACATGAAGTACATGACTTAATATATTTTCATATCCTCTTTTTGCCATTGAACACAAACAAAATTAATGATTTTTACCCTTTAATATTTCATTTTCTTGTAGAAATTACTTTGGCAGAATTTGCAGAGGATTTCTCTACTTCTGGGGTTGAAATTTGCAGTTCCCCTAAATGAAAATGAATTTGTTTTCCTTGATCTGTTTGCAGAAAACAAATAAAGAGGGGATGATAAATATGAACACACACACACAACTTCCACTCTTAATAATTAATTTTAAGACATGAGTGTATGGACTGTTTCACATGGTAATAGATTAAATTAAGAATTTGGCTGTGAAATGTAAATAATTTCTTCCCCTTTGGTGTTTGTTTAGAGCCTATACAGCATTGTAAACAAGTGAAAAGGAAAAAAAAAAAGACATTTTAAAAATAATTCTAGCCTGCTTTTGTAGAGTGTAATTCTACTAATAGAATTTTAGAAATAAAATTTGCAGTTGTAAGGAGTGAACATCACAGCTGAGAAGCTACATAAATATAGATTCAACCAACTTTTCAACTCTTATTGAGTGGAAAATAAAGAAATTGTTCTAGGGAGCGAGTTCCTTATGAGAAAGCCACAAAATAAGGAGCTGCATGACCACAGTCCCAACACTATTATGGTATGGTAGAGTGGTAATATCTGAAATATTTCATACCACCACAGATTTTGTGCAGTCAGGACCTGTTTGGGAGCCAGTAGGTCATATTTATATCACCTTTGCAACTGGCTTTTTGTTTAGTCTCAACCATTTGGAGTACTGGCATTGCTTCACTGGTGATAGCTGTCCAGCTGTTTGGTTCACAGTGTGTACAGCAATTGAAGATTGAAGTGAAGAATGCCTTTTCCAGCTGAATCTGGGAAATGTCAGTCCTCTAGCCAGGCTACTCTGGAAACTGCTCTGTTGTTGAAGTCTGAGCATAGTAGTACAGTGGATACCAGCATTGCTTTTTTTTTTTTTTTTTAGTAAGGATACTATGGGAGCGTTCCTAGTGTTTAGGAAATCAGGCTGAAAACAATCTTACCATTGGACAGTCTGATGGACTGTGTCTTTCTGAATTGAAAAGATGAGTGCTACTAGTGCCTTGCCTTACCTGCAGCACAGAAATACGATAGAATGTATGTATTTATTTGCTTTTATGCTCTGCTTGTTTATGGCCAATGTGAGCTATTGTGCAAGTTGTAGCATGGCCTGGTGCTACCTGATGTATGTTATTTGAGAAAAGCCTGGTTTGGCTTTTCTTTTTCTCTGTGTATTTCTCTTAGGTAGAAACTCTCTTGGATTTCCACCTCCCCCCCACCTCCTTCCTCCAATAGTGTATTTTCACTGTGCTTTTCAAACAGTGATGAACTGTAGGTCTGATTACTCCACACAGGCTGTGTCCCTTCAGAATGTATTATCTCAACAGGGACTCAAGTGAAAAGAAAGCTATTTCCTTGTTTTCTAGCAATAAGTCAATGGACTCTTAAGAGGACAAGCTTTGTCACAGATGCAATTCTTTGGCTATGAGCAAGCAGAAGATAAAAGAGATCAAAAGCTTCAGATTCTGGTGAGGGGGGAAAAGCTGCTGTTAGCAAGGGGCCGAAAGCTATAGCAACACAGCCATTCTCTAAGAAGGAAAAACTTAAAAGGAACTTTAAAAATGTGTATCAAACAAAATCTAGTGTATGTTCTCTGTGACAAAGAAGTGTATGCAGGCTCACCACTTTCTATCTCTCAGTCAAAAGTAAACAAAAATCATGTTTGATTGGTGTCTTTTGTATTCGCCTGGTTACACAGAAGACAGTGGGGCAAAGGAGCAGCTTAGGAGCTGGAATGACTGTGCTCAGCAAAACTTTTTATTGTTCAGGGAGCTGAGTTTTAACTGCTGTATTGAATTAGTATATAAAATATAGCTTTGCAACAACTTATGTTTTACTAGAGAATTATATTTCATTTGATCACAGTTCTCTTTTTAAGGATTCACAGCTTCTGCTGACCTAAACAACAACTGAATTTGAGGAAGACCACTAAATTATCCCTGGCACTAAAGCACCTTTCAGGCTGTCATTTGAAGTATCTCATATTTCTTTCTTGCTGTACACAAAAGCATTTACTGCATAGGACTTTGAGGGTTGTTACTTTAGCAAACACATTAAGTTCTGAAGAGTAAATCTGTCTTCCTAAAAATTTAAAAGTAATTATGTAATTAATTTACATTTAGATATGTAATCATATATAATTTGTGAATCCTTATAGTCTTCTATGTCCTCTTTTACAAAAGAAAGTTGCTGTTACATATGTCCAGGAGATGCAGTTCTTATCAGTGGAATATATGCTGGATTTCAGAGATACAAAGTCACACACTTTTCTTGTAGGCCTCATTAGGAATAAAATGCAATTGGCAACACAGAAGAACTATGTGGTGTGGTATTTTGTTCTCCCAAATTTTAGTGACGGTCTTGTTTTCTTGAAGAGCAGTGTTGCCAGGCCATTTTTCATTCTGCACAAGCAAATGGGGAAACTACTCTGTCTCTGACATTCTAAAATTGGAGGGAAAATTCTTCTCAATTAACTGTCTTTTTCCATTGAGCAAAAATGCTTCCCAATTAATCGTGGAGTTTACTGCAATAGTTGCTGACTGTGGAAAGAGATTCGATCTCCATGATAGATACTTAAGAATATTATCAGAGGTTTTGCAAGAACTTCTGTTTGTTATGCACAGAGTGGGAGAGATAGCAAGCTGTAAAATATTATGAATCTAAACACTTTTTTTCTTTCCTCCATCTGAACTGGGTTTGGTGATGCTGCAATTTTTTGCATCATCTTCCTGATGTGATGTATTTTATAGTGATATATCTTCTGAAACACTTGTCAAGCCTGTGTGTGTTCAGATATGCAAGAGTGTGAGTCCCATTTGGTAAATAGATGTAACAATTTTTTTTTTTCATATGTCTACTTAAAACAGCTCACGTTTTTATATGAGACTGAGTATCCTTTTGTCAGATCACAAAATATTTGTTGGTCAAAGGTTCAGTGTTAATAGAATGATGAAACGAGAATGACAAATCCCTAAATGTTTTTCTGATTTGATTTTTTTTGTTTTGTTTATTTCATTCCACTCAAATGGCATTGGACAAATAAGGATGCTACTTGGGGTCCTTTTTTATTATTTCAGATGTGGCATACTTCATGCTGTAAAACTACAGTCCTGAATAATTTCTTAAGCCTTCAGAAACATAGTCAGACCTTTTATAAATCCTTAACAAAAAGTCTCACATCATCATCAGGGAAAGTGATCTTTTTTTCCTGTTCTGACATTTCTGTACCTTCTATAGCAGTAATCCTTTAATAGAAATGCAACAGCTTAGTTAAGTAATACAGGGCACATAACAGTATTACTGGTTTATCTGTCTGTTTAACCTTATTGATCTAATTACAGATTAATTATCCACATGAGTGCACAGGTCTTCTATGTGGTATGTATATTCATTTAAATCTGCATTCCTGTAAAAACTTTGCAGCAAAAAAAGTGCTCATGAGTCAAATGTCTCACTGGCATTCATGGTCCAGAAATTTTTAAGTTCATTAATTACCTTGGCTCAGGATCCCATGTGGAGCAATTTCATTATGGTGATCAGCAAACAGTGCCCTGTATTAATCCTGCATTAGCCAAATGAACTAACTTGGGAATTGGAGTCTTAGACTTTCCGACCTGTATCTTAGGCTTCAGAGTGTGCAATACTCCAGATTGAGATGTTGAACTTGCAATGTCCTCCAGGTTTCACATTGCTTTAACATCATCTGGATATAAATATACAGCGTGCAGCCTTCCTTAGCTAGCAGTACAGGAGAAGGTCTGCTTTATTTTAATCAGCCTAATACTTGTTTCAATCTCTCTTGTATGGGTTTTGAGGTATGGTACTGAACATAATTAGTTGAAGCAGCCCAAAACAGAGCTGGGGACTGGAATAACAGTTAAGCAATGTAGATGGTCGGGTCTCATGCCTGGTCTCCCTTCCTGGCTCACCTTTATTTAGAGGTATACCTCTATCCTTTGAAGTGTTTACAATATAATGGATGTCTTTCTTGAAGGTCTTTTATGGTTGAAATTAGAAATTTGCTGAAATGATAGATGTTAAGAAGCTTAAATAATTTATGAAATCAGTCAAAATAAGTGGTGTGGTCCTTCCTAACTTTAATGTTTTTGAGTGTGTGTGTAATGATTGAGTTGTCAGGAAAGCATTCTCTGTAATAAGGATACTTTATATTTCTCTCTGAAAGTTTAAGAATGCCCAGCTGATCTGCTTTCTTTCATATAGCTGTAGAATTAGTGTTTTGCCTGTGGGGTTATAAAATTGCATATGATTATCCTTGGCTTGTGTACACTTTTCCTGCTGGGCTGTACTACCTCCTAGATACATTCAATTTTAACTGTTGTGGGGATATAAACTGCAGCTAAAGAAACAGGAATATTTGTCCTTTGTTTCCTCCAGTAGTTAAGTATTGCAGATGTTTTTCCTTTTATTGCTTTGTGTTCAAGTCTTCAATTCACTACTGTTTTCATCAGCTGTGTAGTTCGCTAGCCTATTCTGTGTCTTATCTTTAATGTCAAAAGGCATTGTTTAACTTTTAGTACAATTCCTGGGTTGTTACAATGCTACCGTTTGTATTTGCCAGGCTGGAGAGTTTCATATCTGTGGCTTAAATCATGTAATGACTTATACACACCTGTTATACAGTGGAAATTCTTGCAGTTTCAGTGGGAACAGTCACTGGGTACTAATTTTATGGAGTGACAAAATGTTGGAAAAGTTTTCCAATAAGCAGCATTTTTCATAATGAGACAATATATTTCTCAAGAGCTGTAGTTTCAAAGGCTAGAAGGACTTCTATCCTACTGTGGTGTTTTTTCCTTTATCTGCAATTGTGTGTTTTTAATCCACTATGTGGGTACTCCTCTGGGTGGCCTTTATTTTTGAAAACACTGCAGTGAGTTTCTGGTGAGGTAGACAGGGAGTAAGCCTAACCAGATGGAGAAGACTGTAGTCATATAATTGACTTGAGAAGGGCCAGGGCCAAGCCCATGAACTTGGGTGGCTCATTGAAATGCTGCTCATCTTCTTGTCCTTTGCCATTTATCAGCTGCATGTTCTCTAAAGTTCTTACCATTTTGTGGTGTGAACTGAATGAGTACCCAGAGTGTGGGTAAGTGGCCAATATAATTGTTGCCAAGAAAACTGTAAGTCCCAATCTTTTCTCTGCATTCTTTTGTACCCCTGATCTGATTTCTAGCCATATGTTTCAACCCTTCCCCTGTGTCAGCTTTTGCAGTAAGACAAATTTGTCTTACTAGTCTGGCAGGAAGCTAGTCAGGTTTTCTTCTGCTGTATTTTTCTGCCAGATCAGTAAAATGCATTGGCTTGCCAAAAGATCTGATGACAGCTTACTTTCCATTCTGACAACTGTCTGAGAAAAGAGCTCTGACAAACTGCACGCCATCTCTGAAGCAAGCTTCCCCACAGCCCAGCTTCTCCCAAGAGCCCCTGAGCTCAATATTGGGGTAAACACGCTGGATGTAAGTAAAGGCCAAACACAACTCTGTAGCTTTGAGAGTGCCATTTTCCCACTGGAATTTCCCTTGTGGGCAGTTGTATAATCTGAGAAAGAGGTCTCATTCATCTTGATTTGAAGATTAGCCCGAGGGACTCATGTCCTTAGTTCTGTGCTGCTTAGAGCCAAGGACTGTAGGTGCTGCATTACCTTTAATTTAGGGAATATTTTTGGAGAGTCTTTAGAGAAGAAGGTTCTTGTAACATGGGCTGTTTTTTCTGGAGGCTGGTGTAGTGCAAAACAACAGAGATCTGATACTGGGTGGGCCTGATTTTAGAGTAGAGGGGAAGGGATTGTCATGTCTACTGCTATATGTTTTCAAGATGACCAAGGATGTTGAGAATATAGTTTGGGGGCTGGCAGAGAATTCATCTTCTTTAGTGGTGACAAGAATAAGGAGGTCAATGTATTTGTTTCAGAAAAAAAAAAGCAAACCCAAACCCAATAGGATTTTTTAATTGTTACTAAGTTGAAGGAATTAGCATATTTCATTTTATATTTTTCTTTTAGTAGAAATTCTTAGGGAACTGGGATTCACCATCATTAACTCAGCTTTCTGCCCCCAACATGCATGCATATGGTCCTATACCTTATTCCCTCCAGACTAAAGACCTAAGTTTCTGCATACTGCTGTGATCTATTAATATTGATCCAGAAGAGAGTGATGACTGGGTAAGGGGCACCTATGCTCTTAGACCCATGCATGAGAAATTATTAGAAAAGGCACACCATCCTCTTCCAGCTGTCTTTAGACAAGATGAGTTTGCAAGTGGGAGAAGACTGGGTCTGTAGGGTGCCTTCTTGTTGCTCGCTTCTGTGTTGGCACATGAACAAATATGGTCTATGAGTAAGGAACCCGGATCATCGCTGAAGTTTCCTTCTTTTGTTGGGAAGTGCTTGCAGTTGCTGATATGAGTCAGGGAATTTTATGTAGGCCATAGGCATGCCAAGTTGCTGGCATGCAGGTGCAGGAGAGGGGATAGGACCAGTCTGAGAAAATCATACTGACTTGGGACTAGCAGCTAAGTACTCTGCCTCAGGGTGTACTGACCTAGGTGTGCTCGTCCCACTGTGGTCTGAAGGTACTCCAAGAGCCTGAAGTGGAAATAGTCTACTCCACTGTAGTGCCATGACTGAGACTTTATACAGGAATAAATCTGCCATGGAAATGGCCAAAGAGAATGAAAAATAAGTTCCTGAAAGGGAAAATTTCTGACTTTGAAGGAAATTATTAGAAACTTTCATATGAGACATTTTGTAATACTCCACAGACAATGTGGATTGAGTGAAGGTTGCCCAGTTGAGAAGTTTCAGGCATTCAAATTTCAGAGTTTCAGTATATTTTCCCTGGCAAGTCACCAAACTGACAGCTCAAGTTTGATTCCTGGGAAATGAGTCTTTTTAACAGAAAAACTTATTTTGCCTTTAGTGAGAGGAAAAGCCTTTCCTAAATGCTGAAAGCACAAATCTGGTTTCCTACTCTGGGTGAAATCAAACCCCTTTAGAATAAAACTAGTAGAGTTTTAATTTGAATATCATGTCATAAGTATCTTGAAACTTCAGATAAACATCTTGTGTTACATCTTATTTGTAACCCAAAAAGGCCACCAATTCTCATCAGAGCAAGGTTGCCATTTTTCTAATATTAGGTGATGTCATCTTTTGGAACAGAACTAACTTAACCAGAAAAAAAAATTGTTTTACAGCAATACAGCCTTTTTATTTTCTTTTGTTAATTTATCAGCAAAGCTCCCATTGTTGTTGTTTGGTGGTTTTGGTTTTTTTTTTTTTTAACTGATGATAAATTGCACTTTTTTATGGAGTGCCGAGTCATAGTAATTTCCTTGTTCCAATTTCATTAACTTCCTGATAGTATTATCTGAAGCAACCAGATGCTGATGTGTAATCCAAGTGTTTCCCTAGTATGTGGGAAGCAGTAAACTTTTTGTTTATCTCATAAACAGTGCTGGCTATATATCTTTGGCTGTTTCTATCCCATGGTCAGATTAAGACTGACTTATTCCATATTCTTATTAGCACCACATAGTGCCTAGAAACAGGGACAAAAACATCCCAGGCCTATGTCATTAGTCTGGTTCACAGAAGTTGAATGACTTTGTTTTGTTTTTGAATCTGTCTGGGTTATGTTATTTTTATATCTAATCTGTCCATGAACAGTCTCTGAAAAGCTGGAACTTCACAGAATTAAATATCATTTTATAGAACCTTACCTAGAATCTTTTGCAAAAGATTAATCTTAACATCTAAAACCAATGAAAAAAATAATAAACAATATAGAAGAGAGACATTTGCTCCATCCTCACAAAACACAACAATTGCAAATCCCAAAATAATAAGATTTTTAAGTGTTGTGAGAAACAATCAATTTGGTTCTATTACAAATATTTACTGTTTTACTGATTTTGCTAAGTATCAACATGAATTTGAGTACATATCTGGATTTTGTATAAAATCTGTAAAATACTTTTGAAGATTAATGCTTTTGGTTTTGAACATCTCTTTCAAAAAGTTTCATAAACATTTTTGGGCTAGTCTCAAAAGGGTTTGAAGTCTTGAATTACTGTTTTTATTGGTTTAGCCAATAATATCGGGGCCACAATTAATCACCTAAGAATCATATTTGTAAATTCCTTGAATATTTTGGGATGAAATATCTTTATTTTCCTTAAGATTAATTCAAAATGCAGCAGAATCTGACACTGTCCAAATTATTCTGTCAAAGTTGGATATTTTTAGAAACAGCAGTTATGAGCAACTATTGCAATAAGATGTATTTTAATTTTCTAAGTGTTGAAAAGAGAGTGGGGCTGGGCGGGGGGGGCAGAAATCAGTGCACCCTGGTTTGAAATATCTTTTCTTTACGTACTTTGAGACAGGCTGTACAAAAGACCACGCTCATAAAAGTTTGACAGTGTTGCTTTCATCGAGATGTATTTACTTGAGCGTTCTTTACCTGGCAAATTGAAGTGGTTTTTTTGGGTTTTGTTTTTTAATTTTTACACATGCTACTAGTGATTTTTGGAACCTAGATCAGAACTATTTTAATTTAAACACCTGAATTATATTTGCAAGGCTGGTATTATCTTATTCTGTATCTCTGGAGTGCACCTTTATTTTCACTGGCTCAGAAACAGGCACTCTAATCTTTGCTTACATGACCAGATTGAGATTGGCGTGCAGGCTGATTTTTACAGAGTGTGGCACATTTGTAGTGTTTCTTTTAGATGCAATAAGATTGTGAAGTTGGCTGCAACTGTATATAACTATGTATGTATGTGGTATAACCATTTGCAGATCTAAGTCCTCTGCTGAGATTTAGGGACTGAAACTCTCCCCTTTTTGGGTGGCCAGGTATGTGATAGGCCAGAATTGGATACCTAGTCTTCCTATAGAGTGTGCTGGGAGAGTCAAGTGCCTTAGAAAGATAACTGTGCTTATGCAGTAAGGTTTCTATCACTGGCAATGAGGAAGAGGAGCAGGAGGAAAGGGGGCAAAACATCATTGACATCAAAGGCCACTTTGGAGAATGGAAGTGAACTTTGGTGCTTAGGAATTCTCTGTTGTTTACACATAGCCATTGAGTCTACATGGCTTTACAAGGGGCTTCCAGAGCTATGAATTAGAAAACAGTGAGTACAGTGATATATTTAAAATCCTTTATTCTCTATTGCCTTTTTCTGAACTTCTGGTAAGCGGCTCCCATATGAAAGTGCTATTTTGTACCCAGATCTTTGCACTGGCCTATATTTTGTGATAGATGCCTGCATCCTCTCTAGTTTTGTCTACAAAGTACAGTAAATGGTACTGTAGAAATACTGGAACTGGTTTCTCCAAAAGGTAAATTAGTCTGACTTCAGTGTGCCCATAACACAATTATACTTTCTTGGCTAATTTGAATAGTTTATTTAGAGTTAACTGTCTTGGAACGAATTGGAAACGAGCCATAAAGATAGAGCTCTGTCTAGAAATCTGGAGACTGGAAGCAGCTGCAGTTCTATCAGGGCAACCAGCAAAGTGCCAAAATAGTTATTACTATTCAAGTTTAAAATTTATGCTTGTTAAGTATTTATTAGTTTGGTTCATAAACTGTGTGCCAGAATGGGCATCGCCAGTGGAACTTTTTATAATGGTTATTTTTGTTTCAGCAAGGAATAATAACCAAAGACACTGGACTTAAACTTTTAATAATGCTTTAGGTTGAATTTTTCAGTTATAAAACCTATTTATAGGTAAAAAAAGCTTTTGTGTCTCGTAAAAGTAGTAGTCATGAAAACCAGCTATATGAAGTGATATTTCTATTTAGTTGCAGCTATGTTTATCTGTTTCATTTATTTATACACTTATTTTCAGTGCATTTGATAAAAAATGCAAGGTATTGTTTTAGGGACATAGCACTTAGTGCTATGATTTAGTTATCAAGGTGGTGTTCGGTCGAAGGCTGGACACAATGCTGGAGATCTTCTCTAACCTTAATGATTCTATGGTTATGTGACAAGTAACAACAATAGAGAGAAAAATATTATAATTGCAATAGTAAACAAATAATTGTGATTGTAGATGCAGATCTTTCAATTTTACTCTTAGGAGGTAAGATTAGAAGGTTCATGTACTGTAATTTCTGGTCTTGATATTTTCCCCCAAATTTGATTAAGATTTGCTGAATCAGACCTTGTTCTTCTAATCAGATTAACATTGCAGGTGTTTTTAAAATTTCTTATGGTGGGAGAGCTGGTACCCACTTGTCATCTAATTTTTTTAAGTTTTTAAATAAAAAATTGTATTATGAAAATAACTGAAAATATTAAATAGTTTATTAAAATCTTCCTACAGGTGTTGCTTAACAGTTCAGTCCTGTAGGAATTTATTTTAAAATGTATAGTCTTCATTCAAAGATGCTCCACAAATTGGATCTCTTTAAAGCCAGTGGAACCTGCAAATCTCAGTGGTTTCAAAATGTTTGTATGCTAAAAAACCTCCTGCCTATAGGAAACTTGTCACACTGACTGTGAAAAATTATGGTTTTGACAAAAAGAACAGGTTCAATATATGGAGTAAATGAGACATCGCCTAATTATCTTTTTCACTGAGTGCCAAAGTTGGGCATAATTCAGGCATGTTAGTTTGAAAAGATTAAAGATTTGTGCAATCTTTCTCCTTTTTTTTTTTTTTTTTCCAATATTATTATATCTTTGAGCACATGGAGCTGTATGCTGCTGTCTCATCTGATGTGATGGTGGAGTTTAGCATCTCTTCCAGTGTTTGTGATGAGCACAGAGGGAAGTAAGGTGGTTGGAGCCTCATCCTTGTGAGGAAACAAAGCGTGGGGGAGCTGAAAGGGAAGGTGGAGACAGCACTGGATTAAATGCATAAATCTCCTGAAAGTTTTGAATGCACACAATACAAAGGCAATTTTTTTTTCTTCCATTCACTGTTCATACCCGAATAGATTAAAAGAAAAAAATAGAGTTACCTTGCATTTCCCTGTTGGTTGCTTTTTTTTTTTTTTTTTTTTTTTTTTTATTTTAAATTTTTTT
>VXAU01004928.1:430307-444985 GCA_013399695.1 Formicarius rufipectus
GTTTTTTTTTTTTTTTTTTCTTTTTTTTTCTTTTTAAATTTTGCTACATAGAAAGCTGTTATGCAAACAAAAGGGGATCAGATTAGAAGGTCATAATGGAACTGATGAAAAGAGCTCAGAAAATGCCCCTCACTGAAGAGCGGTATTGTTAATTGCCTCTCCCACTATAAAATTCTGGTGTCTAAGGAATGCTGGAATAGCTACAAGTAGTGTTTTAATCTGTCTTCAAGTAGTGGGTGCCAGCAAGGATAGAAGACAGCCAGCAGTATGTTTTTTTGTTTTTAGACTTTCTTTTTTGACACCAGCTGGCACTGAAGCACTTGATGTGTTTAACAGGCAGGAAGGATAGCTATAAAATGGTTTAAAATAAGTTTGAGGATTACTGAAATCTGTGTAAAAACTAAACATATGAAAGATGTTTCTATATTTGATAGGAACTGTGGATGAAAAGCTGAGCATTTTTGACTGTTTAGAGGTTGAACATCCTGAATTTTGAGAATCTGAATCCCTGGCCAGATTTAACTGCAATCTGGAACAAAAATCTCTAGAAAATGTAGGGTTGAGATTTCCAGAATTAACCCTTGACAAAGAAAGCGCAGTTATATTTCTCATTGGATTTGAGACGTGGTTATGACTTACAGTTCTGCTTTTCTCGTTTTTTGTTAATCCTTCTTCACTCCCCTTATACAAATGTGAAGTTTATTAATTACATTCGTAGATAAGATTTGTTCTTGCTTTGTTATTATGTCTTCAAATGTTGTAGAGGGTCTGTGCAAAATCATACACAGAGAAGGACTGTTTTGTTTAACAGTGTTTTGGGACTTTGCTGGTGTTCTGTTCTGCCTAGACTTTTCATTTTGGAACATGAGTATGAGAAGGTAGTTCTATAAATCTAAATAAAAGTTGTCTCAAGTGGATAGTCTGTCTTGGATATCTTCTAGTCTGGCTTTTGCATTTTGTCTGGCATCGAGGTTATTTGTGTCTCTAATACAGTTAGCTGCAAATTTTGACCCTTGTCCATATGCTAGATCTCTCAGCTGCTGATATGAGGGAAAATTAAATTTTTCCTTTGAATGGTTTTCATATGTACATTTGACTGCAAGTGTGCAGGAGACTTACAAGATTGAGCTTGGAGATGTTTTGTTTGGCAGTAGCATATAGCATGCATATATATATATAAACTGAGATTTACATTTGTGCCGAAATAAGACATGCCCATGGTCCACATCAGAAGCAGTTCCAGATTTCCATCCAAACCAACAGATTCACATCGTATTTTTCTGAAAATCCCATCATCAAGTATAGAGCGGTCTCTCCACTTCTTGGGAAAAAAACTGTTGTTGGGTTTTTTTTTTTTTNGTTTGTTTGTTTGTTTGTTTTTTAGATGCAAGCATAATTAATTTTTATTCAGTCTGTCACCATAATTAAGAAAGTCACTTGTAAAACTTGTCAGATAGATGTGAATTGTATAGAAATTTGATGGACTGAGAAAGCACTCCAACAGATCTTGAGCAACATTGGCAGCTTAACTGAAAAGATTCATGTGTAACTGATTTTGTTTTGCAGAAGCTGGGAGCAATATATGAAACATCCTAATTTGTATAGTCAGGATGCATGAGAGAACATCAACAGGTGCATAGGTAAGTAACTTGTACTGTATATGGAGGGAAAATTATTGGGTAGTGGTGAGTAATCCCATACTGTAAACTCATCAGCAGGAGATTTGAAATGTTATCCCACCTCTTGTATTTCTCACAAAGTTCAAAATAAGTAATCACAAACTAAGAAATAGCTGAACAATTTTATGATTATGTAAGAATAAACTATTAGAAAAGTTAATAAGGGCAATTAAGGTATCCAGTCGACAGCATTTATGAGCATTAGTTTTCTAAAGGAAAAAAGTTAAGTAGCAAGTGCATTTATAAAGTGCTTATGTTACTTGATTGTAATTTTCGGATTCTTCTTCTAAGCATGACCTGATTTAAGTTACATTAAAGACTTTCAAGCAAAAGCCATATTTAAGCAATGTTATTCCACCCCATTACTTTCATCTATTATGTAATAGTGATACTTTGGAACAAGTAAGGGACTACCATCAGCTGTGTCCACAGAGTTGTAGATGTCACTCATTTTATGGGCTTGTAAGCATATATGGTAAAAACCTGGCTGTGAATTTTTCTCCTTCTTTAGACTATTTGATGGTGAAAATGAGTGATCTGAAAATTAACTGATAAATCATGGGGATTTTTTTTCTAGGCATTCCTACTCGAAGGCTTCTGGTTTTTTTCATGTTAAGCATTGAGTGTTTTTCTGATATTACTGCAGAATTATTTGTGATGTGTGAAAAAGGGGAAGACCTTATGTTTCAACCTTTTAGAACATAACATTGCATGTTTATTTGCAGTGCTTTATGAAACTGCAGTCATCTTAGTCCCCTTTGGCAATGTAACTATGGTGTCCGGTAAAAATCTACAACTAGTTTAGAATGAAGAATGTTGAAGACAGAATGTTGCTAGAGAGTTGGAACAATATGTTCATCAGTGGAGAGAAAGAAAGAGAATATGCTGGGCCTAAAAACATGAAATAGGAAATTTGGAAAATGGTGTAAGACCTCTGTATGAAGTTTAAAGTAATGGCATTTGGCTCTATATATTTCAGAACTTCAGAGGAAACACTTACAAAAAGAGAAAATTACCACTTTTTGACGAGGGGCATTTAGACTTTGAATTAACAGTGCACTAAAGAAGGATAATAGGTGTGAATTGAAACTAATTGGTGTTTCAGATCATTGAGCTGCTTGAAAATAACATGTGTGGTGAGAACTGTAGAAGTTAAGTCTTTCCTCAATTCCTAATTAACCACAGTTCTGTCCTGCACATAAGAGAAAAAAATGTTATGTCACTTACCACATTGTTCTCAATTGACTGATTTAAATATACACTCAGTCAAAAGATTTAGCTTCTGTGTGATAAAGTTCTTTTGATTAGGCTGATCCGTTGGTCCAAGCAGTCATGTGTGATGCCTTGAGTCCTACAGCTGTAGACATAAAGGTGGGCATAGGTATAATCAAAGTTGTCCAGAAAAGTGTAAATCAGAATGAGCAGGTGGTTGGCACAACTGATGGGCATTTTCAAGTGTCATTAATGTGAGTGCAGAAGTCCTGTAGCTCAGTGTCTAAATCAGCTCACCATCTGTGGCCTGATTTAAGCACACACATATGTGAGTTAGAATATGACAAAGATATCAAAAATTAATTTTTCATGAGAGAAAAATCCATTAAAAAGCATGGAAAAACCTCACTGGAGAAATATCTATTAAAAAGCATGAAAGAAAGTCTCTTCTATTGCTTTGAAAAACATCTGACAGATGATTAAACTTTTGTAAAATAAATCAGACAATTTGACATGTAAGATGCTTTGCTTTCCAATAAGCCATTGAGTTCACTGGCTGCAATCCAACAGAGAAAACAAAATGTGCAGAATAAACACTGTCTATAACAGGTGGAGGTAATGCCTTATTATACATAAATGCTGTTTTGTGTTGTGTAACCTGGGGACAATTTAGCAGACAATTTTGTACTTAGAAAAATCATGGTTTATGCAGAAAAGGAGAACCACGGATAATGAGTTGTCTACATCTGAAAATACTACACTAGATCTGAAACACATGTCCTACCACATTGTCTTATGATTTCAAAAGCAGAGGAAGGAAGAGAGATTATTAAATTTAATTTAACTCCCTCACATCACTTTAAAACAGATGTTTAAAACCAAAAACTTATCTCTTCTTTCCAGTGTTTAGTCTTACATATTTTAGTACCAGTGTTTTGCAACTCAAGACCAAACATACAAACAGTGGCCTTTATTCTTCATGCAGCTAAGAAAGAACTATTGTAATTTTGTGCATGCAAGCCTCAGTTTAACTGGAAAAATAAAACAAGACACACACAAAACACAACTACCTTGTGAGAACCATGGGTTGTATGTGTGTATACATGTACGTGAAGCAGATGTGGCTGGCTGGCTCCAGGGGATGCTGATCCCAGAGGTTTACCTTTCCCAGTAGTTTTCTACCTTCATTTCCACACAATCAAGTGCTAGTATTTCCAAGGAAATGTGAGTTGTCTGAGGTGCGAATTATGCTTTTAAGAATCCAGGAATCATCTGCGGTATTTTTGCAAGACCAAAGTACACAGAGTTATTTCTTGCACAGTTTAGGGGGTTGTAAGGTAAGGGAAACTTACTGAAGTTTTCAGACTGCTGACATTTGTGCAAATGACTCAGTTGTCTTCACATTCCTACAAAACCGGAAAGGGAAAGATTATATCAATACTGAGGTAGGATTATAGAGTCCCAACAGCTTTAGCTGGAATACTTAGAGCCTATATCACCACATCACCAATAGATTGCTTCAGTTCTGTTTTTCCAACTTTAAGATGAACAAGAAACAACAGGTTTCTCAATGTAGCATATTTTTCTGATTGCGTCCAATTTCATAATTATCAGCAATACTGATTTTTCTTCCAAGTGATTTATAAACGCTAATTTGTTCTCACAATTGTCACAACAATCTGGATTTTACTCTCAGACTAAAAAATAGCACTGAAGACTAGGAAACAGTCAGTCAAATACTAACAAAGGGTTCCTTTCTTCAGTGAAGTCAGCCTCAAAATGGCATTAGATCACTTCTGGTCAGTCTTTATTTTCAGGGTAGGTCTAGTCATTAGACACTTGTTCACTCATTCCTTTTCTGGGAAGCTGGTTTCTCTGGAATCTTATTGCCAAAGGAGAGGAAATTAAAAGAAGAAAAGAAGGTTTCTATTGTTACTGTAGCTGGTTTTGTAAGTTCACTTCAGTTTCATTTCCACCCTTTTCATTTAATGTTTTACTCTGCATATATTGAGATGGAAATGTTTATAGAGCAGATATTTTCTTTAAATTTATGGTTATCCTCTCAAGTGTGGGATGGGTAAGTATTATGCAGAAATTTTAATTCAGACAAGTGCAAAATAGCTGCTCTTTTGTTCTCTGTAGATCACAAAAAAAAAATTTAAAAATGGAAGTGAATGAGACTATGGAGTCATGCTCAGCTCAAGCCCTTAGCTCTCATTGGAAGATCTCACAAAGGTGTCCTAGGTTATGCTCTCCTTCACATCCAGGGACACCTGCGCTGTACTTCTCAGAGGCAGAGGTTTCCCCACTGCACTCTACAACCAGCTGAAAGAAGCTTTTAGTGAGGTGGAGGCTGTTCTCTTTTACCATGCCTACAGTGAAAGGACCACAGAAAATTGCCTTAAGCTGAGGCAGGAAATTCAAATTAGGTATTTGAAAATTTTTTTCACTATTGGCATGGTCAGAATAGGTTGTCAAGGGAGGAGGTAGAGTCACCACCCCTGGAGGTGTTTAAGAAGCATCTGAATCTGCCTCTGGGTGGTGTGGTCTAGTGGTTTAGGGGTTGCAGTGGTAGTGCTGGGTTGACAGTAGGACTTGAGGATCTTGAAGTGTCTTCCAACCTTGATGAGTCTTTGACTTTCCCATCATCCGCTCCTGTTATGGCTGGCTGTACCAGCTGAGCCTGTTGATGGGAGTGGGAGAAGACACTCTTTGTAAGCATGGCTGGTAACAGTGGACATGAGGTGTAGTAAGAGACCCCAAAGATCTTATTCCTTGATACCAGATCAGTCTAATCCCTTTTGGTTGGTAAAATCTCATAGGACTGTAATGCAATGTATGATGTTGGTACTGAAAGTCTCAGAGCGCTCAGTTACTTGGAGTGCTGTTCTGCTTCTGGGAGTACTTTTTCCTCTGTCCTGCATGTGGTGTGAATTAATTCCATGAATACAGTTTCAAACAAAAATAAGTACTTAAAACCTTTTTTCTTGGCAGATTATTTAAAAATGTGAAATATCTTCTGTGTGCATGTCCACGTGAATGCAATAGGAATGTTTAGCAATCCAGTTTCCATTTTGCTTTAGTGCTTATTTAATAATCACAAAAACCTTACTTTTTAAGCATTTGCTTAAATCCAAATATTAAATATTAGTGAGGTTTTAATCTGAAAAAAATTATAAAAGCAGTTCTACTTTAATTTTCCTCCAACCTTGTGTTCACCTTGCACCTATCACATAGGAAAGCTCAAAATGTTATTAGTAGTTATAATTTGTGAGAAGCTTATCTCTGAAGAACATTGCATGGGCTCCAAAAATGTGACATCCTATTTTCCACAGAACAAAGAGTTACACTTATTCACTGGGGCAACAGATGGAAGTGGCTATTAAATAGCAATGTTTCAAAGTTTTATAAACCAACTGTAAAAGATTCAAAGCAGCTAACATTTTTAATGTTTAGAGGAGTTATTCAGGACTTAAAAATGGAAAGTGCAATTTAATCAATGGCATGCTAATACAAATTAGTGGTTTTCAACCCTTCTTCCTGAAAAATGAGATATCCTTTAAAAATTCACTGAATTCTCCAGCATCTGCCACCTTTGAGACATTGTAGGTTATTGTCAAAAGATGACTGGAATACAGAGCCAATAAATATTTCATCTTCATGATAATGTGTGCTGCAGAAGGTTTGAACTTTATATTGAGATTTGAATTGACTTTTGACAAAAGACATACTGGATTTTCTCCCCCTTCCTTTTTTTTTTTTTTAAAAATTTCTTGCAGATTAACTTTGTGCCTGGAGCAAGGGTCAAAGCTAGCATTTAAATTCAGACTTTCCTCTGCTTATTGCTAGTAAAATGGGGATATCAGGGGATTTATTTATCTTTATTGTAATATTTAAAAGTTGTCTGGATCAAGTTAAACTAATTAGATGTGCTTTTAAAGAGATGGATGGGATAAATGTCAGTGTTGCACATCACTTTTTTAAAGTGAAGTATGCCCTACTACGCTGGTCAAAGGTAATTTTATCATTCCTAACACTTTGAAGGCTTTGTGCTGTACTCAGCCATGCACCCAGCTGTGTCCTAACCAACTCCATGCATTTATTAATCAGAGAATCAGCATTAAACACCAGTGACGTAACAGCAAAATGTCTATCACAGTCTAATGGGATGTAGTTCAATACAATTCAAAATGTATTTCTTAATTTTTGTGACTGACTACAGCAGAAAGCCAGTTATTTTCTGCAGGTCTAGAGTTGTTTATTATTTTCTTTATTTTATAAAGGAGTTTCATAAAAAAAAGATTGTTCAAGCTTAACATGGGCAAGTCTCACCAAGTTCTCTCTGATGAGCATTTTACAGTCAGGGGTCCCATTGTCCAAAGTTGTTTCTGTATAGGAAGAAGCAATTAATTTTTGTGCAGTAGAAAAAAAAAAAAAAGGTGAAGGTAGTCTTTAGGGCTCTGTGTTTCCTGACACATTTCTTTCCTCCCTCACCTGATCATTTTTGTATGCTTTCTACTGTTGAACTTGTCTTACAAATATAAAAAGTGCTATGTGTACTTTTTTTTTTTAAGTTATAGTTTTTTTTCATAATGTCCTGATTAATCTTACAACATACCAATCAAAACTTACCACTCACATAGTTCTCCTTTTTGGAAGGATTCCCATGAAAGTGGCCATGATTTCTATTTGGTCTTAAACATTGTTTTAAGGAACAAGACCCTGCATTTTCCCCAAATAAGATGGTTAATTAGGGGTATTCTAAAACAACTATTTTCAGGACTTTTCCTAGTGAGCCATTTATAGCTTAGCAGAATGGAAAAAATATACTGGTTTATTGTATTACTACAAAGTCTAAGTGTTGCTAATTACCTTTTAACTCCTTGAGGTGGCCATTTGAGACCTTTTTGTAAGACTGATTCTGTTTGAAACAAAGAAATTAGTTCAGAGTTTAAAGAAATGGCAATCCAATCACTTGTATGCTCCATCTCATAACTTCATCTTTTCAGAAACTAGATTATGCTTTACTGCTGCTTTCCATTACCCCCACTGGTTTTGCACCAGTGAAACAGGATGAGATGGTTGTCACTTTTTGTACCTTAACTACAGAAATGTGAACCATCATGCAGTCACATTCAAGGATCTATAAGAGGAAAATGCAATCAACAATTCAGAAGTTTGAGTCTCATGAAACAGATAAAATTTGGGCTTTAATACCACCTTAATTAAAGCAGATGTCTAAGTTTTTTCTGTCTGGAGTGGTACAGGATGGTGCGGAAAGAGGAAGTTTGGAACTGAAGGATGATGTGAAGGTCTTTGAGAGGTAAACAGGAAATCCCAATCATGGAAAGAGAGAAGAAATGGAAAAAAGGAACCCAAACAAACTAACTCAGAAAGCACAAAATGCTGTTTGCTTTGCAATACTTCAGTGAATTAAGCATGGAAGCTACAAATTTGCTTGATCAAGTCAGGAAAAAAAGAATGGAGAGGATGTCAGAACACATAAGCTTCAGCAGATCAGTTGATGTGCAGCTGCTGCAATTAAGCTCTTTAAAGGGCATGTGTTAAGTTGCAGAAGTTTGAAGTCAGATTTTTGCACACTTATTCATTGGTCTGGGCTATGAACATGTATAGCACTGTACAAACAAGTGCATTTTCTCTGCTTATCCCAACCATTGACATGAGTATTGCGGGTCCTGAATTCCTTCACTGCTCGAGGTCTGTGGGAACAGGGAGTGAGGGTTCTGCCTGTCTCTGAGCAGTAGGAATGTCACCAGCACAGGGACAGAGACTACTAGAGTTTTTCTCCACTTAGACATTTCTAGCTCTTCTTACTGTCTGTGTTATATACTACACCTAAGTGCAGAGCAAAGTATGCTGCTGTAATAACATACATCACAGTTTATTAGTTGGATATACACATATTATATTCAAATTGTCTTAATAACTTGAATCAATTCTGAAATTAACATTAAGCTTTAAAGAATGCATTTAAAGCATTACTGTGTGAGTTTTATTGTTCAAGGGTAAGCAGTAGAAAGGAGATGGAGGAGGAAAGCTGCTCTAAGGTTAAGTCAAAACTTCACTAAATGAACGGATTCTGATCTTCCAGATCTTCCTCAGATGTTTCATTATAACCATTAACACTAGTCCCATTGCTTTTCTCAGGGTCATTTGTGAGTTTGAAAGTACAGCAATGAACCATAAAGTATCAGGATGAAAAATGGGAGAGGAAAAAATAGCAACCCCTTCTTTCAGCCCTCTGACAAATACATATTTGCTGTTGGATATATTGAGCACAGCACAAAAGTGTCTCATGAGAACTTTGTGCAAGGAAATGCACTGTGTCAGTCACTAAAAGTAAAAAAGAAACATGTCATCACTCCAAGTAGTATTGATTAAAACAATAAGGATTTCCTGGTGCCAACAGTTGAAACAACTGTGTGAAAAGTAGTGAAGAGGTATTACCGTATTGTTGAAGCTTTCTCAGGAAAATTCCAAATAAACTGAAGGATTCCTGTCAATATTTATATAAGGAAACATGCTGCTGCCTGATTCAGAGGCACTTCACACACATGCACACGCACACATGCCCCACTGCAATGCAAAATTCTTGAGCAACTTTATTACGGCCACACAAAAAAAGGGACATACTCAGAGTTTGGTGCACTCTTTCTCATGCTAATATTTACATCATCGATCTCTTATTGTCGGTATTCGATCTACATTTCTTCCAGCTCTGGTCAATGGCAGTCACAGCTGCTGAAACCCCATATTGTGCAGGCAGCATGCCTTTGTGTTCTGCAGCTGGGGAGTTCTCATGTCCACAATAGGCAGTCTGAGCACACTAAATTAGGAAAGATTATTGTTTCATTTATTGACTACACAGGTTTAAAACAGCAAGTATATAGTTTGTTTCATGTTTTATTTGTTAAGGTCATTTTCACCAAAAGCTGGGCACATGGACACAACTATAGGGCAGCTGTACACCTAGCCACCTCAGTAGGAAGAAAATTCCAAGCATTATTGAAATGAAATTGGATGGTTGGTTGCTTTCATGTGTCACAGCCTCCCACCTGCCTGCTCCCAGCCATTCATTTGTGAAGACTTGCTGCAGCTTTTTTTTCATCCTTTTGCATCCAAGTTCCTTCCCACTAAAGTGTTTGTCTTGCTGTACAGTCCATTTTGAGTGAAGCTGGTTTTACAGTGGAAGGAAAGACAAGTGAGTTCAATTTTTGAGCTGAGTTCTCTAAATCTTTCTTTCACTGAATGGTCTTTAGAAAAAGAAAGGCAGCAATTTTATCTGGAAGTAAATATCGCTTCAGAGTAACAAGAAAAGGGAGGCAAGAAAAGAGAGAAAAATCTATATAACACTTTAAGTTATAATGGTATTCAGATAATATATTTTTCTGCCATTTATTCATTTGTGAAGGAACTCAGTGAATAGTAATAGCGGCTGTCAAAGATATTTATATTTAAGAGGGTCTTTATGTAAAATAATTTTTTTTATCAAGAGTGATTTTTCTCCAGGAGAAGTCTGCCATCTCCTAGCAACCGATATGGCTATCTTTTTTAACAGACGCTGCAATAACAATGGATGCCTAACCTTTATATGGAAGCATTTGCACGTGTACAATCAGGCCCCTTACAAATTCAGACCGAGTTGTTAAAGTGCTCCAAGGGAGACACTGGTTACCACTTTATCTACTAGGCATCTCATCTGTCTAGGATTTTAGAATGGCAGCCATTTTAGCAGTAGCTGAATACCTCCCAGTGAGCTCCAGAACCAAATCTGCAAATGACCCACAGCTTAACTTCCCTTTCTCTCTCTCACAGGAAAGGAAGGGGCTCATTTCACTGTTTTATTTCCTCCTCTATCTTTCTGATTGTTTCACTCAATTTTCAAAGCTGTAGCATCACTTAAACTTGCCAATTAATTCTATTAATTTATAGACCTAAACAATAGAGCACAAAGACTCATATCTGCAAATGGCTAATTAATGTTGAAGGTACCTGACTGTTGTTTAAGTACCTCTGACTAAGGGTAGGCTCTTCCACTTTCTCCAGTTGTCTGTTTTTGGACAGTGCAGATTTAGAAGATTTGGACAAGGCGAAAAATTTGGATAACTGTAGCATGTCCGGGCTCATTTCAGTGATTCACACCTTCATGCCTGCCTGAAGACTGGTTTGGACCATGAACACCACATAAAACCAGGAAGAAAACAAATGTGTTTGTGGGGTGGGTACCCCAGGTGATGTGAAATCTAGCTTCCAGGAGCTCACAACTCTCTAGCTACTGCTCAAAGGCTGTTCTGTAACATGCTTCAGTAAGGGGCCTTCCAAATTTTTGCTTCTTTGCAGAAATAGAAACAGCCATTGTCTTAGCAAGAAGAAGCAGCAGACTGAATAAAGCTTGGTACATGTACCTGATACATGGCCTCTGCTCCTGCTCCCAGGAATGTTAATAACTTAATAACTTGAACTATTGTTAAACAAAAGACAGGAATAGTGTTGGCAGCTGCATGTTGTGGGCGATAGGAGCAAATAAAACAAGAAACCATGCTATTCCCATCAACAGTATGCATAAAGTATGCATATGTAATTTCATATCTATATACCACAGTGAGTAAACCAGATCCAAATCACAAAGAAAATGAGGGACAATTACAAATAAATAAAATAAAACTTTCCCTTAAAAACTCTTCTATTGACAAAGGAGCTCGATGCAACACACAGCGAACCAGTATGGTTTAACGGTGAAGTAACCCTTTATTACACACAGTTTTACTTTTATACAGTCTGTGTCTTCCAGTTATATGATAATATGAAGTACTTGGATAGCTCAATCAATTCATGTTTATATTCAATTCAAATATTCAATTCCATTGGTCCCAGTGTTAACACGCTCTGCCCAAAGTCTCCTCCATGGACTCTTTCCACGGACTTCCCAGAGGAATTTGGGGGGACTCACAGCTTTCTTTTTAATGAACAAATGCAGATAAGAACCTATCTCAAAACTATAAACTATTCCTTTACTAGTGTCCAAAAGTATGCAAACAGAGGCCTGTACCTCTTGGGAAGTGTTAGCATGGATTGTTCACAAAAGTGTTCACAAAGTGTCCATATTCCTGCATATACTCCACACTCTTCTATCCATCAAGTACAGCTAAATACTGAACTTCAACACCCCCACCACAAACCTGTATCTTAGTCCTCTGTTCAGTAAATCCATTTGAAGCTATGACAAATCTCCAGGTGTGATGACAAACTGACTCTTCATTAAGCTTCAGCATTCTTTTCTAATTGCAGTTTATCCTCCTCCATTCATCTATTAATTCCATTCAAAGTGATGCTTAAGACTCATAGGCCAAAATAAGTACTTTTTTTTTCAATTTGTGGTTGACCCAAAATTTGGATGAAAATAAAATCATCTTATTGGGTCAGAATAGCTGAAAAATGGGGCTTAAAATGGAAGTCATTAACTGTGACAGAGATTTTGCTTCCTTGTATTGCTAACAACATTCTTGTTTTTTTTTCCCTCTCAAAACTGAATGTTTACAATTAATATGCTTTGTATTCCCTTTGCCCTTTCTCTAATTTTTTAGCCAACTGAAAATTTGTTTCTATACATGTTGATATTTGTTGTTTAATGGTTCAGGATTTTTCAGAGCAATCTTCTGGATTCTTCCTTTAGGTCAGAATATAGTTTCTCATTTTTGATATCTGTGCACAGGCATTTCCAAGCTGATTTAGTGTGGTCTCAGCTTTTGCGACAACATCTGTTTACTGATGCTCTGTCCTTCATTTCCACTGATAAATAAGACTATTGTGCTTGTTTATCTACAATTTTGGGATCACAATTTGGATGTTTGCCTATGACTGTATGTATGTATGTATGTATGTATGTATGTATCTAGCTATCTATCTATCTCTCTCTTTCATCATATATAGATAGTTCTCATCAGAGAGGCTGAGTCCTAGGTTAGTGGGTTGACTTGAGGATGTATCAACATGAGTTTTAGACCAGTAGCTATTACTTCAAAAGTGCTTTTTAATTTTAGAAATTTTTGCATAAATCCTTGATGGAAAATATGTGTCCCAGAAAAAGAAAGGAAAAAGAAAACTGCAAAATCTTGATGTAAGGGAAGGAAATAGTAGCCAGCATTCTCTGAGGGTCTGATGTATATCATTTGAGTGCTTAACCACAATTTTTTAAATTAGTCTTACTAAAAGAAGTCATTAATATTAGATGAACTTCATTCACTGCATGAGTAATAGAATAATAAAATTTGTGAATAATTTGCAGTGGATAATTGAATTCTAAAGTACATTTGACAAATTTAGTCTCTTTTTCTGTTTGTGGAATACCAGCCAATGCAGAGGCCTCTCTGTTTGGTAAGGGCATGAGATGTGAAAGCATGTCCTGGGCAATGGGGAGCAGATACAACCTCCACAGTAAGAGCTCTCTGCTGTTGCTGGCAGCTGTGTTGTATAATTTCTTTTAGAAACTTTTCCAGTTTGATCTTAGAAGCAGTTAAGCTGCTATTTTACTTCTCTGGCAATTAGAAACTGTCTTCTAATTTTCCAGTCTAGTCTTACCCAAGAATTTATGTATTTTTGATAATTCTTGAATGAGCATTGGTTTCTCAACTTTACTAACTCTATGTCTTCTCTAGTATATACTTGTTTCTCAGCATCTGTTTTTTAAATTAAGCAAGACTTATCTAAATTTTCTTTCTGTTCCCTGAACCATTCCAGGAAGTCTTTTTTCCATTTATGCTGATTTTTATTATTGTTTGACTTAATTCAGTTTTTTTTTTTAACTTCGGAAACCAATGATGAACAGTTGGTAAGTACTTAATCAAAAATCACTGTTGATTTTTATCAAGCATTGTTTTTATTTGTAACCTTCTCCTAAGCCTTCTTTTTATAGTAGCTTAACTAAAAACTATTGATTTTACAGTATGCAGTGGTCTGAATCCAACTCATCATAAAAGGGTAGAAAATGCCCCATTGTTTCCTCCTTTGAATATAATACTTGCTGAATTACCAGATGCATAAAAGTAGATAATTTCAGAAACCATTTACAGATTTTTTTTCTGGGTCATACATGTCTTGCCTAGGGTTATTACTGTAGGAATCATCGCAGTTTATTACAAATTTATGATGGGTGGTGATTCAAAATATATACAGTCTACCCTCTATGTCTAGACTGCCCTATGTCTATTAAACCTTTACTTCAGTCGTTCTGCATGTTCTTGTTTCCTGCTATAAAATTTCTGGGCAACAATGGCTGAATGAATTATTCCTGACTGATTTCAGTAGTATTTTGATTTTACTTACAAAATTAACTTCTTTGCCCTGTTGCTTGTATGTGTAGCTACTCTATAATCAGCTGTTTCCTTTTCAGGCATCCCAAGTATCTCTACTGTATTTCAAGTTGAGTGAGTGTGGCACCTTGCAACAAATGAAGAAAGCTGCAAAGAGGAAATGTGATTTCTAGTAGTGAGCTTGTTTCTAGATCACAACCCAAAGTATGGTTTACATTGCCATATAGGGCCACAGGACAGGAGAGGATTGTGGTGCTGATCTGCAAACATATGAAGTAAAAACCTAATGAAGAGAGAAAATGAGGCAGAAAGCAGTTGTGTGTGGTTCTCTTGCTGTGCAACATTTCTTGCATCCCTGACTTGTTGCTGCCGTTGTCCTTGCTCTCTCTCTAACTGTGTGTTATAGTTACTTGCTGAACACAGGTAAATTTTATTTTAAACTTGATGTATTTTATCA
>VXAU01004928.1:444998-474089 GCA_013399695.1 Formicarius rufipectus
CCCCCCCGCCATGTAATCCAGGAAACAAAGTACGAGTGATCAAGAAAGGTGTTGATGAGGGTAAGATGCAATTTTAAGAAAATTATTTGGCCAGTAAATGCCGAAGGTCAGACTTTTGCAGGTAAAATAGTTGTACCCTTTCCCTACTGAAAGCAGAGGGACATCTAATCCTCCTTAGCCGGCTGCTCTGGAGCGTCCCTTTCTCGCCCGCCGATGTACTGAGAGCTCCCCCTCCTGTTTCCTTCTGCATCTAAGGGCTGGCAGATCTCGCACCACTAAACCACAAATTTTTGCTGTCTTCCACTTTATCTGCAGTGTGATACGGCAGCGCAGAGAACACTTTGCAGCGCCAGTTAAGTACATTTCCACAAGCTTAAGTTGTAAGCCTCACCTAAGAGTGTGGGGAAGAGGAGTTGCTGCCCTAAACGTTCAGGTACTATTTATTCCACATACGGCCACAGGTTTCCCATGTTTGATTTTGAGTTTATGGCATTAACTTTCCTTTTTCTGTTTTCTAACTGTGTAATGAGGAGCAAAAAATTTCCTCCAGTAGATAATGGTAAAGAATGACATATTTGTCTCCACAGCCACCTACGATGGACAGATGATCTTTGCTGACTGTATTTAAGGAATGAACAGTAATATTTTTCATGAGGCTAGACATTAATGTCATACAGGCTCTTAATTCAGTGTGTGGAAGGTTGTGGACTGTGGTGTGCATCCTCTGTAATGACTTGATTTCACTGGATACGTTGCAGCAATTCAGGGTGACTCAAAGGTTGCTAAAGGATAGGGATTCTTAGCAATCATATAAAAAGTTTTTCGTTTCCTTCAAGCAAAAGAAGATAGAGAACAGAAGATTCTGGAAATAACATGCTGATAAAGTGAAATTATGAAAAAAACAGGTGTTTGTTTTTGTGTATCACTGTTCTCTTTTGTGTGAAAAGTGTGGGTTCACTTTTTTTGTGAGAGAATGATAGAAGGAAAATCAAGATTAAATATCTGCAGACATATGTAACACTCACATTATTTTCAGTAAGAGAACTTAAGAATTTACAAAAGTTCAAGTGCTTATGGTCTAGTGGAGTAGAATATTTCATCCCTTTGTGACAGCCAAAAAGAAACATCAGAAAATGAAAAAATAGTGGCAACAGAGGTTCCAGTAACTATAACAACCTTATTTATATAGAGAGGATAAAGCTCTGACCACTAGTTAATACAACATTTAGACACTGTCCTTTAAAGCTAAAAATTAAGTTATTAAAAAAACAAACAAACAAACAAAAAGGTAAGGTCATTTGATTTGGCATTTCATAATTTCTCCTTACTTTTGTCTTTTACTTTCTCGTGGGTGTACTTTCTTTACCTTTAATTCACAGATATCTCCATTCTTCCTGCTTTCCACTGCTTTCCTGCTCCTCCACATCCTCCCTCCAGGTTTGTTTTCTGAATCAAATCTCACGGTAAACAAGTTTATTGAAAGAAAGTGGAATTGAGGTGGGATGAAGGAGTCTATAGTCACATAATCTTCCTTCTGTGTGTAAGGTACTGAAGAAAATGAATAACAATGAATTTCCAAGATACATAACCAGGGTTAATGATGTGTTCTGGCTTGTCTGTTATCTGTTCAAGCATCTTTCCAACTCTTTTTATTCTAATGAAGTTCTTCCATAAAACTACTCAATTAGTTCTTCATTTTAAGTGAGATGACAACTCTTTTTTTTTTTTTTTAATTATATTTTTTCCCTGTGAACTTCTGTGGAATCTTCTTTGCTTGTATGGATTGATGCAGTGTAAGGGAATAGTAAAAAGGGGGTTGGTTTGTTGGTTGTTTTTGGTTTTGTTTTTTTGTTTTGTTTGTTTTTGTTTTGTTTGGTTTGGTTTTGGTTTTTGTTTTGTTTTTCTTTTTTCTGAATTTTCAAACAGGCACTGCTTTTCCTGTTCACCCTGCTGTACCGTCTTTCATAGCCTGGCAAGAGATCGAGGCGGCCTTTGCAAAGTTGTGGGAATGGATGCATTGCAAAACAAAGGTTTGGTGACACAAGAACTCAGCAGATGGTAGTCTGAGGGCTGAGATTGGGTGCCTGTGAACCAGCAGTGATGTCTGGAAGGAAGCAGGGCCTCAGGAAGGATACAGTGAGTCTGGGGCTTGCAAAGCACATTGTGTCTAAAGCTGCAATTAAGATATTTCATTGCTTTAAGGTTGTGTTTTGGTTTTGTCTACAGAAAGAGTATGCCTTTTTTTTGCTTTAGGACTGATACTTCAGGTTTGATAGTCCGTGTGAGTTTCTGGCTCCTTCATTGCTGTGAAGTAAGTAAGATCTGAAGATGTCAGTGTATCCCAGGTGCTGAGGACCGTAAAATCTCAGACTCTAGTGAAGGGTTTCCTTTAAAACCACCCTATTTAAGTATAATTTCACTAGTGAATCACACAGAAAATAGGTGTTCACATCCTCTGAATTGCCTGGCTATTAGGTACGTTTCCCAGAGGAAGTGCTAGTACATACTACTCTCCTTTTCTTACATAGCTCACCTTTTCCCTACAGTTCCAGCCTACCCACAGGCACTGGCAGCTCTTGCACAAAAAGGAGTGTGTCTGGAGCCCACTGCTGCAAGACTGCATAATCACTCATGCAATTTAGTCAGCAGGGACAAGAGAATGAGGCTCCTTCACTGCCATTGTGTGTAGTGCATGCAGAGGCATTATGGCTATATAACAACAGCAGCAGCCAGTGAAATATCTACATTTGAGGAGCTGCTCAAATGGACATAAAGGAGGATTTTTTTCCTGCTTCTTCATTAATGTAAGCAATTCTGTATTTCATCTGCTGATTGCTATGTACAGGTTACAGATAACTTGTGGCAGAAAACTGTAAGGAGTAAGTAAGAGACTCTGTGAGACGGAGAAATATGCTGGAAGGTAACTTTGGGAGGATGGGAAAAGGAGATTAAAGAGCCATTCAAAGCTTCTTCCTAACAGCCATGATTAGGAGTGTAGAGGGACTGCTCTTACATGTTTTCTGCTTCTTTTGAATACATAATAATCATCCAAAATATTAGATACAGACTGTGCAACAAACTTCTGAGGTTTTAAATGCCATGACACAGGTGATGTAACAATCACACCTTTTTTTAACTTTGGGGTTTTTCATTTAAGGCAGATGACTAGAAAAGTTGACCTTGGGTATGTTGATCCTGACTCCTGGTTTCTGATTGCGTGCTTATTTCAGTAGGATAGACCAGCCCCAGCTGTGTTTCATGGGATAAGATAGCAGTACATACTGACTTAATTTCTTTCAGCAAGACTGCTATTTATTTCCTAAAACCTTTAAAGTTGTAACATAGATTTGAATACATTTTCCCAAGAAATATTTTATATTTTAGTTTTTAGTCCTGCAGTTAGTAATTCTGAAAGTGCATTTTGTTACTTTAGAAGCATCTCAAATCACTTTCAGCAATCTCAAAACTATATAGATTAGCAGAGCAGTCTCTGTGTATTACTTGAACTGAAATTCTTCATTTTGAGAGTAAGGAAGGACAGTATTAAGGCCATTCAGTTAATATGTGACTACTGTGTGGGGTTTTTTCCATAACTATTTTTCTTGTCATATGCAGCTGTAAATTTGGATAGACACATATGCTTTTGTAAAAATGAAACCAACCCTTTAAGCCCCTTAAATTATGCATGTTAAATGGAAAATGTTAAACACTTGTTATATTCCATTTTACTTTCCCAATACAATTCCCAGTGAAAGAAAAAAAATGAATGGCTTTATTAATAAATTCCATGGTATTTCTGTATTATGAGAACAATAATGCTCCATGCATCTGAAATTTGTCTCGATGTGGCCCATTTATTTTAATTTGGGTTTGTCAGCAGAAAAAAAGAAGTAATTAAACTTGTGACTAGCATGGAGAAAGATTTTATATCCTAACACTGTAGCTTGATACCCAGTAGTTTCTTTATATTTCTTCCAGTTGTCAGATCAAAGTCTCTCAAGTACTATAACTCAGCCATGCTTTGATTAATTACTTCACACAATGAATTTGCAAATTATATTTCTGAAGTGATTTATGTACTTTTAAACTTCAATCACACACCCCCTCCCCCCCGCCCTGTTTTGTTGTGTGTTGTGGGCTATGGTTTTTGGTTTGTTTTGTGTTTTGTGGTTTGTTTTTTTTTTTCCCTCTTCTACTTTTTTTTCACTAATTTAATCTGTCCACACCTTGGAAAAATATTTTTGAAAAATAGCTGTTGTTATTTTATACTTAACAAATTGGTATAAACAGAGGCTTCCAGTAAAGAATTAAATCTTACCTGAAAAATGCAATTAAACAGAACTATCAGAATCACTTAAATTGCAGTCACACACCAGCACTCCTTGTCAGGCCTTCAGCCTCAATGCTTTGCAAAAATATATGAAGCCCCTCCCTAAATAGTCCTAGCTGCAGGTTTTGTCTAGGCTGGTTTTTGTTCAAGATAGGGCTACTGGAATAGCTGAGCTAAGGCAACCTTTAAAATACATGTTCAAACCAAACATTTGGTTACTGTAGTTAGACATTGGTAAATAGTATTTGGGGAAGTAATAACTTGCCTGTACCAGTGATATGCTTGTCTGGACAAAGTTTAATATTTACATTTGTGGTTTCTTTGTACAATCTCACATGGCATACTGCTGCTCATCTTCAATTTCTTTGCATTACATAGTGGTATCTAGTCTCTGCTTAGTGCTATTGTATTTATAGGTATAAATATCCATGCCTTCCCTATGAATTGATCTGACAAGCTTCTGAAGGAATGGTACGAAGTTATTTCTCTCATTGCCAATATCTGATATCCTAAGTATTGAAGGTTTGAACAGGGCACTCATTCACATCCTTTAGTAGTCATTTTAATCTAGGTGCTGCTTTGTTTTTCATTTAGGTATGAACTAAAAAAGGGAAATGTGGGTGGAGGTAAACAAACAGAGATAGAGTCCTGATTGCACATGTGTTATTGGGATACTGTCCCAAATACTCTTGTTCCTTCTCACAGCTTCAGTTTAATTGATTTGTCCGCACAGATAAGGAACTGCACAGAGTGAAATGGTTTGGGGGATAGTTCTCTTCGAAGACCCTTCACTGTTAGAAAAAGTACACAAGATTTCAATAAATTTGCTTATTTGATGTTCCTGGCAAGACTTCCATGCTGAAACACCCACATCATGTTTAGGATCGGTAATAACTTCCTTAGTAAGTCACATATAACTTCAGTGCTGGTGGACAGATCTCACAATAGTTTGAACTCTGAACTAGGAGAAAAACAACCAACCAACCAACAAACAAACAAACCCCCCAACAAACCCAAAACAAACAAACAAACAAAACAAAACTAAAAAAGACACAAAAATACTGTGTTCTAGGGTCACCAGAATGGGGAGGAGGGAAGACACACAGGAAATGTCATGCAGTGTGGGTGAGGCCAGTCTCCTCAAGAAGGACACAGCCAAGTAATTTATGTGAAGGGAGCTGCGGCACCTGCTCAGGGGTGAACAGTCATTCCCTGGGACAGATGCGTTTGGCCGTATAGATATAACACAGGCAAAACAAGTTGTCTGCCCAGAGTCGTGTCTTCAATGACAGCTAGTACTGGAGGTATGAGGTAGTAAGTATGCATTTTAATCAAGTTTAGAGTGATACTTCTCCCTGTATGCCTTTCCTGTCCTACCGTGCTTGTGCTTTCTACAGTCAGTTTTAAATAGACCCATTACTTCTGGTTCTGATCTTGGACATTGGCACGGTCAGGTCTATTTCTCCTTGTCAGAAAATCTTTTTCAGATGGTCTTTCTGAAATTGATATTCCAAAATTTTATAGGAGTTTTAGAAGACTGAAACCTTTTTATGAATCCAGTGCTATGTAGTGCCCTATTATTTTGACATTTTGCCACCAAGATGCTGTTGCCACTTAAAAAATTAAGTTGGGTGACTCATAAGGAGGGTACTTTTATAGGAATACCCTTTACTTAATTTGGTCACTAAAGCATAAGGAGTGGAAATGTAGCTTCTTTAGTTTAAGAGTTGCTATTGCCCCATTTAGTGCTCTGTTCACAGCACTTGACAAGCTTCATTTTAACAGTAATATGGGCTTAGCCTGTGTGCAGCTGTACAGCTTCATTATAAGATAAGGCACAGCATTTTTTAAAAGCAAACCCAGCTGAGTCAGACAGAATGCCCGTGGTTGTAAAAAGCAGCCTACGTGTGCAGTATGTTTTCCCATGACTCTACTGAAGGATGCAAAAAATAGAGGTCACAAGATTTTTTCTATTTCTAGGTTCCAAATTAAGAAATAAACATGGCAGCAAGCTTTACATCATAAATAATAGTCATATGAAGGATCCTTATAAAGTGGGTAGGTTGACTTTTACATAACAGCCATTATGAAAATTCTCTCTATGAAAAAGAGAATGAATGTCTACGTTTCTGGGTTGAGGGTGAAGAAACCCGTACACGTGGAAAATTAATAAGGCATTTTAGAATGATTATTATCAGGATATGAATGTCTCTTCTGTACTGAAGCAGGAAATCCAAGTGTGACATTCTTCAGCCATGTAACAAGTATGTCAAAAGACTGATATAATTGTAGAATAAATCAAAATCAAGAATACATTCCTGGAAAGACCTTGTGTTTCTTAAAGTGGGATTGATTGATCTTGTGTTTGTTTTTCACTGTGTTTTACATACCTGTGGTGATCTTTCCTGCTGGAAAACATGAAATGTACTTTCTTATAAATAAAAATTAAAAAGTTCAAATGTAATTATTTGTTTGCATCTGTTATTACCTCTGTGTGTGAAAATTCCTCTCTTGCTTGTTAAATATTGTCAAATCTGGCTAAATGTTATTTTTTAACTCATCCTAGAATCATGAATAGACTGGTAGACATTTCACACTGGATTATAGTTTAGTACTTCATATAATTTTTGTCGTTTTCTCCTTTCAGTTTGCCTGATGCTTCTTAATAAATGAAATATTTTTAATAAATGCAGAAATACTCATGTGCCTAAACAAAGGCAATAAGCTAACACCAAAAATCTTCATATGCAATTCATAGAATTTGTAGAAAAATAAAATAACAAGTGGCAGAAAACACCACTGGTATGGCCTGTCACATTAGAGTAAGGAATTATAATTACTTGTATCAACATTGGAATTGACATTAAGACCTGTATTCAAAGAATACTTTTGTCCACGATTTTAAGAGAGTACTGTCTTTCTTCTGCAGCAGAGGTACTAGATCAGCTTTTGCACATCCATATTTGTCTCATGTATGTCAGGCAGAATGCATGTGTAAACCTCTGAAGATTGCTTTCTTCATAGTAAGAATGTATTTTGATAATATTCAGCATGTAAAATTAAGCTGTTGTATTCATCTTCTGCAAACTGGAGTATGTTAACTCCAAATTAGAGCTAGCTCTCTTGAACATATAATAACAATCTGTTGAATTAACAGATGTTTATTCTCCTCAATAAAATTTTATTTCTTTCCATCCAAAGAGAGTCTCATGGGCTGCCTATTGTACTAGATTGATTTATTTATGGCAAAACTAGCTAATATTTAGGTGGAAACATCACCTAGTTGCCTTCCCCCCAACCCCAGGGCTCCCCTGGTTTTCTTTGGTTTTGTGTTTCACAAGCTTTCCACATGCTTTCCTTCCCCAGTACCTCCCCAACAATCCCTCCTTGACAATTGCAACTTGATTGTGTGCAGGAACAAGTCATTAGGCTGAAGAAGTAAGACCAATTTCTTTATTTCAATAGCAACATCCAAACAAGAAGTGGCTTCCACACTTCTACCAGCACCACTATCAAACCTGACATGTTTGGAAAATGACCTATCTTTAAACACAAGGACTCTCAATTGGTTTAAATTGGCACAATGCTTCTAAATGAATCAGTGCTGATTTAGACAAGCTGAGAATTTGACTGTTCTTATCTATAAGAAGAAAATGTATTTAAAACTCAGAAATATGACCACACATATATTTATGCTGAACATATGTTTACATGAGTTTCCAAAATTCCGGAGGAAGGTTTGGTGGCTGCTTCCCCTACTCCAGCCTTAAGTGCACTTGAATATCAGCAAGTCTTAGACCGTGATGGAGGAAGCAACTTACTGTCAAAAGAGTTCCTCTCTGAAGCACCAGAGAGAATAACACTAGAACACCTGGTTTCTGTTTAGACCAGAAGCCAGAAAAGTTGTCTTCCACTTAATCTTGTCTTTTAGCATATGCAAGCATCAATTTTTGCCTGGTTTCCAAAAGAAGTGATGTTGCTGTCACTGTGTAGCTCATCGCTGTTCACTTTCATTTTTCTCTTCTCAAAAACTTTGGAACCCATTGGTCAACTTCCAAATCAGACAGAGAGGTAAGTGAATAAAAGCTGCAGAATTCTCATGTTTTTCTCAAAAATAGCAACCAAGGAGAGAAACTTTAATTCCCTTAGTGAAGATAAGTGATGGGGCATGAATTCAGGCAAAGACCAGAGAACTTGGGACAAGTATGTTAAGAATGGCATAACTGGAGAGAGGGGAAAAAAAGCAAAGCAAATCAAAATCTCCCTAGTCATCATTTGTAATTTTTTTTTTTTAATAGATCAGGAAACCTACACATGATGTTACTTACAGCTGACAGGCTGGTCCCATGACATTTAGTAAGACACAAACACTGACTCAAATTTTGCCCACATTTAGGAGCTATAATTGTCTTCTTGCTGCATGAACTACCCAGTGTATAAAAAGGTATATGTAAAAATTTATGTATTCTAATTTAGTTAAAACAGAAAAGAACTGCAGGATACATATCTGTTAGAAAGCAGGCTTTTGGGGTTTGAAGTCTCACATTAGATCAACAGGTATGTGTGGGTCAAAATTAGAGAGGTTCCGTCCATTTGATTGTTTACAGTCATGCCTGTTTCAGGATCTCTTAGTTTCTTTAAATTTAGCAATTTAATTTCTTGTCCTTATTTAAACTGTTTCCTAAAACATTTTGTCTGTGTTGTCTTTTAACATTTAACCCACAACTTCAAATTATTGATATACATATTTATCATCTATTTCAAAGTGTAGCAGCACTGATTGAACTGTTGCTATCTTCAGTGTAGGCATATTCTCACACACGTGTGGAACATTAGGCCAAAACCTGTTTTCCTTCATTTTTTGCCAGATATTACAGACGACTTTGGATATGGACTGCATGATTAGACTGAAACTTCATGGATTCTGGAGAGAAAGGCAGAATAACATTAAAGTGGATCAAAATTATATTTCTTGCTTTATTACCAGCCCTTTACCAAGTTGTGGGTTTAAAAAATTTTTATATTTAGTTAATACAGCTAATTTGATCAAAGCTACTCATATTTGCTAGCCCTACAGCTTTTAATTCTTTACCCTTTGATCCAGCATTATTTTGGCAAGGTTAGGCAAAACTGAGACATTAATGTAAGAAGTCACCAACATCTGGACCCAAAGGAGCAGAGAGTCCCTTACCATGGGCTAGCTCTCTTTCCTGATCTACCTTTCTGTATGATCTGGTGCAGAATGAAGTTTGGCTTCCATTTCCTCACTCATATTAAGATTCTCTCTCTCTTTTTAATGAAAACTTCAATTTTTTGGCAAATCTGTGGACAAGATTTCTTTAGTTTAAGACCTTTCTCTTTTCTCACTGCTTGAGTCCTGTTTCCTTGCACATTGTTCTGCAGTTTTGTGGACATAGACCTCCGTTACCTTGCAATCCCTGCCTTTTTGTTCCTTTTATTCATTGCTCTCTGTGTTGTTCTGTTACAATTGTTTATGAGGCAATGCACTAGACTAAGATGAAGGAATAATAGCTTTTCTTTTGTGACACCATTGCTTTTAATTTTTTTTTTTTTAAAGCTGAATGGTTCTCTGACCTGACTCAGCATGCCCAGCTAAAGGGACAGACTGGGGCCAGCTTTATGGTGGGCAATTTAAATCAACCTTACCTCTGAGTGGGATGTAACCACAGTGCTAAAGGAGGGGACTGAGCAATGTGTGTCTACACTTGTTGAATTTACTGAGAAATTCACTGTGAAATTTATCCTCTCCTGTGGTGAACAGACTTAATCTGGCCTTTATTGTACAAATGTCTCAGATTTGGAACATGTTTATACAAAATTGAGCAAACTGTGATTGTTCAGAAGATAATTGCAATTATTTTCTCCACTGTTAATGTTTAAGCTCCTCCATGTTATCTATTTTGGTGTTCATGATTAAAATAAAATAGGAGTAATGAGTAAAATTTCCTGTGTGTGGATAATAAATACCTGCTTTGAAGAAAGGTCTTTATATTCAAATCCTGTCCCCTCTGTAAAACACTCCCCATGGTATACTATTATGTTAAACCAATAAAGAGGAGAGTGGTATTCCACACACATGTGAACTAATAACAACTGGCATGCAGAACATAAACACCACAGTGGGTCACACTAAGGCAGACTGGCAAGCTGCTGTGCTAGCTAAGTTTCCAAATGCCTGAAGATAATTGCCCCAGTATAACCATGCAAAACTTACAAAGAAAAAAATAAGATTATCCCAAGCATGAAACTAGCTGGAAAATTACTCAACAGTACTATTGAAAACTCATTTTACTTGCTGTGATATTTAGCTAATATGATTAGCAACATTAAGAAAGAGACTTCTGCTATAGTTTGGAAATAGACTCCAGCCTACCTATCACAGTGGGAAATATATTTTGTTCAGTAACATATCAGCATTTCCTGCCTACTTGAAATCTCTTAAACATCCACCTCTACTTTCTTTTATCACTAGTGTCAATTCAATACTGATTCATGAACAATGCATAGTTCAGAACTGCCACACTCAGTGAGAGCGGTAAGAACAGTAAGAGAAGCATTATTTCAATAATTAATTACATGGAGCAAAGGTGAAAATATTTTTTAAACTATTCACAATAGATTTTCATGCACAAAATATTTTCATGTGGAGCTCATTTTCAGGCTTTTGCATATGTGAAGTCTATTTATATGGGCATATAAGAAATTCAAATGATGATGCCTATTTTTAATAAGATATAGAACCAGTTTTCCATTTTCTTTAAGATATTCCTTTACACTTATGTCTTCACTGACCATACTATCTTCCTTCTTAATTTAGTAATTACATTTTACTCTATAATAATATCAGTGTTTAAAATGAAATAATATCATATAACTATAGCACCTGAGGTCTGTGGCTGTAACAAAGACCTCATGTGGTGAGGTCTTCAAAAGAAAACACAGAACTGGAAATTAGTTTTTGCTTTCAGAGTTTCTCAAGAGAGCACATTGTAAGGCAGGAGACAACAGATAATAAATACTAATAAGGAGATTGCAAGAGAACAATGACATCAAGGCAGGTATAAAGATCAGATTATCTCTGAATGAGGCAGTGTCCACATTTGCAGTTTAAATACAATAGCAACTACTAACTTGAAGTCCAGGGATTAAAACACCTTTTTGTAAAAGTGTATTTGATATAACAAGTGAAAGCTTGTGAATTTAGTTCATGGAAGGCAGAAACTTTTCAAGACTGTATGTTTGTAGGAAATCTAAGGAGTAATAGGGAATGGTTCAATTAAAGCATCCAAAGAGTTGAGTTGGAATGAGGTACGCAGGCTTCTTGTACCAAAACTTGGAGAAAACTAGTCATCTAGGAACAGAGGGAAGAAACTATCTGGGGTCAGAAAAAGGGTGTAATTCTGCCTAAGTCTAACCAGTCAGAAGGCTAGGGATATGTATCAAATTCCACTTACTGTTTTTCTCACTTGCAGGTTCTGGAGGTATTCCTCTTCATTTGTGATCTGCAGCTCAGGATGCAAGCTCTGTCCACAAGACAACTCATGTCATTTTAAAGAGGAGTGGTTCATTTGGGACTACTGTTTTTAACAGAGCTTTAACACCCCCCACCTTGGGCCTGTGTGTGTATACCCTTGGTTCTAGGGACCATAATTCAGATCTCCTCATGCAAGCCAAGGGACTTCCAGAGGTCATCATCTCCTATGCCCTGCACAAAGCAGGCTCAGTTAAGTCAGATTGCTGGGAGACTTGCCCAGTAAATATTTTGATATGCCCGAAACCTTTCTAGACAACCTGATCAGGTATCCAACCATCTCCACGGTACATTTTCCCCCTCTACATCTAAAGAGACTTTCCTGTTTTCTAACATGAGTCCATCATTTCCAATGCCATCAGAGCATAAGATCTTCTGTGCTCTTCCTCTGGCAAGAGCATGGCATGTGACAGCTGCAGAGAGCAGTAAGATTTCCCCTTCACCTTCTCCTCTGAAGTACCCACTTCTTTTGGCCTCCTCTCATATGCCATGTGCTCATCTTGCCAGCTGTCCTCTGGACTTGCTCCAATCTTTCAGAGTCTTTATTGCAGATAGGTACCTAAAACTGGAAAGTGTGAATGCAGCCTCACAAGTGCCAAATACAGGGGAATAAACACTTCATTTGATCTGTTGGCTACTATTAACTATTGTGCACAGTGGCACTACCTCAAGTAGCATTGATTTGAGACTACCCTTATTTCGAGTGATCTGTATCCTGGTGTTTTTAGCATTCTCTTGAGGAGTTGTGAGTTTGCATTGGTTCAGTAAGGGAGTAATCTGAATATCTTTTCTACGTTCTGATTGGCTGTTACAAGCATTAGGTTTTATTTTAAATGGAAGCAGCACACTTTGTGTAGGTCCTGGTGCAGAGTGTGGATGCTCAGTATGCTCTGCAAATGCTTATTGGATCATGATGTGAAAATAAGTGGAGAAGCATCTGTTATTTTTATTCTGATTTGTTTTAGGTAAGATAAATTTATTTGCTGACTTAGTCCAGTGAAAGAAGAGATACTTCTGTGCATTCTGGACTACAACAAAAGTCCACATGTTTACCAAAGGAGTTCAGGTAGCTCCAGGATTAGGCAGCAGATAAAAAAGACTTTTCAGAATAATATGTCTTTTTTCATATATGCCTCAATTATGCTTAAATCTAGTGCTTGAGCTATCTCTGTCTGCTTTCAACTTGCACTACCCTTAATGATATCTCATAACACAGTTTGTTCACAGGTAACACATGCTTTCCCTCAAACAGGGAGAGAGACAGAAGACTGACTCTACTAAACAGTCAATGCATAAACAGGGACAGGTAAGAAAAATATAATATTTGATGTGCCTTGAGACTTCCCAACATCTTAGATCATTAGTGTCTTTCCAAATGCTTCTTGATAGTAATCTCCCCATCTGCTTTTGTATATATTCAACCCCACCCTCAGCCTGTTTCTGACTGAGTCTCCCCTTTCCAGATGCAGCAGATGTACTTCTGCCCGCTGAAGCAATGTGTTGTTGCTAACGAGTTGCAGGAGAAAGGAATGTGAGTAGGAGCTGGTCTCCAGATTAATATGCCCTACTTTGCAATCTCATTCCTTTAGAGCTGGGATAGGCCACTGCTGGCACATGCAGATCCCAAGACACTATTAAAAGCGATGGCAGTGGTGCCGTGGGCACATGTTGCTGTGTCGGGGGAGCTTGCTAAGTCTTGGCAAACTGAACCACTCACAGAGCAGGTGCTTAGAGGGACAGCTGTTCCAAGGATCTGATCTATCTTAGGCTGCCCACACTGCACTGCCTAATGTGCAGTCAAGTAACTCCTTTCCCAACACACCAGGGTTTTACTGGTCCCACAGTCTTCCTCCAAGTCACGCTCTCTCACAGTTGATTTTCCTTTCAAATAAGCCAGGATTGACTTCAGTAACACACTTTTAATTTACTTAAGACTTTATCAATGTTATCAGATGAATCTTCAAACAAATGCATGTTTTTGTATGAAATTGCATGTGATTTAGTCCTTTATCTCTGCTCTAAGGAACAGTTCTGACTAAACAGAAACACCGGACTATAGTACATGAGACTCCACTTGCTTATTTGTTGCATTTTTATGTTACTGTCTGGGAAGATTGGAAGGGTGGACCTAGTCTTTTCCCTCTGCTTCCACTACAGGCAGGAAAGTGCTTCAGCAGTAAGTCACGTTTCTCTTGTTTACTCTCATCCAGACCTTTCTGTTGCGTAATTCTTTTGTTTTCCACTGTTGTAATCTCTGATGCACATGGATCCTGGACAATGTAGATGACCCATGTGGGATACATGAGGTTTTCTGTCAAGATATTATTGTCCTTTGCTGGCTGTCATCCACGTTTAGTACTAAGCAGAAAAAAAAAAAGAAAAGAAAAANAAAAAGAAGAACAATGGAGATAAATTTAGATTCTGTTGGGAAAAAGAATCTAGCACACTGTCCATCCCAGCCCTTTGAAGCGACGCCCACAAGGCAGTTTCCTGACTTTCTCAGGGATTCCCACATTTTCAAAGTGACTTATGCAACCAAGCAGACACCACCTGACTAACATTTGGCTAACCCTTTGCAAACTCTTTCCAAATGCAAGCTAAGAAACAAAGCTTGGTGTCATAACTTAGAGCCTGACTGTGCACACACTGAACACAGCTGGAAACACATGGACTATGGATGTTGGTACCAGAGGTACCAAGGCAAATCCACTGCACTGACTTTCCTGAAGGAAATTACCAGTTGTGCTCTCCAAGGAATAGTGACCTAGGGCAAAATTTAATTTTGCTTGTACAAGTGCCTACACTAAGACTGAAATTCCTGCTACAAGGTCTTCTAAAATAATGTTAATCACTGAGTTTGCATATTTATTTATTATTTTCATTAATAGCTTAGTTACATGACTGTCTTTCAAGGGCCTCATAGAGACATTGCTAGCTAAACTGATTTTGTAATACTGGTGTTTCTATATAAATGTGATGTTTAATTGTTTAAAAGGAGTAGGAGAACGTGGTGTATGCCCTAAACAAGTTTCTCCATTCAAATTCCAGGGGCAGGGGGAGGCCTTAACCCCCTCTATACCTCGTAGTTTGAATTTTTCTTGAGTGGCTGCTTTTTTTGAGTTCTTTTCCCATGTTTTGACGATTACTTGGAGTTATTGGTGAAATGTTTTTCTTCGGAAAGAAAACTCTGTAAAATAGGTTTTTGAGTGGTATATGCCCATTCTGTATTTGGGCATATAATATCAGCACCTTAAATAATGGAATTGATTGTGTGCTTCTAAAAATTAAACCCCGAGTATGTAATTTTATTTAAGTAAAGCTATCCATAAAAATAGCAATAAGTACCTTGATTTATTGGTAAAAAAATAAAAGAAAGGGGATTTTCAGTTGTCAATTGGACACTCAAGTAACCACACTGAAAAGTAGCAGGGAATATTAAGACTGCTTTGAAACCATATCTGTTGCCATAACTATGAATATAATGAATTTAAATACTGGCAGATTACAGCTTTTGTTATGTTTGGGTGGGGTTTTTTTTGTCTTTTTTTTTTCCCTTTTTTTTTGTTGTTGTTTGTTTGTTTGTGTTTTTTGTTGTTGTTTATTTGTAGGGGTCTTTTTTGCAGGTTTTTTGTTTGTGTTTTTGTTTGTTTTGTTTGTTTGTTTGTTTGTTTTTTGGTTAATTGTATCCTTTTACAAAATGGGAGCGTATTTTGCTTTTATACAGCAGTTCTTATCCAGAAGGATGCCATGACAATTTTGATCTGCTGACACCGGTAGTCCAATACAGTGTTTACCCATACGGTGCAAGACTTTTATTTCCACTATTTCAAGCTCAAAATTATTGCTTTGAGTCACGTCTTTGAAATTTTTGTCTCATTTATTAAATTATTTTGTGCTGAAATAATATAATTTGCGCGCAGGATAATATGACTTTCATTTTAACATCATGTAATTGAAATTTATACCTTTTAATTTCAAATTATAATTTGGCCTACAATTTATTTTTAGTATTTTTAAAATGAAATTGCTTTGTTTCATGGGGAAAAAAAAGAATCCAGTTGCAACTTATTTTCATTTTTTATTCATTTTGTCACACATATGTAAAAAATAAACTGTAAGTAGGTCACAATTTTTCTTTCTGATTTAACCAGAAACTAGGGGGGGGAAAAAAAATGCTCTCACCAGTACAGTCATAATTTATTTGTTATTACACGACTCCTCTATGGGCAAAAACTTTGGGGTTAAATTTATATGATAAGATTTAATTTTTTGTGTTGAAAGCAGGTAGTAGTTTTCTATCTCTCTAGTTCTGATGTCAAATCATATAATGATTTTTTCCCCATTATTTAATGGAAAGATATTGGAGTAGAGAGTTAAAGTGAAGAGCTTGAATGGGATTGCACCTGGAAAATGAATGAATAATTATCAGAGGGATTTGAGCTGGAGTTTCAAGCTGGAAAGCTATTTCAGCACACAACAGTCTTCAAGGATTTCAACAGTACCATGAGACTCACAAAATTATTTGATACATAATTTGGTGAAATTTGAAAGCTTTTCCTGTGCAGATGTTTTGGTTATCTGACTATAATAACTCTTTGACCTTAACCTTGGTAAATAGGTATTGTATGTGTTCCTAATCAGTGTGTGTATATTGTTTTAATTTTATTTTTAACTTCAATTATGTCATTTAATACAAACCTATGCTTTGAAAAGTACCAAACTTTGTTAAACCATTTAAAGCCTTAACTGTCTATAAAAATGTACTATGTAAATTGGACTTCTTCCCTTCTTCAGGCATGACAGCCAAGCACAGAGAGCTTGGGGAAATTTATGCATTTTGACCATCTCTAAATCGTTAGAGGCCAAACTAATTTAAATAGCAATCAGTGACCAAGAACACCCTTTGTTCTCTTAAGGTTTGGTGTTGTTTTTTTTTTCCCCTGGTATTCTAGTTATTTAATTCAAGCCTGTTACGTTCAGCTCTGCTGGATGCTCTGCAGTCTGAATTCATTCTGTTTTGTTTGATTTGGCTTTTTCCTCTGCTCATCTCAAGATGAGAACTGAACACTAACTCACCACTGTGTGATATGCAGAAGCTCTTTCTTAAATTGTTAGAAAAGATAGGGTGATCCTATCATCCTATAGGATAGGATAGGATTTGACATTTGAAACAGATTTTTTTCTGCCTAGTTTAATTACTTTCCAGACTGGGATTGTTATCATTAAAATTTTACCCTTGTAAGACTGAACTCCTCCCATTTTATGAAGTGTTTAGAGGTTTAAAAGAAACCCAAACTAACGTGAAGTTTCACTCGATTAATTTTTCATAGATCTTAGTGGAGCCAGAGTTTTTCTCTGAGATATGTAGAGCCTTTGAGATATTCAGAGGTGATCACAGTGGAAATGGGAAGTAACTCACAACATATCTGAAGGTTATTTTCAGAAATGGCATCTAAGACTCGGCTGGAGGGATAAACACATTATTCCCAAAATCTGTCACAAACTCAGCTCACTGATAGGCAGCATTTTCCCTAAGCTTTTAATACTCTGCCACTTTAGAAATTGCACGGCTTTAAACTCTCCCCATATTGTTTATTCTGTTGGAAAAGTTGATAGAAACATTTAACTCTGGTGTCACTTTCACTATCAATTATTACATCCCTTGTACAAGATCTGGTCTCTGAAGTCATAACTGGGTAGAGGTAGAAAAATCTACTACTGGGCAGATTTTTTATGTCTCTGTCACTCAGATTTATGATATTATAGCTTCTATATGCAAAAGATGCATCTTTATGGCAAGATAGCTCTTCTAATGTCTTGAAGTGTCCTGAACTCATTACAGCTTTTGACTTGTTCCAGCCTTCAGATTAAAATGATTCAGGTTACATCATTTTAAACTGCACAAAGGGTCAAGAGACCGTATCATTTCAATGAGGCCACAGTTCATTTGCCTTGTCGCAGGAAAGCCAGAGGATGAAATACATATTAATAGTCACAGTTTGAAAGAAGGATTGCAGCCTTGGTATTAAAATGAAGTGAAACATTTCATATATGATGCAGCAAAACAGTCACTGGACTTTTGCCAGTTTGAAGGAGTTGGAGAGGGAGAGAGAAGGAATTAAAAAAAATAAAAAATGCGCATGGTACCTAATGCTTTTTTTAAACTTTTCATTATAGAGAGAAGCAATATTTGCTTTTTGCTTCATGGAGTTCAAATCAATCCATTAAGAGGGTGGGAGAAAAGATTAATAGGTAAATTCAGCATGCTGACTCCTTCATGTAGTTAATGTACTTCATCTTACCTAGGTGATGAACTGCATTTACACTGACAATGAGTGGAGAGAGAGGAAGAAAGGTTAAATATGTGGTTACGGGGACAAAGTTAATGAAAGCATTTTACAGGATTTTACAAAAAACATATATTACTGTTCATTAAATGTAGTCCTTGGGACAATTATATCCCTGGTGTAGTCTCATTAAGCTAATGAGATCACATCAGGGATGAATTTGGCTCTTGTATTTGAAGTTTTATAATAGTGGTGGTATACTAATTTTCTTCTTTGCTTAGAATGAGAATGAACTTTGGAAGCCTGAAAAAAGAGTATTTTTAAAGATGATGGAGACCAGTGAGATAGGGATGATGCAGTGTAGAATATTGAGCTAATTGATTTTCAGCTTATATTGTCCTTTTACAAATCATTATTTAAAGTTTACTAGCTTTGCATTTCTGTGTGTGGAGGAACTGTTGTGATCTGGAATCCAGAGTCTTAAAGATGTGAGACACATACTTCTCTAAACAGTGCCAAGGTTCACCTTTAGGCATGACAGACATTTTCAAAGTCATCCTCAGCTGCATTGATCTGCCTTAATACCTTGTCGACATTTGAGTGTACACAGCTTGGATGGTGTTTTACATAGCTCCTATGACTGCTGATCATCCCACAGGAGGTCTCATAACTGAAACAAAAGCTTCCCAGCCTCCAAAATATGACTACTCAAATGCACCATTCATCTACTTATGTCTCCTGTGAATATGATGCGTGAAATACACCAAACATACTCGTCCTTTGTTGATTTCTGTTTTTTGTCCTTGACAGTAGCATGCCCAACAGTTACAAACCATACCTACATCCTTTCTTTTGATGGCAGGACTTCCAACTGAACTTTGTGAGAATTCCAGCCATCAGCTATTGGAGTTTTATTTTATGTAATTGATGAGGCAGTTGTTGGAGCAGCTTGCACCAGTATCTTGGGTCTTAAGCACTGGGGGACAGCAACTCCTTCCATCTGTGGTCTTGTGAGCAAAATAACTTCCTCTAACAGGGAAAATGACATGGACCAGTAACACAATATTCAGTAAAAATTCCTGCTAAGCGGAATCTCTTATACAGTGAGTTCAGGATACTACCTCTGTGAAGTTACAAAAGAGATTAGATTCAAGTCTCTTAAAGCACAGGTAAATGAGCCAAGAAAGCATCTACTTGATAGTTTCTCTGTCTTTCTGTGGCTTTTCACTGACACGGAAAACTAGACATAAATGCCCTTAGAGTAAATTCATGCCTGACAATCTGTCTCACTCCAGAGAAACATTGTCTCTGTGCTTCACATGAATCATGTCAGTGTGACAGGGGCATGAGCATTGACTCTGAATATTACCCTTTGCTAAACGGTGCACAGTCCCACCTAGCTAGATTTTGAGGTATCTGACTGTCCCCATGTTTAAGGGAATATGGCTGCAGTGTAGCAATTCTCCAGTTCTTCCTGTTTGCCAGAACCAACAAGTAGTCCAAAGATGTTATGCCAGCAAATAAAATCTGTCACTGGGGTTAGCTCAGTAAGATTTCATATAAAATAAATTACACTTCTGTGAAATTTATTCTAAAACCTGTACAGTAACAATTCTTTAATATTTTTCAATTACTCTGTTGCTCTTTCCTCTTCCCCCCTCCCCCNCATTATATTTCCCCTTAAATATTTACACAAATTTTCTAGCAGAGATATAATGACACTATTTTCTCCATTCTACCCTCTTGTTCATGTCCAGGTGTCTCACAGTGAATGTGTTACTAGAACGCAGACCCAGCTGCACTTTCCTTTTATTTCTTATTACAGTCCTCAGAGTGCACTGGATACATTTTTTTTTTTCCCCCAGACCTTATCTTTCATTCATCATGACAATGACACAATGCTCAAATCCTTAATAATCTTATGCAATTTAATTTTTGCCATCAATAGCTCAGACATATTTTTTCCCGTCCTCCTTTTCCTGACTCTACTTCTTCTGAATTTTTCAATAAACTCTGTAAAAATTTAATTATTTTGATTGGTTTAACTGGTATTATTATTATGTGATGTTCATTTCTCTTTCATTCTAATGCCTCTGCTATAGTAGTGAAGGAAGTTAGGTTATTTATTTATATCCATAGATCTCTATGTGTAAGTCTCTCTCATTCTTCTGTTCAGCTGGATTTTGGTCTTGAGCGAAGTGTTTAAACTTGTCTGTTCTTTGGAAAAATGCTGAGATTTTATTTCATTATTATTTGATTTGATTTTTTATTTTTTTATTCCAAAACTGACTGGAACCTTTTAGCAAATAATTGGAGGCTGATGGACATGTTCTACTTAGAGACCATTGAAATATTATGTTCTGATTCAGGCCTCTAATTTTTTTATTCCACTTTTGACTAAAAAAACTTTAAAAAATATATACAGTTTTGACACTATCAATATTTTCTATCAGAGTGTTTTACACAAAACAGTCCCTGAAGTAGGATATTTCAAGGTAATTTTTCTCCCCCTGTCAAAAAACAAGGTTTTCTAATGTAACAACATAATTGTTGGAAGCTTCTTACTCTGCAATGGAGCTGGTTAAGGACTTGTAAGAGTGTAGAATTTAGCTGAAATCAAGGAGGAGCCTAATCTGTTCAGGAGGAACCTTGGCCCTGGAGAAGACTGAGAGGCAAGAGCAAGGAAATGCTGGTTCTTCTCTGCAGGCAGGAAGGCACCCGCCTGGACCCGAATGCTATCCCATCCTCTCTTCCCTCCTGATCACTATATGGGGTTTAAAGTACTTAAGTAAAACAAACAAACAGAAAAAGAGGTAAAAGGACATTCTTGGTGCTCAGATAGTGATGAGAAGGGGAAAAGCATGCTATTGCAAGCCTGAAGGAGATATATGGTTACCCGAAGGTGGAGGTAAACAAAAAGCCTGAGTGGAACTAGTGTCTCTTTGAAACACGTTTCTTCTTTTTTGTTTTCTTTGTTTGAAATAGGGGGCCAGGAAGCTATGGGAACATTTTATTTTGTGTTACTGAATTTAGCAGACTCTGTGGATTTAATTTCTTACCATAATACACGGTTCATTTTCAATGCCTTAACATCTACAAGGCTCCCAGTGTAGATGAATTAGTGCTGCCACCATTCCAAGCACATCATTTTCCATCTTCTTGTCAGATGGTTACAATTGTTAACAGCAGCATTTAAAATTCACTTTCTTCTTTGAAGAAAGCCTTGGCTATAAGATAGAACATACTACAAGTAGTATGTATCATGCAGGAGTGCTAAAACTGCTGTCAGCATCCCAACGTGGCCATATGTCTGGCATAAAGTACACAAAAGAAAGTGTTGAGGTTTGGAGCACAGGCTAATGATAAGTAGGCTGGTTAAACAATAAGCCTCTCAAGTGAGCAATACACATTCTGTTCTGTTTTTCTTACTTTGTGCTGCTTTAAATCAAAGTCCATGGGTTTGCTGTTGCTGGGAGGTTGGACATGTTGTCTGCAAGTAAATAGGCTCTCTGCCAAGAAACTAGAGCTCACTCTTGGTAGAGGAAGAACATTGTTCACTAAAATAGTTTGTCTTTTGATGCCAAAGGAAATCAAATTGTAATCAAGGGCTGAGAACGGACTGAAGTCATAAAGGCTGGCTTGCCTCAGACTTTGGCAGCCTCACTTGTTCCCAGGCATATTAAATATAATTTACGTTTGCAGAGGGGACAGGCTTTATTGCATTGGAAATTTGTTTTAAATAACACTTAAGTGAAACACTGTCAGGGGCAGCAAGGAATACACTTCTACTGTCATTTTGATTGCTGAAAATCCAGAATATATTCATGGCCTTTGTCAGGTTTGTTCTGAACTTACATCTGTGTAAATGAATATTTATGGTCAATGTTGATGAAACAATCACATTTTGTAGGTTCTGGTCACCCATGCTGAGTGGAAAGTTCACAATGAAAGGCTCACCTCAGTTGCAGAAGAAGTTTATGCTTTTCTTCTGTTTCATCATGCATGCGAAAATTCAGATTAACTACAAATAACAATATTTGGATGAAAATTAATGGATGCTGTATAGAACAGTTGAGTCAAATTTATCTTTGATCCTCAATGTGTGGAGTGAAATAAATTTTACTGATAATTCCTGGGTAAAAAAGTTTAAAATACATACTTTATGGTTTCAGAAAGTAACTTTAGGAACACTTCAAGATAAAAGAAAAATCTGTTTTATATTTTTCTAAATGAAATTTATCTTTTGGAACAATAAAACTTGATTGAATTTCACCATGGAATTAAAAACTAATTTAAAAATAGCTTCTCGCAAGAAGTGATAATCCTAGTTTTCAGCATCTTGTTCATAAGTAGCCAGCTGAGGGAAAATGTTTTAATTCTTTGCACACTTTTGGACAAGACATTTTTTTTCAACCTGACACTATAATGTATGTTACATTTGAAACTTGTTTTAGAGATTTGCACTGAGTCAAAGCAATGGAATCTGCCAACTAAAAAGTAAAAGGTGTTCTATGGACATCTCGTTCAAGATCATGTTCACTCCTTTGTTTTGCAGCTTTGTCACATTGCATAGAGCATTTGTCAGCAAAATAGTTTTAGTTATCTATGTACTATGTAAAGGGAAACTCGACCCTAGGGAAATCATAAGATGTAATTAAACTACCAAAGAAAGGGTTGAGTAGCTGCTGTCTTTAAAACATAGGGTTTTTTTGCTGTTTCAGTCTTTCAGTTGGTAATACTATTGAAACAGCACACTTCTTCCTTAAGATAGCAATATTTAGACCATTTTGAACAGTTCACCTGTCTTCATGCAACAATTGACATTTAAAGCAATTTAAGGCTAGTTCTGTTAAAAGACTAGGACAGATTTTAGACCATGACAACCAATTTGGAGGTCTAACACTGTCTCAGTGCTGAGGGACCAAAATGGACAGCCATTTGTTTGATATGTTTCTTAAAACCATGCCCCTGTCTGTGCACATATTTACCTAAGTTTTGATGATGCTGAACATCTAAATGACTAGCTTACTGCCCAAACTCACATCAGAGTAATCTATGGCCTTATGACTAAGCTTTTTCTGGAGGCTCCTTTGGAAATATTTGTTGTTCATGTCTTCTCTATGAAACATCTAATTTAATTTGACTTAGGGTGGTGCACCTTAATAAGAGGCAAGGTATCTAGGAGAGGTGACACATGTTTCTCACTGTTGCCTGGGTTCTTGTGTGAGTCTAACTTAAGACACTTAAAAATAGCTTGATGGAAACACAAACAAAACTATCTTTTCCTGAACCCAAGACCCTCCCTTTTCCAGAAGGAAGTTAAAATTTAAATGCACTATTTTCTGAACCAAATTATATAGATTCTACTATTGATATTCAATAATTTTAAAACAAAATATAAATTTATCTTTAGGAGTAAATTACTGCAGAAGTTCTAAAAGTACTCTTACTTATTACATCAGTGGCCATTCCAAGAGGAAGATGGCAGGGTAAAATTTTTTTACATCACAGCATAAAAATACCAGGACTATCAGTTGTAACCCATGGCTGCCCTTTTTCCCAGCTGTCATACATGTTGGGAAGATACATGGTGAGGGCCAAGAAACTATAAAAGACAGAAGGCTGACTGAAGAAGTAAATGACACTTAGACATGAGCTAAGGTTCCTGGCACTTTTGATAGCCACGGGCACTCATGGGGATTTGATGAATTGGTAGTTGCTTTATAATAGTCCGTGTCAGTGAACAGTACCCCATGGTAGTGGAGCACGAGCTTTTGAGATGCATAAAAGCAGGACACTGCTACAAAACACAATCAGACTAGGAAGACATTTCAAAAAGTAACTGGAGAGACCTCAGTACATGTGTTCCCTTAAGTGAATGCAGAGATTAAGGTGCTATGTGAGATTGTGTCTGTAGTTCCTGTGAAGCAGCTCAGATTCTCTCTGAAGTCACAGAAATGCTCTGAGACAGCCCTGTGCTCTCTGAAGAAGTTCACACGAGGAGCCTTTCACAAAACTGCTTCAGTATTCAAGCCTGTCTTCAATATTCCCTTCTCTAGCACAGCACACTCCTGTATCACATATTTCAATTGTTCTCAAATTTTATATTGCTTTTCTTTTCTTTCCCTTTCAATCAAACAATGTGATATAATGTATTCAGCTGTTAATAGGACCATTTGTGTATTTATTGAAATAGGAAAAACCAGACTGCTTTAAAAGTTTTTATTTTTAGGTGTATAGTGATATTTATACTTTTGTTATGTTTTCTGCCTTCCCTTTGTATTGTCTTGTAAACATGTCATGAACTTGATCCTTCATTTTTGAAAACAATAGGAGCTGGATGCTTACTTCAGGGGAAGCAAATGACAGACTCATCTCTCTATTGTTGAAGTTTTGTTAAAAAAGAAAGTTGAGGCTTTCAAAAATATTCTTTGACACACACATACTACAAACATAATAGGAGCAGAAGGACATATTTCAGTGCCCAAACAGTTACAGGGTAACACTAAGAAGCCAACAGACAGATATAAAAGGCAGCTCAGCTGAGTGTGAAAACAAAATTGTGCCAGGGGTTCCAAGCTTGTAGTAGCCTGACTCTACCTACATCTCACCATTGTCTTGTCTGTAGATGCTTATTGGCAAAGCAACTGGTAATATTCCGTTGTGTGTTTGGGAAATTGGTCCTGCTACACAGACTGGGCAGCCTATTTCTATCAGATTATACTCTTCTGTTGGAGTTTTCTTTTTCCTTCTCAGAAGACCTAAAGCCAGTCAGTTCAAAGCTGACAGCTGTTCAAATTGCTGTATGCTTTTTAGAGGAGACATGAAAATAAATGTGTGCCAGAATTTTGCTTGAGATCGCAATGCAGTTAACTCATTTTGACAAAGAGATCCTCCCCTAAACTTATTTTACATGCTGAGAGTCAGTATTATGGGAAAAAGACAGCTAATGGGGGTAGAATTACTAGCCTGTCATCTTAACAAAGGACTTTTGGAAATGCATTACCTCTTCAGGAAAGAGATTATACTTCATGAGGTTTAGTCTCAGATAATGTATGAAAGACGATTAAACAGAAAAATGCATAAACAATAATATTTCAAAATCTGCGATATTCATGTCAATTATTCCATATTTTTTTTTAATTACTCAGCATTCCTAAGAAACTATTCTTCAGCAGTCAGGCAATCAGGTGACATAGGCCTTGTAGTCATCTCTCTAATTAAAACCATGCAAAATTCCAGTGCAGATGCACATCTTGTGGATGTGCATACATCTGTATTGTGCCTAAAACTATACATCTCTGTATATAAACACCAAGTATAATTGTTAATAATTTTCCTTAATTAAAATGCTATTCAGACTAAACACGTCTGCTACTTCTGCTACAGAAGAAAACACTTTATCTCCTTGTATTTGTCTAGGTTGGAAATAAGTGAAATACAGCACCACAAATAGACTGCACTGCAAGCACCTGGGTCATACAACCTATGGAAACCATAAACAGACAAATTTTAATCTATTGAAAATCCAATGCCACAAAACAAACAAACAAACAAACAAACACAAAAACCACAACAAAACCAAAACAAACACAAAAACCACAACAAAACAAAAACAAACAAACAAACCCCCCCCACCAAACAGCCTTGCCATGCTATGGTAAAGAAAAGAGTGATCTTGATGACTGATGCAAATAACAATATGATTTCAGCCAAAGTAAATTTAAACAAACAAGCAAACAACTCAAGTTCAAAACCCTCACTCCAGATCAGGTCCTTGTTCTAGGGATGTCAGAAGCCATGTCAGACAAAGCATAAAAAATTCAGGATACTAATTTTGGAACATGCTGTCAACAGCAAATATGAAAGGCTATTCAAAGGCAAACATATCTGTTCACTGTAACACATTATAATACAGGGTATTCAATGTCTTGCTCAAGATCAAGGTCCCTAAAATAAAAACTTAAACTCTCAATACAGATTTCTTTGTCCAGATACATGCACCTAACTTGAAAGGTACATATTGTACCCATTCAAGCATTTTCTCATGTATATTTTCATTGTTGAAACAGTACTGTTTAGTTGCTAAACTTCTCAAATGTGATTAATGTGGGTGATAAATAGAAGTTTTCAAAACAAGGAAAACTGTCAAACTTATCTGCTTTTCCATTGACAGAAGATAAATAATATGAAAATATTTTAAACAATCTCTGGCAATAATCCCCATGATACAAATATGGATGAACAATGAATGGTAACAGTTTTAGGATACTTGAGTGAAAAAAAAATTGAGTAGTACTGACAAATACTTTTTGCCTTTCTCTATGATAACATAGACTTTTGAATATCTTCTTATTGTGTAGAAGATATTTGTAGTTTGTCTCATGCTTTGCAGCTCCAAAGGAAAACACAAGGCAGAACAAGCTCAAAATTAAAAAAAAAAAAAAAAGCATGTTTTTTTCTACTAAGAAAGGATGAATAACTGTTGTGTACCTAATATGCAGAGACATCTTAGTATAACAAGATACAGCTTAACTCCTAGAGTCCTTGTTATTTAATCCATTTAGTTCTGCCCAGGGATCACATGAATTTATGGAAACCCCCTGCTACCCTCTTTGTTGACTTCCATCCCTGCTGGGAGATCCCCATCTGCTGGGAAGCAAAAGTCTGTCTTGAACTTTACCTCATTTAACAGAGTGCCACATGTAAATCCAACTTCTTCATTTATTACTTTGACAGAGCAGATGGCAATGGGCTTTTATAAGACTGCAATATTGCTTAAAACCAGATATATTTGTAGAAATAATAGTTTTAGCTGCTTGGATTCTAGTGTCTGATTTTTAAGAAGTGAGTCTGACACAGGCAATTAAATTTTTGAGCCATCAGTACTCAGTGATGCATCATAATTTAGCTGTTTTCAGAAAATCATATTGTGACCAAATAATCTTTCATTAAGACAGAAAATACTTTTTTAATGGAAATTTGAGACTCCTGTTTGGTGGCTGATATGAGTGACTAGTTTTCTAATAGCCTTAATCACTGGAGTATTTCTTTACTTGTTCATTTAAGCCCATTAATGAAAACATATGATGTTAAGTCTAATATCTACTAACCCTTGATGACTGTTTTGACTTCCAGCATTGTCCTATAAATAACTGTGAATGACATGCACTGAAAATCAAAGAGTATTATTTCACTGTGATTAAAGAGAACAGGTTCACCCAAGACTTCTTTTTCATCCAGTAAGACCACAGAAAAATTCATTGTTAGCTTGAGTCAGATGTAATGTACTTCAAAATGTCTTGTCCTTAAAAATCTTACCCTAAATGCATAATGTAGGTTTTAAAAATAACTTGAAAACTCAATGTCAGCTACTGGTTTGCTTGTAGAAGGTACATAATGGGATAAGGGAACATCACGCTCAATCTCAGTATCCTGGGCTCGAAGACTACAAACCCTATAAATTACTTGTCCTCAAGATCCAGTCTAATGGTGCATTTGTCTGTTTGTTTATAGTTGATGACATCTGAAAGGTTTTTTTAGCCCTGAAGAAGGAAAGTAAACCTTAGATAGCCAGTGTTGACTGTACATTTCAAACTGAAAATATCAGTTAACTTGGTGCTCCATCAAATTCAAAAATCCTGCATTTATCTGATACAACTGAGGTCTTTGGTTATCTTCATCTTGGCCATGAGCCTTCTGATCCTGTTATAAGTATTATGGCCAAGGGGCACTGGTTGTTTGTGTAACATTTGTGGTCTGTCATGCAATCATGTCATCTTGTATGGCAGCTTCAGGGTGAGACTTCATATGACGTGAACAATCTGTGTTCTTGGCTCTAAATTAAACAAATACCTCTAATTTACACTTCCTTAAAGTCAGGTGTTTTAAAGTATTTCAGTCTTGTGTGTGTGCTTATGTCCTAATGTCAGGTGGCATGATTCATAATAGATTTGTGCTTTTCTGATGAGTAAATAACACTGTTTAGAAACAAGGATGTCTGTCCCCAAAGGGCTTTTATAATGAACTGCACAGGTTCTCCTCTGCAACTATGCTGTTCAAACTTCTGTGCTAGAACAGCTTTTATTGATCATCTGGAGAACATTATTCCAGGAGGGATGTGTCTCTCAGTGTAATTTCCTTTAATAGAAACTATAATATATTTAAATTTTTAGTTAATATATTGGAACTTTCTTAAGCTTTAATATCATGCTGTCTTTTCTTGATTTTAATTACAGATAATTTTTGTGATTCTTGAGTTAAAGATTGAAACTTAACCTAAGAGTCATCACCACGAAAAACCCCTGGAAGATAACTCTGGTGGCAAATTCCTTTGCAATAATTTCCTGCAGTATGATATGCAGAAAAGTGATGCATCAGAGTAAAAGCCAGAGAGTCTCTATCCTTAACTAGTAAATCACATAAGGAAAACTAAAGAAAATTAAAGTCAGGTATAGCCATTCCTGCTTTGGCTATAACCTCAGGAACACACCTCACAAGCGGCTCCTATGGAAAGGGCAGAAGTGATCTTCTCTGCCAATAAATGTGATAAGAAATCAGTGGATAATTAGTGGCTATGTGTAATATAATCTCCCAAATCTTTGTTCACGAAGTCTAGCCATGAATGAATGTAATATAATCCAGTTGAGAAACTGGACTGCAGTGGGAGTCAGTTTAGGTAGCATAAGAAGCTGTGGCCTGGGGAAATGAAGACATCTGAGTGTCATTGGTGCAAGCTATGCTGGCATACATGGACATGTGACTCTTGCCAGTATAACTGTGCTGTGTTTGCAATAGAATGAAAACACTTGTCCTTGCTTGCATTTGTGAACCTGCAGTCTGAACTTTAATAGATGAAATGCTATTACTCAGTAGTAAAAAACACGTTGCGAAGTCAGGACTTTATAGTTAGTTTTTTGGTT
>VXAU01004928.1:474197-527160 GCA_013399695.1 Formicarius rufipectus
TCTTTTCTTCTTTTTTTTTTTTTTTTCCCTAATTCATACGTAAAGCAAATGTAAAAAAAATGCAGCACGTATTCTTTACATAAAGAGAAAAATGCAATCACTCATGAAAGTTAACACAATGTGGAATTTAAAGAAAAAAGAAAAGGAAATCCCATGTGATTGCACAAGGATTTCAAAAAACAACTCCCAAACACACCGGTAAACCAACCGCTTCCTTTTCTCAGTGCTGTGTGTAGGCTGTTTATGGCATTTCAGTAATTCTGACCTTTATTTAACTACATGGCTGTGTGTCAATAAAAGTCTAAACAAGTAAAGCAATCACTCTGTGTACAGCTGGTTAAAATTCATGGTTAGCAGGGAGCAGATTGCCACAGGAAAGCCCCCAGCCTGTTCTTCTACTGGTACCCTACCACCAGCAGAGCTCTTTTCATTCCGGCTTCTCCCTGTGGTTGCCTTCAATTCTTTTGCAAATCTTCCTTTACCCTCACAAATTTATAGCCCATTGATGCCTTTCTGTGGGTGTCTTGAAACATCTGGGCAACAATCCTGCAGTCTGTGTCCTGCACCCTTCCCTCCAACAATGGCAGGTGCAGGACTGCCATCAAACCCGAAGCAAGAATGGAGCTGGTTAACATGTACATTCATTGCCCACCCCTGATTAGGGGGTGGGGAAAGGTGGTTGAGCTCAGGGCTTTTCTTTGTCAGTCCCAGAAAAGAGGTTCCCGTGATTGTTACCTCATTAGGCTCAGTCAGTTTGGGTGATGCTGGTTTCCTCCTCTCGGATGTCAACCCCATTGCTACCAGCTGCCACTTTTACAGGAGGTTTTGCAGGACGTTCAGTTTGAGATGGCTGAACTCACAAATCTTTGGGCACTCGGTGTGACAGAGCAGGAAAAGTCTCAGAAGAGCACACACAATTCATTTACAGGAGTTTTACATTTAAATTAATTTAGTGGGTTTTAATAGAGTGTACAGGTTTTCCCCGGAGTTTTAAAAGCATTAGATAGCTAGGGAAAACTCCCTACTGAACTCTAAAATTAAGTATTTTGTAAGAAATGTCTGTATTTAATTCATCTGAACAGCTATGTCCTTTATCAGAGACTTTTTTCTTTAGGATAACCAGGTGAGAGAAGGAATAGTAGAAGGAACCTTTCCCCACTTTTTCTTAAATGGCATAATCATTCTAGAGATTAAATTAGGAGATTTACAGTTGCAATAAAAATTCTTTGGGTTTTATTTGTTTGTTTTGTAGTTTTGTTCCCCTTATATATGGATATCTGAAGGTGTTTAATGATGAACAAAGATCTAGCATAGCCTTAGTCTGTATTTATGTTTTTCAGTGTGTAACTATGCATTGCTAAATGATACATGCTAGGTCAGCGTTACTTAACTGTTTTACTGAGATCGGTTGAACTGCACTGGTGTTTAACTTTCTCATTGTTAGACCAGCCAAGTGCTGCATGTCACGTTCCTCCTTGCAAACTCTGAGAGCAGGAGGTACCACAACTTACAAACAACAAAATTTTGCTCCAGATCTAGACTAAAACTCACATTTAGCATGTCAGGATTAGACATTTAAATTTCACAAATTATGTCGGTTTTGTTGACATTATGTTATCTTATATACCTGCTATATTAATTTTTGGAAATTTTGTGCAGTTGTAGTCAATCCTCTTTTTAAGACTAAAATATGTTCCTTATGCAGATGAGTTCTCTGACACCTTTTCCCCAACTTCTACACTGCAACAACAACAACAGCAAGAGGAATTACAAAAGGCAGCATCTCTCACTGTAACTTGGACTGTATCATCCCTTGCTGAAATTTCTTCCTGGCTTAGTAACACATCTACACCAAGGTGATCTACTTTGTGCTATCATGCTGTGGCCTCAAATGACACGCTTCAGATCCACCCAAATGGCAAAGCACTGGTAGGATGACATATCAATCTATTATTACCCACAGAACAGTAAATAGGTGATGAGGTTGATTCACAGTTGATATGGATGGGACATGAACTTGTGAGAGAACATACAAATGTGTCTGACCTATTAAGCTATAACTGCTTTTCTTCAGTGTGTGCTAAAGAACAATGATGTCTATTAGTCTGTTTTTATAGAGACGACTACTGGCAGTGCTATAAGTCTCTCCAGAGAGCCTTGGTGCAGAAATGATTAACTGACTGAGACAGGAGTTTGAGCACACACACAATTAGTGTGTGTCACTGCACTGAAGAGAGTGTATATAATATTACTTAGAATGGGGAACTGTCTCATCATCAGGTATCAAATACTTAGAGCAAATCATTAAGAGTCTACAGTGTAGGAAAATGCCTTGCTTTTGGGAAGAATAATCAGTTCTTAGTCATTCTCAGAATAGAAAAACTTGCTAAATTTACTGAGAAAATTGCTTGCCAGTCTCTAAAGAAAATGTGCATACACAAATGTTAAGCCATGCATTACTTATTGGAGAGTAGGATGGGGTTATTATTGAACAAAATGTAAGTTGTATTTAAGAACATGATAGAAATCCTGCCTATAAAAATTATTTTAATATAGATGTGTTTTCACATTTCAATATTGTCATTATTTTGTCAAACAAGCCCAAACTCAAAACCCAAACCATGACAGGCATTAAATTAGATTGAGTATCAATTTTCATGCAAAACAACTCTTGCAAAATCTTACTAGCAATGTATTTTTAAGGCTGATCGATTAATAAAAATGGTTTTCAAGGTGATTCATTTATGTAGTAGCAGCTATAAATTACACATGAATGGATCCATCTGTAACGAGAAAGCTAAGGTGTATGTTTTAGTTCTGTATAGAAAGTCTTCTGTAAATTCCTGCAGGATACATATTTCATTGATTGGCATCTGTCTACACTTAAAAGGGAAAACAAAGGAAAAAGAATTCCCTGTGGCACATCCCCTGAGGACTGGGGAATTCCTTTCTTTTATCTGTTGTGGGTGTAAACACTGCACCTCACCCTACCAAACTAAAGCTTTTGCTCCTGAAATTAGAGATGCTTTGCGCTTCTTGTCACATCCCAGCTTTCTGTGAAGAGAGGTCCTCTAAGGAGCTGCTGCTTATCTTGTTTTACTTTGAAATCTGTTCAAAGGAAAGAAAGATCCCACTTAACCTAGTTAGAACATTTGGTTTGCTTATGGAAAGACTTCCCTTTAAAGATAAGGCCCTTAGAATATATCAGATAATTTGAGTTAAACTTTGGAGCTGTAAGTCTTACTGTGGCCTAAGTGTTTCTGTGGCTGTCTACTCTAGCATGTGAGCACATCACACTTACTCAGTTTTGTCATTATGACACCCCAGTCTTTATTTTGTGCCTGGGGAACCGAATCACAGAGTAGGTGAATAATCTCGCCTGAAGTCAAATGGAAACTCTGTGGGAAGCTCTGTGGTTGATCCAGAGTACTAAAACTAGGTATGATGACCCAGAGCAGTGTTGCCTCCAGAAAACAACCATTATTTTATTTTTGTCATCTGTGACAAGACCTGGTAAGTGCTTTTGTTGAGAATCATGTCCAAATCATGCATGGACCTAAACCAGCATCAGTATTGATTAGGTATACAGCATTTTTAAGATACTATTCACAGTATGTACAGGCACATTTTTGTAAGCTGTGAGTGTTGTGCGTTTTTTAATAATGTGAATACATATTAAGGACTTAGCCATATTAAAAAGTTTTTCTGGCTTCCAAGGCAAAATAAAAGAATATATTCCTTTAAAGTTCAGATTAAAAAATGATCCAGTTTATTCAGATTTTTGAAATAAGATTATATAATGATTTACCATGATTCAGCTGATTCACCTGACTTACACTGCAATAATATTATGATTTTATTACTGAATTTGCACTGTTTTAATACAGACATTCTTGGATCAAAGCGAAAGCATCTCCTCCAGTGAAGAGAAGCAGGATATGGATTAATGACCCTCTCTATCTACAAAAATTCCAAAGGTAACAGTGATTTTGTACTAACCTTTTCTACATGCTTAACAAGAATTTTTCAATGGTGCAGATTTGGTTCTTTTTCCCAGTTTAAATATGACTTGGACTTAATCTATGAATCTACAAATTCAGTTAAGAGAAGATACCTGAAGCAAGGTCTTTGTTTCTCTGCGTCTGCTGCCTGCGGCTCCCAGTAACAACGAGAAATGGAATGACAGGATTTTAACTGAGTTCGATGACAGCAGAGTAACATGTACTGCAGAAGCTCCCTGTCTGTGTGAGTGACATGGGGAAGGAGAAAGTGCAGTCTATGTTCTTTCCTGGGGTGTACCTGTGGAGGTTACCAATGTCTCTGTACTGATTGCAGCTACCAATGATGCCTGTGCTTGTCGCACTAAGGGTCTGTAGGTTGGAATACAGAAAGTGGTAACCAAAAGTGTCATAGAACTGGAAGAAAGGCTTAGAAGCAAAATGAAGAATAGGCATTTCTGTTCCAGGTTGAGGAAGGCCTTGAAATCCCCATAGTTGAGCCATTCCATAGGAGTAGCACAAGCATAGTGATACTGCCTGAAGGGTGCATAGGCATGTATAAACCCACTTATGTGCATATCTTTATAGATAGATATGTTCAACTGTACTTTATTTTTTCCCCCTTAGACTGTTCTGCCACACTTAGAAAAACAAATATCAAATTAATATAAGATCTCACACACTGCCTTTGGAGTCTCACTCAGGTAATAAAAAATCATCATCATCATCATTATTGTTATTATTATTTCATCATCATAATAATAAGATAAAAATTATTTCAAGTGTAAATGAAGTATTATGAACAATTTTCTCACACTGTTTTTTTCTGTCACAAGGAATTGTTCCTTCATGCCAGTAATCATTCCCCAACTATAATATCCAAGTTTTGGCAATCATTAGCTCCCAGACTGACAGTGATAACAGTATTGTAAATTTTTTATTAATGAAAAATTGCTTTCCTATGCTATTTATCTAACATTAGGCAGTGTTGTCTTGTTTCTATCCTCGTCTGACTGCCTGGAAAATTTATTGATTGTGAGATTTCAGTGTCTTGTATCTTATGTCTTATGTCTAATGGCTCCTGTGCATTTCCATAATCTTTCTGGGACAGTTGAGATGACAGAAACTGAGTTTCAAAACACAGTTCTGAACATGGCTGTCATAGTTTAATCCCATCTGCCAACTAAGCACCATGCAGCTGCTCGCTCACTCCCCCTCAGTGGGATGGGGTGAGAAATCTTGTGGGCTGAGATAAATACAGTTGAATAATTTACAATCAACAACAACAATAGTAAGGAAAAGAGGAAAAATAACAAAGAGATAAAAATAAAACCCAAGGAAGACAAAAGGTACAAATGAAAACAATTTCTCTCTACCAGCTGACACATGACCAGCCAGACCCTGAGCAGAGCCCCCAGCCCTCCATCAAGCTTCCCACTCAGTTTTATTGCTGAGAACATCGTCATATGGTAAGGAATATTGCTGTGGTCTGTTGGAGTCAGCTGTCCCAGCTGTGTTCTCTCCCAAATCCTTGTGCACTCCTAGCCTGCTTGCTGGTGAAATGATATGAGGAGTAGAAGAGGCCATGTTGCTGTGTAGGCGCTGCTCAGCAATAACAAACATCCCTGTTTTATCAACTCTGTTTTCAGTACAAACCCAAAACATAGCCCCATCACAGCTACTATGAAGAAATTTAACCCTACATCAGCAGAAACCAGCACAATGGCCTTTTGAGCAGCACAGATGCATCACATGCAAAGCAGAGATTCTGTGACTGTTGCCTCAATGAAATTTAACTTTTGATACTGTTACACCTTCTTCCACAGTCTCACCCAAATTATTCAAAACCACCACAGGCTTTGAATAGTTTGTGGTTGCATCATCTCACATAACACAGTACTTCCCAGGTAAATTAACTTATCCACTATTGATACCGAATATTTTTAACAGGTGTTACATAACATTTCCCAATATCAAATACTCTGAGTATATAACAACAATAATTCTGTATACATTCAGGCATCAGTTCTGAATTGCAGCATTTTTTCTTGAAGGTGGTAATTTATTGACTGAATTAACTCTGCTCTGGCTACCTGATTTTGGCAGTGTGGAGAAATGTACGGTGACGTCAGTGAATGCAGGAGATTCTTATAATCTCTAAACATGAAATATTTATGTAAGTCTTCAAGTCTGTAAAACTAAATGTATTTTTCCCTCCTACATTCCTACTATCAAAATAGATACTAGGCTGTGTATTCTATATCGACATCTTAAATAAAACCTGAAAATACAATTGAAATATGCCAATTTTACATTAATTAAGGGTCTAATTCAGTAAATAAAGCAGAAAACATTATCTGTAGGCATTACTCAGAATGATGTCACTCTGCAGAGATATTTCTGAATAGATTTGTTTAGCCTATTTGGTGTCTACTAATTTTGCATATGCATTCAAAGTTCTGGGAAATTAGAAGAGTTAGAATGGAGGCTTGCCTAGTAAAAAAGCAAAATGACATGAGGATTCCTCCTGTGCAACTATTAGATACCAAAACCTCTCATGAAATAGTGATTTACTGTGGGAAAGAATAAGAAAGATTGTGTGTATAAATCTCATCTTCAAAGCCTTCACACATCCTTCCCTTCACTTTTTACTTTGTTCTATAGCTTCTTTTCCTAGTGAAAACTGCCTTTATCCTTCATCTATGCTTTACCCAAGGTCTGCCTTCTTGGGTACTTTAAAGACCTCTGATTATAACATGGGTTTTGACCTTTTGCTGAAAGTTCTGTGTAATTATCAATGTCTTGCTTGGGAGTGTGATAGATATCTGCTACTGTGGACTGAGAAGTGCTGAACTGCTTTCAGAGAGCAGTCTTCATTGCCTTCAAACAGCACAGGGTCATATGGTAGCTTAGACATTAAAAAAACCCCACAAATCAAAACAAACTTAAAAATGAAAAAAAAATAAATAACATAGCTTCATGTTGTGCGTGATATTCAGCTGTCTTTGCCACTGCAGATGGACTTGGCAGGATGCCTGAACAATAATCGCCAAAGAGATTTTTTAACTTTTCTTAAGTCAAATGAACCAGCTACTGAAAGAAAATTGTTCACTTGTTGGAGAACAACATCAGAATATTAAAGAGGGCAATATTGCTATTACCATATATGATTTGTTTTCCTGTTTGGATATTATTGGACTTCAGCAACTTGAAGGTTAACTTAGGACTGGGTTTTTTGGTGGAGGAGGGAAGCAAGTTGAGAAAGACTGAAGGCCCTTTGAAGGTGGGAGAGTATTTTCTGTTTTTCACCAGTGATTTTTAGCAAACGACAAGCTAATGAATGTGGAAGCATGCAACCATGACAACAGTGCAGGAAGAAAAAAACCTCATTACACCCTAAATTACTGAAATTACTACTCTCATAGGTTTCTGCTGAGGAGATGCTGTTTTCCCTAGAGTCAGTTTCTGTTATTTGTCCAGACTGTGGATCTTTTGCAACTTTTTTTCACTTTCACCTTTCTAATAAACACTTACCCAAGCATCTATGCCTGTCTTGGAACTCAAAGGTCTGATTGCAAATTGTAGAAACCTACTTCTGACAACTTAAAGTTGTTAGTTGCTAAGCCTGGGTTTTGACACCATTTGCAAAAGTCATTCACGATGCTGTGCTAAGCAGGGAACAATGCTGATGTTGGTTCACCATTATTAATTGCCAGTCTAGCTTGGTAGAATAGTTTCAGGTAAGGCTGCACGAACTGTGATGTCATCTTTGAGTTCCACTATAGATAAGTACTTTGCCACACGTTCTTCCTGCTCACCAACAGCTTCCCATTAGTGTGTGGAGCCCAGTAATGAATGCAGTACTTGTTGGGAACTCTATGAGAAGACAGTTCAGAGAACAACTGGTTTTGCCTCTTCCCCTCCCCCCAACCCCCTATTTGTCTTTTCTCTCTATCTCCACTCCCTCTCCATATTTTCATTCAGCTGGACTGATATTATCAGACTTTGGTGTATCTTCATCCCATTCCAGTCTAATAATTCTCTATCTGTATGCGACATGCTATCTTCCAGGTCATAATTTAAAATCTTAAATAAAATTCCGTGTAACCTTGATCCCTGCAATAAACCACTGTCCTGGTCTCTGTTAGCTAACAAATTGTCATTTAGTGTTAGACTTTGTTGACTGTACTTATTTGTCCCTCACTTGTACCGTAAAAATCCTATAGTTCAGGCACTAGTTTTCAGTAATGAGGGTTAAAACATTTAGCTCATAGCTGGTCAGCCCAGTACCTTAATGTCCTTCCTGTAAATTGTTGCCAAAAGAAAAGGTTAAGAGTTGCATGGTAATAAGGTCATAAGACATATAAGGACAGCAATACAACAGGGAGGAGAACAAAAGCAAGAACAAGAGAGAGCTGAAATAGTAAAAGTTTTCTTGAGAGAATAACATCAGTGGCAATGACATCAAGAGGAAATAGGAAACAGTTATGAGAAGAGGAAAATAGGTCATTAGAAGCAAAAGGCAATGTTGGGCATAGAAAAAACCCAGAACCATGTTTAATTAAACCTGTGATACATATCTAGTCAAGACACCTCTTCAGAAATTAAAAAGAAAAGAAAATTGGTTGGATATCTGCACTTAAAAGATTACTATTTTTTTTTGATTGGTTCTGTTTTGGGTTTGTTTTTGGTTTTTTGTGGTTTTTTTTGTGTTTTTTTTGGTTGGTTTACTTTTTGGTTTTGGGGTTTTTGTTTTGTTTTTGTTTCTGGTTTGTTTGTTTTGTGTTTGTTTGGTTTTTTTTTAAGTCAAAATTAAATCCAACAGAACAACCAAAAAGGTGGATACAAAAATATCCTGCATTACTTATTTACCTTGTAGATTCTGAATTACAGAGGTCCAATAGATCTCAAATGGAAGAGTACCACTGTATTTTACTACAGGCCTGAGCTGGGAATATGAGTGTTTAATGTGGATAATACTATTGTGAACTGCATTAAAGATATCTTGGGATAGACATTTAAGGAAAAGTTTGTATAATAGCATTTGTCTTTGTATTCTGCAATATTAAGGAAGAGGCATATTATGAATTATTATGCTATAGTTCTACCTTGAGATGTAAATCAACTGAAGTTTCAGTTCCAACAAAACTTCTCCAAAAACCTCTAAAAGCTTCTCTGCTCCTCCCATACTCCTCCCGATTCAATTGCATTCTTGATTACCCTCCAAAATCTATTCATTTATGCTGATTATTAAATATCCTTTCCCCATTTCCACTAACTACATCATTATCACCCTTATCAGAGTAGGACCATTTATCCTGTCCTTTGCTGTGCTCTCACATTACCATCCCTCCTCTCCTCTGACCAGTGACCTTCCCCTTCTCCAATGTCTCTGCTGTCTTTTCTTCTGTCAAAAGTTCCTTCCCTGTTTATTTCTACCTGATCTAATTTTGACTGGATTTTTCTAAACCTGTTGTAGGTGTCAGGTGATGAATTGTGAATTGTGAATCTTTACTAGCAAAGATTTTTTGCTAGTAAATATTTAAAAGTTCTTCAGTCCTTCTAAAGTCTATTTTGTGGTGATAATAGGATTTGGAAACTGAGAAAAGTTGAGATTTTTAAAAACTTTTGCTATACTATTTTGATAGAATTAAAAAAAAAAAAAGAAATTAAGAGGGTAAAAGTCACAGGAAAATAAAGTCAAATTTCTAAGGTAAAGAAGTGAAAGCAGCAGGACTTTCATTTATTTTATACATTTTTATTATTTTTCCCTTATTTTCTTTCTCTGATTTTTCTTTTTGCATGTCTTTTCAGTATTCCCACACATTCTTTTCCTGGACATGGAAAATCTGAATGCAGTGATGTATCATCAAGGCTACAAAATTGGGAATTCAGATCTTATGAGGTTGTAAGTACAATGAGCTGCTCCTAGAACTGAACAACCCAGCTTTTCCTACCAGGCAGTTACAGCAAAGATGTTTGAGTACATCTCTGGGGCAGTATGGAATCATGACAAACCCCTAAACCAGCAGAATGTGTGACCTGATGGCATGCCCAAGCAGGGTGCTTCTACCCTCCAGCTCCCAGGAATGGAGTGGGAGCTGCATGATGCAGGAAAGCATGAGGAGCAGTTGTGCCCACCCTCATAATAGGAATGGAAAAGTCCCTGAATAGGGATTGGCAGCAGTTTTTATTTTTAGACTGCCAGTGGATGAATGTCCCTTTTCTCCTACACTCTGCTTAAATCAAGAAGTTAGGGAAAGGTCACCACTTTTATGAACTGTATCAGTCTGAGAGGATAGGTAAAAAAGAAAAAGATCAAAAGCAAACAGGTGAAAGTAATCAAGATTTAAATCCTCCCTTAATGTGGCACATTCTGTGGGTTAAGCTAGCCCAGCACCAAAATGGCCAAGCATGGAAGCTCAGATTTCCCTGGGTTGTGACTAATGTAACTCTAAAACAGCACACATAATCCCAAAATATTAAAGCACTCAAAAAAGAACACTCCTCCAAGTGTATGAATATTGTGTGAAGTGTGTGTCTGCTTTATGGGATGTTTTTTTCTTAGTCAGACTGCCTCGGTGTGGAATATCCTGGTGCTAATGCATCTCCCTTTTTTCTGTTTTGCAATGAAAGTTTATTAACATTGTTGAATTATCCTCTAGCATGTCTAGATCTATGGAACAATGGTTTTATTCAGCTGGGTTTTTATTTTTCCCTGAAAATAATGGAAAATCCTATCTGGGTGCTCCTTTTTGAAGTCTGTCTGAGGGTTGACTCTACATAGCAACGTACTGCAAAATAAAAAAGTTTGTGGCAGGAACCAGTGGTACTTTTCTCTGGTGGACACTATTTAATTGCCGTGATATTTCACAATAACTTGTAATTTCTAGTCATATTTGCTCCTGACCCATGCCTTGATGTTTCAGGTTTTCCTGTCAGGTACACTGGAGCTCTGTCTTTGAATTAAACAGAATCGGCAGTGTGTGCATTACAAACAAACAGCAGTCCTTCATGTTTGAACTAAATGAGAGAGCACAGGTTGGTGGGAATTTTATGTATCAAGGAAAAACAAACAAAAAAAAGAAGAATAAAACAAAACTTGGCCTTGCTGTATAAAATTCCACTTCAAAAAAGAAAACCCAGAAAGTGAGCAGTTTGTTATAATCAAGCAGAAAGTCAATAGAGACTCTTGAACTTTTCCTGTTTTTGTTGTGTCTAATGTCCAGCAATTGGTTGAGCCTAATAGTCAGTTTCTCAGGGTTACATTAATACTTCAAAGAATTTGACCAAGCCACAACTGAAAAATGGTTTTTCCTTTTGAAAATATTGATGGCAAGTTTGATTAAAACCTTTTAGTCCTCACAAACAACTTCTGCAATTAAACCTTTTATATTAGACTTGTTTAATTTATTAAAGTTTCATCTCACCTGTTTGTTTAGTGAAACCACTTTTTTTGTACAGGGCTGATAGAAAAGAGTCTGAGATGCTTAAGGGCAAGTAAACATCCGTAGCTTTAAAACCTTTGCATCTACTTAACGAGGAACTATTATTTTGAGCTGAACAAGATGTTTAAAGGAAGACATGATTCTTCATGTCTATAAAATTTCTGTGGAACTACTGGAGCTGGAATTATTCTTACATAATATGTTTAAGATGATTCACTTTCATAGCATAATGTCTTCTCTGGAGAAGACTGGGATTTTAAATCTGTCTCAGGACTTTCTGTACATACTCTAACTCCTTACTGTCTAAATATGTAAATATGAGAGTCTGATACTCATCAAGACATTAAGTTCTGCCTGAAGGGAGATTTTAGCAGCTGAAAAGTGGAATAGGATAGAAATTATTTTGAAAAAACTTGTGAATTTAAATATTAAAACTTTCTATTTCTTATAGTTTGTACTATTCCAAAAGCATGGGGAGAAAGCAAACCACCTGATCATCTTAGCAGAGAGTTTCTCTGCCATGCAGCATTTTCTAACTAAGCTTGTCTCTCATCAATAGTTTAGCTCCATACCAGCAGGTTTCATTTTTAAAGGCACCACTCAAAAAGGGCTGCTCTGTGTTCATGCAGTTAGCCCTGCACTCCCCAGCTGCTCGTTATCTCCTCTACACTATCCCTTCTTTAAGAAAGAGCATTGGCACACAGGTAAAAACCAGGAAAGAAAGGAAAGAAAAAGAAAAAAAAAAAGAAAAGAGAAACAAAAAGAAAAAAAAAGAAAGAAAAAAGAAAAGAAAAAAGAGAAGAAAAGAGAAGAAAAGAGAAGAAAAGAAAAGAAAAGAAAAGAAAAGAAAAGAAAAGAAAAGAAAAGAAAAGAAAAGAAAAGAAAAGAAAAGAAAAAAGAAAATTAACCTGGGGCTTTCTGGGTGTCTGAATAAACACAGTGTGGTACCACAGGGAAGAAAACGGTAGGGGAATGCAAAGAGGTAACTGTGGTGATGGGAAGTGAAAACTGCTTGATTCAGTGGAAATGTTGGCTGAAAATGACAGTTGAATTACAGTGTAGCTTTATTCCGGTTTGAATATTGGCTGTCCTCCCACAGTCTCTGTAAATCCACTATAATAAAACTCTATATCAACATATACTGGCTAATATAACAGAAGTGTTCTATCCATATAACGTATCCGCTCCTGATCTAGGTAAACTAAAACAATGTGCGACCTGTCAATTCATAGGGCTGAGACAGGTGGTCTTGCACCTCAGACTTTGTTTTTGGCCAGTGTGCTCAGAGATCAGGAGCTTCAACCATCCTTTTGGCAGTGGCCTCTGTCCTCATGCATCCCCTGGACAGTGGACAAGCAGAGCATCCTGGAGTTATATCTCAGCATTCCATATTGCTGCTCTAGAACCCATTTGATCCATTCATGTTTTAATGACATGTGATACACAGATTCAGTACAGAACATAAGTATTCAAGTTCAGTTTTCTTTGTGCAAATATTGGTCACAAAACAACCCCTCTGGAAGAACATGTGGATTTCAACCCTAGAGTATCATGACCAGACTTTTTCATACTGAAGTAAGATATAGCTGTTTTAATTCCAAGTGTAAATTCCATTTTATTTAAGGTCAGGCTAATTCTTTGAGTAAGTTGCAGAGTAAGGAAGAAATATAAAGTCCAAATATGAAGATCCATGTTATAATAAGGCTGTCAGAGTGATTGACTGTGAAAACAAATAGTCTTCCTGACTTTTCTAGATACACCATTCACTCTGTTTAGCTTTCTTTCTTGTTCTTATACCATTACATGATTTCTGCAATACTGAGTCAAAAAAGTAGTTTTTCTGAAGAACAGGCACAGTAAATTTCCTGTATGTTATAAAATGGACATAAGTATATGTCCCATGGCAAATAGCTTTGGGGTATTTAAATCATTTTTTCTCCTTGAATTTAAATACATTGTGATCTAGCGATCTAGCACTCTGATGACATTTGGATAGAAAATACCTGTGTCTGTGTACACTTTATTCCCAATATTGTGAACAATCACTTTGCTGTTTCTTACAATTTTGCTTTTACCATATTGCTGTACTTTGATTTTCTCCTATTTTTCATCCTGACATACACACACACACTGATAGTTGTTAATACTCTTTCTAGAAACTGATTCCCAGTTACATTGCTCTTCAGGTAATAGCTAGGCGTAGGCAGGCATGGGACCATAAAAATATAATCTTTAATCTTAAGGACTTCCTGTTCAGGAAGGACTAAGTGCAGACCAAATGGCACCAAGCAAACAATGTGACCTGCACAGACTTTTAATGTGAATAAACAAGTCTGATTAAGAGTTATTCACTGCTAGATATTCTCAGCAATTATGAAAGAAAAATAGTAGCTCAGCTGATACTAAATTTTCAGTTGTTTCCACTAGAATCAAACAAGCTCTGTTCACTGGGGAATTGGAGTGTTGGATTTCCTTTCCTTGGTTAAAGGAACAAAATAATACCTTTCCAATTAACACTTGTACCTCCTTCTCTCTAGCAGTTACAGACACACAAGTAGCAGCACGTTTCTTGCAGCTTCTGCTATTAGATTTACTCTAGAACCAGACTATTGCAGTAGCCATCTTTAAAGACCTCTTTTGGAAGCACCTACTTTGCAAGTTTCATTTGAAAAGTTGACTCTGAACTTAAAGCCAAAGTTTTTTGAATCACTGTAATGTGCTACATGTAATGGTAGGCACTTGGTCTGGAACTCGGCTGAAGTAATTTCCTATTTTTAAAAATAAATAATTTGAAAGTCCTAAACTTTTATATACTCTCAGATAAATTAATAGTCCATATGGACTCTAGTCTTAGTGGAAATAGATGAAGTTTCAGGAACTTAAGTAGAATTTTTGATTTTACACTTCAGAAGTTTTAAATATTCTCAAGTTTACTAGATACTTTAAAATGTGATTAATATCTCAGGAACTTGGAAAGATGTTAGTAATGAGATTAGCTTAGTTTTAAAAATTAGGCTCCCATCATGTTATTTAAGCATTTATTTTTGTTTTTCTCCTGTGTGTTTCGTGTTAGACAAAACCAACTTCTTACAAAAATAGACTGTCCTTGTTCAAGGGTCCCGTGATACACTGAAAGTAGCTTCCTCTCAATTGAGAAAACCAAGGCTACACTTACCAGAAAAGACTGAGTGTTTTCTTGTTTGTTTCTTTTGGTGGGTATTGTTTTTTTGTTGTTTGTGTTTTTTGTTTTGTTTTGTTTTTGTGTGTGTGTTTGTTTTGTTTGGTTGGTTTTGGGTTTGGTTTGTTTGTTTGGGGTTTTGTTTGTTTTTTAAAACTTTATTTCTTATAAGTAGTGATGGTAATATGGTAATATCTCTGATTTGGGAGTAGGTATTCACAGGGCAGAATAGATTTGTTCAAACTTAAAAAGATTCACACCAGTTTTAAGACTTTGAAATTAACTCAGTGGATAAGTTTTACTTCATTTAACCAGAAGAAACCTCTCCCATGCAAACCACTGTCCTGATACTTTAGAGAAACAGGAAGCAATTTTCACAGCTCATTCACACAACCAATGAAATGTGAAATAGGTTCTATGGTTAGGTGAGAATCCTGGATATTCCCTCTATCTCTGGGTAAGGCAGGCAATCTTATTCCCGGGGCATTAGAGTAAGGAGATAAACCGAGATAAATGTATTTATTAAGACCAATGTTACTGTCTGAATAATAGAGGGAAAATGAAGGGCTACCAACTATCCATGAAATGGTGCTGAACAGCTGTACTGCCAAACAAACAAAATAATTATTTTGTTTCATCCAGACCCGGAACAAGTAATTGGATGTAAAATCAGTGGATTATATAATACAGAAGATTGTAACAGTTATCACCTTCTGAATAGGAGAGATTATCAGAAGACTATAAATCTTTATGCAAAACCAGAGGTTGTTAGTGCTACTACAATGTATCAATAAGGTGCTAAGGTGGAAAAATACATCTCCTTTATCATCAGAATCTCAGTAACTTAAACGAGGCAATGCAAACTATGTAAATACATAGAACAATCACAACATAAAAGCTAATTAAATTTTTAAAATTGTTCCCCCTATCCCCCACCCTTATAGTCAATTTGATTGACACTTACTAGTTAAGCCGGTCCAATTGTTTCTTAAGAGTGAAGTTCCCACAGGAAAAAAAAAAAAAAAAGAAAAAAACCAAAACAAAACCAAAAAAACCCACCACAACACAATAGTCTGTGCTGGAGTCTTGTGGGCAAGTGCAGCGAGCATGGAGGAGCTCTGATGAGTGTATTGAAAAAGCAGCTGTTTCTGCCTTCACTTCTGACCCGGTAGTGCACTCTGACTATAGCTGTGTTCAACACCCTTTCACTACTTACTCAGTGCTGCTTGCCATTCAGTGGGACAGAAGCAAAATTTTTACACTGGTTTTAAACTACTTCAAGAAGCAGATGCAGCAATCACCCTTAAAAGCAATAGTTAGATGGACCCTGAATGGTGCTCTGTTTCTGTTATTACTGTCTGTCCAGGGAGCACTTTTATTGCTAGCAATCAGTGTTAGATCTTCAGTAGCAGTTGATCATTTTTGCTTCAGGCTTTTGTGAGTCCATATGGCCATGTGTGGGGAATGTATTAGGTTTGCATGGCAAGGTTTTGGTAGCAGGGGGGCTGCAGGGGTGGCTGCTGTGAGAAGCTGCTAGAAGCTTCCCCCATGTCTGAGGAAACCAATGCCAGCAGGTTCCAAGACAGATCCGCTACTGGCCAAGATTGAGCCCATCAGCAATGGTAGTTCTGGAATAACAGATTTAACAAGGGAAAAAACCTGTGCAACGGCAGCTGCAGCCAAAGAGAGGCATGACGAAATGTGAGAGAGGCAGCTCTGTGGACACCAAGGCCAGCGAAGAAGGAGAGTTAAGATGTGCTCTGGGTGTTGGAACATAGGTTACCCTGCAGCCTGTGGTGAAGACCACGGCGAGGCAGAGTGTCTGTCTGTAGCTCATGGAGGTTCACAGTGGGGCAGATACTCAGCCTATGGAGTATATCAGAGCAGATGGAAGCCCAAAGGAAGCTGTGACCCTATGGGAAGCCTGTGATGGAGTGGACCCTTGTCAGGACCTGTGGACCCATGGAGAGAAAAGTCTGCAATGGAATAGATTTGCTGGCAACACTTGTGACCTCTCAGGGTGCCCATGCTGGAGCAGTCTGGTCCTGAAGGACTGCACCTTGTGGTAGGGACACACACTGGAGGTGTTCATGAATTGTAGCCCTTGGGAGAGAGTTGTGCTACAGAAGTTTGTGGATAACTGTCTTACATGGGAGGGACTTCATTTTGTTGCATGGGAAGAGTGTGAGGAGGAGTGACAGAGACATGTGATGAAATGACAGCAGTCCCCATTCCCTGACGCCCTGTGTTGCTGGGGAAAGGAGGTGGAGAAAAACAGGAGTGAAGTTAAGCCTGGAAAGAAGGTAGAGGTGGGGTGAAGATGTTTCTAATATTTGTTTTTATATTCCATTACCCTACTCTGATCTGATTAGTAATAAATTAAATTGATTATCCCAAGTTTAGTCTGTTTTGCCCATGACAGTATCTGCTGAGTTGTCACTCTGTCCTTATCCTTTCATTATATTTTCTTTTCCATGTTCAGCTGAGGAGGGAAGTGACTGAGTAACTTTGCTGGGCACCTGGTGTCTGGACAAGTTCAATCCAGAAGTCTTTTTGTCTCCCAGGGTGGGGCATTTGCTATTAATGTTCGTATTCTGGAGCAACTGCTATGCATATTGAAGCCCTCCTTCCCAGGAAGTGGCTGGATATCACCTGCTGATAGGAAGTATAGAATATTGTTTGGTTTTGTTGTTTGTTTGTTTGTTTTCTTTGATTCCATGTGCTGTCTTTTCTTTTGCTTTATTAAACAACCTTTTTTCTCCATCTTACTTACTTTCTCTGCCATCCTGCCTGGGAGGGGACTGTTAGAGAGGTTTGGTAGGCACCTGGTGTCCAGCCAAGCTCAACCCACCTCAAAAGAACAAGTTTTGCCACTGAATAGCTCTTGTCTTGCCTTTTAATTTGACATTTTGGTCCATTGAGTGCATACTGCAGAATGAGAAGGCAATGTGATAAATCCATAAATGATAGCCAAACTGAAGAAGTGCTTCAATTAAATACTACATCTCTGGACTCAAAATAACTAACATGGCAATTATAGAATGTCTATAGAATTGATGACACAGGTGACTTGGGAAATAATGTATAGTTACCAAAGTATAAAACATTCTCAAAGAATTACACTAAGGGTGGCGCAGATTTTTTCACATGTTAAATTTTTATATACAATTGTTAGAGCTCAAAATGATAGGGTTAGAAAAGTAGGACAGGTATTAACAAGTGTACAACCATTTACCTTTAGCAATATAGCTATTACAGGCTTTTGGGTTGTCAAGTATTTGCTGAAGGTACAGCATACTCATCTTAAGTGATGATTTCTTTTGAAAGACTTCAGAGATAAAAAATTGCCATGTTAATGACCCATAGCTTCTCAGATTCAAACATTTTGACTGTTAGTTTTTCAAGAGGCAATAAGCAACTAAGGACTAAAAGATTCAGGACTACTGATATTAAATACAGAATAAATTTGGTGGTAATTAAGAACCATGTAATTACATTAATTTAAGTGAGATTTGTTGGGTATACAAAAGACTGTCTCTGCTGTACTATAATTAGCTCTGTAAATGCTCATTGATAAAAATTATGATTTTTTTTTAATTTTAATTGAAAAGTTTAGCAGGGTTTTATAGAATTTTAATGTAAAGGACTGATGTTTTGTTTTGGGGTACTATACAGGATTTACCTGCTAAAATAAAGTGAGTGGTGTGATATTAATCAAATCCTAAATCCCTTTATTTTCCTAGGAATTTCTGGAAACAAAAAACCAAGACCCAAACTATACTGTCTCTTTTATTCTATGACTGATGTTACAAACTGCAACCCATAAAATACCTGCTCCAAAGACTGAACATCATAGTGACAAATAGTTATGTGTGGAAATACATTTCCTTACAGATGTTCAAACTGACCACAGGTGTAGCATTATCTTGAGTGACCTGTGACTGTGCAAGAGATCTAACTATAAGCAGAAAACCATATTTTTCTTTTAGAAAACAGTAGTTTTGGCAGTGAATTTCTCAGAAAATAATTTACTGAGGAACAACTGGGATCTCCATAGTTATATACTGAATCTTTTTATATATACTACTCAAACTGGAGATAACTTTACTCTTTCAGAAGTCTTGTTCCTTGAATTGAAATCTTCAGTCTGGTGAAACAGCGGTGTAAAAAGTTACTGAGAGCAAGCTGTGAAGATTCAGAGGTTGCAAAGCTGCTGGAGGGAAGGAATCTTGTGGGGTATACTTTCTCATGTAGAGGTATAACATGCACTTGTGACTGTCGAGGTATCTTTACACACAAGCAACAGTTTCCACATGTTAAAATATGACAGTTGATTCTGTAGTGTGGGGAAACACAAATAATTTGTTAGTGTCCATATATTGCACATATTTAAAGAAACTGAACCAGAGATACCAGTCTGTGCTTTATCCTGGTGTCCAAAATCCCAAATAAGGCATAAGATTTTAGACCAATAATTGCTCTTTTGGACAACTTGAATTAGATTTGTCATAGAGATATTTAGTCCAGGGGAATAGGCTATTATGAAATAAAATGTAAACAGAAAGGCCTCAGCAATAGCAGATTCTACCTTCTACTCTGATTTTATTGCTTACTACTTTAATCAGCATTAAATCACCATTAAATTTGCAGTGCTAATATTTGTTGTAGCAGAATCACTGAAAGAATATGTGAAGAGTGAGGGAAGGTTATCTGAGGTATTAGTGGTGCTAAAGTATTCGAGTTTCTGGGAGTTAAATTACCAAATACTTATCACCTGTAAGTTACACCCAGTTTCCAAAGTTTTGCATTTTTCAGGAGCTGATGCCAAGCAGTAAGCTTTCCCTAATTTGTTTGGCTTGATGCGTAACTTATTGTGTTTTGTAGTGAAATACTGTACTTGGGCTCTGAGTTTAATTAATTGCTTGAGAAGGAGAGGAGAATGGAAGTAGATACTAGGTTGTATTATAATTTACCCATAATTAAATAAAGAAGTAGAAATTATCAGTAAAACCATAATTATAAGTGTTTTGAAAATCAGAATCTTGCTGTTCAGCTAGTTGGTATAAGAGAGGAGTGTTTTTTTTATTATTATTTTTATTTTTAAATAAAATTACGTTTATTTAACCAGCTAGAGGTCTGGTCTGTGGTGTTTTTTTGTGTTGCAATAATGTCTGTCAACTCAAGCAAGTGCCAGTTGTGTGAGAACAGCTTGAAACAATTGGTTATACAATGTTCCTGCCTTAAAAGTCTGTAAATCTAGATAAGCAAGAAAGTTTTAAGAAAACACCAGGCATCTGGGTTTTCCAGCCACTAGAGTACAAGCTCTGGATATGCTAAGAAAATTAAATTCACAATATAAAAAGGTAATTTTGGAGTCTAATAAATAATTTATTTTTTTTTGTTGGAGGTTGCTTTCAATGGCATATTAATTTCTCTGTAACACACAGCTTCACTTCTTCCCTCTCAGAAATTACATTAGACAACATGACCCTTTCCTCTCCTGTGAAGTTTCACTGACAGGCTGCTGTCAAGGAGGGAAAATGATTTTCAAAGTCTGACCTCAGTAAAACCATTTCTTGTGCTCTCACTGGACTTTTGTTCCTTCAGGTGTTACAGGAAAAACAAATCAACTCAACTGCACCAGTTCTTAGTAAGAGTATTATTGAGATCCTCAAGCATAGGTGATACTGCTCTTCCAAACAAACCGAGGAATTCCATTCATTTGTTGATGCACTCTCTGTGAAGGGATTATGTTTCACTTTGTTTGAAGGACCTGAGAGCCCTTATTATTTTTGTTTGCAGAAACACTGTGGTGCACATGAAAGAGGCACAGACCCTCTTTTTGGTGGGGGGAGAATGCCTGGCAGTTGATTGCCTCTTTTTGTTTTTTTTTTTTTTCTTTTCCATTTGAAAAAGCTCCTTGGATGATTGATTTCTGATTTAGATTACCACATCCTTTCCATTGTTCCCTGTTCTGTTTACTGAAATTTTCTATCTGCCTTGCTCAGCTGACATTCAGGATATTGATAAGGTTAAAGATAATGACTGAGTTGCTTTAGAGGCCAGGTAGAGCTCCAAATCTAGCTTATTTTGATACAGATTTTCCTTTCTGTCATCCAGTAAAGACAAATATTTACTTAGGATTAAAATAAAACAAACCCCCACAAACCAAAATATATAAAAACAACCAAAAAAACCAAAACCAAAACCACAACAACAAAACTCCAAACAAAACAAAAACAAAAAACAAAAACACATAAAAAAACACAACAAAAAAACCCCCCAAACCAATCAACCCCAAAAAAAAAGAAAAAGAAACAAGAAAAAATTCACTCTCTGTCTTTTAGATTCTTTCCCTGTAACTGTCATAAGTCCTTGTACAACAGTACTTAACATGAAAAGCAAATGTAGCATTGGGTGGGAAGAATGTGGGTTTTTATGAGGCATCCTATACATGTGGCTGAAAACACCCAAGGCAGTCATTATATTTGTCTCTGCAAGCAAATGCTCAGTTCTTGGGGGTCTCCGGTACGTGACCTTGTTGGCATCCAAACACTGTGTGAAATCTATGGGGAAGGGATGAGAAAAGGCTTACAGGAGGTTTATGGGAACTGAAAGACCACAGCAATTCTTCAGATTGGGTCCAGTGTGCTTTCAGTGAGCCTGGTTTAGTTACGAAGCCTGAAAAATTGTCTTTTCCACATCTCTGTGTGCCTGTACCATGATTTTTCTTCCCGTTTTGAAAGCAATGGAACGGAATATTTATGACCCCATCCCTTTCTCTGCACTGAAGACTTGAAAAATCCAAATTAGGAGCTCCATTTATTTGTGATTGTCAGAAAACCATTATAATAAGGAGAATGTTTTTCGCGGAGAATGTTTTTCACACCAGTACTGCTGAAGTACAGTAGTTCAACTCATCTTTCTTATATCTAGTTTAAATTGTAATTACTCTTCTACTTTCCTTTGTTCTGCCTTATTTCTCAGCATGAGTCAGCTCTGGACAAACAGTTAATGACAGCTGAGCAGGATTTAATGTAACTGGAGAACAACACGTGTAGCACAAGAAATTATAACCTTTGCACTGTTGCACCTCTGTGTCTGGCATAAAGAGGGATTTACATTTTTGCTGCATGCCAGCAAAAGCTACAGTCTGCTGACAGCTGGAGAAGGCTAGGATGCTCCTTCATTCTGGTCCTATGTCCACTTCAAAGGCACCCCCTAGATAGCCGTGGGTACCGCTATGGATACTTCCATGCTTACCTTCTTTATGGTGTAAATTACATCCACATGCAAAGCAATTTGCAAGCATGTTACAGACTTGCACAGCAAAGCAGATCCTTAAATTTGATAAGTAAAGGAGATGCTAATTTTATCAGTTGTACAAGATGCCCTGAAAAAGTGAGGTATTGCAAAAATTTTGCAGTCTTTGACACACACTTCTAGTGGCAAATAAAACCAGAAAGAAATACATTTCATTTCACAGGGGAAATGCAATAATTTGATACAACTTCTAAATCTTCACTGGAAAATAAAAATATTTGTCTGTTTGTTTGTTTGGTTGGTTGGTTTTGTTTATACCACTTAATTAATGGGACAAAATGTAACATTGAAAACACTACTCAACTTACTAGTTTTTCTTTCATTTACTGTGCATATTAAGGGACATAGGCTTCATAGATTTTGATAGCTTTCCTCTGGATTTGCAGTGCATTATGCAGTATAGGGTCATGACTTTTACTGTAAAGAGTACATTTGCATTAAAAGGAAGTATTTACTTATAGTTATTAAGCTAAAGGTTATGGAGAAAAAATATGGTGACTGTTGCTGAAACTATAATAGGACCATAGCAAAGTGGAAGATGAAAGATATTTTTAGGCTCTGAACTGCTATCTTTCTTCCTGTGTCATGATTCCTGCTGCTCAGACCTGATGTTTTGGACTGTGTGACAAAGATTTTTTTCACTGCCGTTTTTAGAGGTTTGTTTTGCAAATCAAGGCCAGCTTGTTCCTACAGTTATCAATTTTGATACTAATCTAGAGAAAAGCAGTGAGACATGGGAGTATTATAACCTAGCTGAGATTTTGCAGGATTCATATAAACATGAAAAGGCATTGTTTTTTCTGCTCTATACCTTTTTTGAACCATAAATCCAAATGTGAAACACCACCCTAGTTTGGAAAGAGTGGAGATAGTTCTGCCATCTCTAAAAGATGATGATGATGATAAAACAACCCAGAGATAAAGTTTCTGCTTTTCCGATCAAGTTCTACAGTGCTGAGTTTCTATTAAAATATTGAAAACTTCCAAATTCTAATTGACTTCTAATGGAATTTAAGGCACTTAAAGCTCTGTACTTGATATCTTTAAAGATCATGGTAGACTGATACTGATTCGGTTCCTTACTCTTGATGGCAGCAAAAGTATTTGGAAGACCTAGGGAAATTACACAGGAAATAAAGATTTTAAAACAAAACATGAAATAGGGTATATCTTTTATGTGAACATTTTCAACTTTCTCAGCCAGATGTATCAATCTATTCTTCAAAGCTGTGAAAAATCACAACTTTTTTCTAACCATCTTAGATCCTCTCATATCAAAAGTGAGTCTAATATGCAGCAACTGAGAATCTCCCCAAAAGAGAAAACACCCCAACATTGCAAAATTAACTTTTCTGCAGAACAATGTTTAATAACCTATTGTTTAAAGACCAGTCCCTTTGTTTGAATCATATTGTGACTTTTGTTAGATAATATGCTGTGTAAATTAACTTTCATATTGATAAACACTTAGAAGAAGTCTCTCATTACTTGAACAGCAATGAATCCTTTTTCAAACTATCTCCCCCTTTTTTCAAGACCAGTTGTGTTCAGACCTTATTTTTCAGACATAATTAATTTGATTTAGTTGGTATTCAATACAGAAGAATTTAATATAACTATAATTAAAGAAAGCCAATTTCATTTTGGGCTCTTTCATGATGAATATTTTGTCATCTAAAGGTTCCAGATGATGTAGTTATCCAGGTTTTTATGTTCACACAGTTTTGATTATTTTTCACATTAAGCTTAACTTCCATGGATTTGGGGTTGGGATTTTTTCATTAAGCATTAACACAAAGAAAAAACTCACTATGAACACATGAAATAAAAAGAGGGAACGTCCTATAAATTGTGCCTGCATTATAAAAAATATCAAAATTTGCCTACTGAAAAAGGGGCCATAGTTTCTCGTATACACTGAGAAGATATTTTTAATAAAGAAATAATTATTAGCTAGATTGCAGAGAGTATAGGAGATGACATTGCAAGGAGTTTCCACATTAGATGCCGATGGATCTAGATCTTGAATGTGCTGGTGACTTCACTTCAATAAAGGATATATGACACATTGTTTGCAATGGTTAAAAACTGTTTTCATGACTGTCATCTATTTTCTCTAGAAGAAGTGTTAGAACAGTTGATTAGAGTCCTAGTACAATCATATCTTCATATAGAGGACCCTAGGTTAGATGTTGCTTGACAGATATTCACCTTACATCCTCTCATGTGTTAATCCCATGAACTTTGATAACCTTTTGAGGTTATAACATCTTTAAATATGAGATTAGCCCAAAAGACAACCTTTGTAACCAAAACACTGCTGTTATCTACAACATATTGTACAATTAATTATCATTTGTAGCATTATTTTTTTTTAAAAATAAAAATTCTTTTCTATAAAACACCTGGAATGAGGCAATCATTTGTCTTAGATGGGCACTGAGAATATTTGTGTCTACTGCAGAGGTTGGATCCTCTTAAGAATAGAGTCTCATAGTTTTTCACGTAGTAATAAAACCACCCCACCTCCCCCACATAATTCTTATTAAAAACTGGGCTGCATTTTAGCAGAAAAATTAGTGGCTAGTACTGGCATAGTGGTGAAGCAGAAGAAAGGTGGGAACACAGAGGAGAATCCTCTCTTTATATGTCAAAGCAGGGCTGCAAAAGGAAAACAGTCCTCTTCCTTTCACTTAGTCAACAGTTTATAAATCAGTGGAAGGGTGTTGTGGCTATTGCATTTTCACCCTCTTTTCTGCTGTGTTTTTTCTTAGCTGCACTTGGGTAAACTCATCTGTAGGCTTCCTAAATTAGATGACAGAAGGTAGTCTGACTCTGTGCACAGAGGATGTGATAGAATACCATAAACCAACAACCAAATAATGGATGTCTTACAAAATGTATTGCCTTTTGCATTTACAACCAGTAAAGTGCACTGTCAGAGAAAAAGAGATGGATTAGATGGACCACCAGTTTGATCCAGAAACTTCTAAAATACTTGCAGTACAAATCTGACGTAGTAATTTTGTAACATTTGCTCTGGTAAATTCACTTATTGATGGCAGGTGATAATATTTCCATATCCTGGCAAATTACTTCCGTTATAAAAACTTTACATAAGTTTTGATGACTATAATAACAAAGTAACAAACTATGAGTCTAGAAAACACTTTCCAAGTGTATATCTTGTGGCAACTGTTGTACAGTTGTCTGCTTAGTATTTCCCTGGGGATAAGAGAACATGTAAGCAGAGCAAAATCCTGAAAGATAGAATTTGTGAGAGTTTCGATGTTGGTCAGGAACTCAGACAGAACCAGGTCACCTGGAACCTACTGAAGGGGGGATTTTACAGCTGAAAATAATTTGTGCTATAATAATGTATAACCAAATGGAAAAAATTCATAGAGCTTTACAAAATCTGAGAAACTTGCCATAAAATTATGAAAAAAAAAAATCTTACTTCAAAAAATTCTCAATTCCTAACAACTTTATGCCTGTGCTCCAGCTTTTCAGGAAGGCTAGAAGGTGAAACCAAGGAGGTGAAAATTATAATCCCTGTGTTTAGGGGACATTTTGGACTCAGAGTGCTCATATATTTTTGCATTTTTTTTCATGATATGTTTGCCCAAAGGAGAAGCAGTAATCTGCCTGTATTGTCACACCTGCACTCCAAACATTGCAATGGAAATTTGGTCACCAATTTTGTGCTCAGGGGAAGCAGAGTTCCTATGTGATGGATCTGAATGAACAGCCCAACCCTCCCCAGCTGTATCTTTGATGGGAGGTAGTACTTGCTGTACAGTGTGCCTTTGCCGGCCAACATAGGAACAAATAAAACATGCAGTCCCTTTAGCTACCCACCCAGCCAATTTAGATGTCCTCTGGTGCAAACTATATGTTGAAAGAATTTCTGTTGAAAAAAAAAAAAAAAGAGAACCAAAAAAACCAACCTTTATGTAGGTGCATTTCATTCTTTTTAAAAGAGTATATAAAAGAAAACCACTCTTTGCCAAATGTAAGAAAAAATTGACTTCTTCCTTCAAGGGTTTATCTATTCATTTGATTGTCTCTTCTAAGTGAGCTGTAATTAGAGATAGTCCTCTTCTAACCCTTGTGCTAATGAGGCTTTGCTCACTTCTATTAGTGACAGTACATTGTATTTTAATAAGGATCCCCTGGCCTGGCAGGACAGTGCCTGCAGATAAGGGGAAGGAGAGCAAAAGGAAATGTAAAGAAATCGAATCAGCAGGGGGTCCCCTTTTTGGCACTGGGCTCCACAGGAAGGTGCTGGCTAACTTTGTCTTAGAACTGTCATTTGTATTAACTTATAACCCATCACCTTCCCTGGTAGGCTAGCTTTACTCAATGAAGCGGGATAGATCCTTGGCTTGGCCTCTCTATCCCCTATTTCAGCAAACTGAATACAACACAAAAAGTTCACAGGGGAAGCATTTGGGGAGATGGTGTTAAGGATAGGGTCAAAAAGAGCTTTTAACTCATCTTAACATTACTGTTCTTTTCCATTTCAACTCTTATCTGCCCATCAAGGCTTTCGGTTTGCTCATTCAACCATTGCTAAAAGAAAATCCCAAAACACACACACAAAAAAACTCAAATGGAAATTATATGTGTTTTGAGATATGCAACACTTTAGTCTATACCAGCACTCCTGTTTATGTGTTTTCTTTCTGTATTGTTGTTTCCCTGCTGATCGATTTCTGGTTGGATCAGAATTCTTTGTCCACCATTCAGTAAAGTTGGCAGGGGAAAGAGTATCAAGCCTTTTCTGTCTTTTGTGTAACAGCATTACATCTCAACCAGAAAAATCCTTTCTAATGGAGTCTTTTTTACAGATACTGGAGCCTGTTAGAATGCCATGGATAAAACTCTCCCTGTATGGCAGAAGGATGGCATTATTTTTGTTTGTTTGTTTAGTTCCTATCAATGACCTTCCAGAAGCTCTAAGCAAAATATATTTCTTACAGTGAGTATTTTCAGAGTCTACCTTGGTATCTTTGAGATCTTTGGGGACATGAGTCTCCTCTTACTCAAATTCCAGAAGATTGTTTACTTGTCAGTGAAGTGAATGCAATACTTGACCATTTTCTCTTAGTTTGCCATCCACTTCTCATTTTATGTATATCTGTAAATGCCTTTACCAAAATGTAAACCCTATCAAGACAAAGGCCATTCATGAAATACCAAGACCATTTATCCCTTTAAATAACATTATATGCTCAGTCAGCATCCTTTCTGGTAAGTCATACATTGCTGACCTCCTTCCTGGAGAACTTACTGTTTGGTGACAAAGGAGTTGAACAGACATGGCAGTCCTTTGGTCTATTACTGATGTTGTAGATGATTAGGATTTATTGAGATATGAGACATGAGTTTATTTATGTTAGCTCAGACTTATGTTCACACTCAGATGAAAGTTAAAAGAAAGCTGGTGTTCAAGTTCTGCCCTTACTTTGTGTTGACATGATGGGGAGCAGACTGACTGCAGGTAGTTGAACTCCAAGTTAGTCTGGTAAGCTAATGTGATTTATCTTTCCTGGGATTGTTTGTGTCACCCCAAAAACTTAAGCTCACTTTAGAAGATGTAATTTTCATGCCCAGATCATCCTTAGGCATGATTTCAGATGGCTGAGAGAAAGCTTCCTGAGCTGATAAGTAACTGGGTGATTGTTCTAAGTATCACCTGGCTGTCATCATCAAAGGATATTACAAGACATTTTCCTTAACATCAGCAAGTGTGTTCTCAATCCTATGTTTTTCTTTCCCCGACAGACTTTCAGGTAGTTCATGTCCTTCACCATGACTTAGCCCAACCCTCCACTGCTGTCCCAGCTTTTTGTCTTTCTCTGGGTACCAGTGTAGGTCTTCCAAGAGTAAAAGAAGTTGCAGAGTTGGTATCTGTGTGGGACATAAAAAAGAGGTAGGCAGTCTTAGGCTAGAATATCTCCAGAGCCATAAAATATGTCTTTTACTGTCAAATCATAACATATTCAATGCATGTGCATGTACATCTTTTGAACATTTTCTGTTGTCTATAATTGGCTCTCCTTTCCCTTGGCTGTACTAGTGATTTGATGTGCCAGGTACCTCAAACTGTCAATGTGCATTCTCTAGCTGGAAGGCAGGTATGGTGAGCATCTTAACTCCCTTAATGGAAGTGTTGGCATGTAACATGGACCTGACACTGGTCCACAGAGCTCTCCTGTCCCTTCTGCCATTTACCTAAGTTTCTTTCACATCATGTCTCCACTAGATACAACTACATCCTGGAAGACAATCCACCACACCTCTGGCCATACCAGGGCCAGTCTTCTCATTCAGGTTTTCCACTAGGAATAGTGGTTGCAAGGGATACTGAGGAGATGGCAATATCAATCAGGAGATTTGGAGAGGAAGAGGGTAAAAGAGAGAGTAAGCTAGAAAACAGATTTACAACAAACTGTCTTTACCCATGGTTGTTAAATAAAACTTTTATCTCTTGCATATTAACAAAACAGAGATATTTTGGTGGTGATGGTGGATAGGTCTGTTGTTTATTTTTCTTTCAGTTCATTATATTACTGTATCTAGGCCAATAACACAGGAGCCAGAAGTACAGTAAAGTGGTAAAATCTTATGGTTATGTAGTAGCAGTGAAGCGATAATAAAGCTGCAGTCTTCAATACTGCAGACTCTGAATCTCTTAATGATTTTTACATCCTTACCTCCCCAGATTTTTCTTATTTTTCTCTTTGTCTTACAGATAAGAAGCAGTTAAGGATTTCCAAAATTATTTAATATCTGTCTTATGGCAGAAAAAACTTTATTAACTTCTTAGGGAAGTATTGGGCCTCACTTATCTGGCTGAGTTGGTCATAGAGGTGTCTTGGTGTCCCCAAGTAAATGGGGATAAGCAATGATAAGAAGGGGTCTGAATTAACTACCTGAGCAAAAATCTAAAGAGAGGACATAGTTAACATAACTTGCTTTCTGGTGGAAGTTTGCGCAGATATATGAGTTAAAAAGCAAGGAAAAATTTATTTATTTATTTTTTGTATGGTTTAAAAAACTTGATCTTGCCAACCGGATAGAACTAGGTTCCTACCCACCCGTCATTTCCCCATCACTCCCCCTTCCCTCATTCCACTAGGCTCTTGAACTATGAACTTACTGCTGGATCTGGATACCCCAGACATACCAGACATTTATTTCTCTTTTATCTGCCTTAGACCATATCTTTTTGCTCTAGTGAGTTATTTAAAGTTCTTGATATAGCACAGTTTACTACCTTTGTGTTCAGAGGTTATGTCAATGTAAACGTCCATGCTTCATGTCTCATTTACTGATGGGTTGAGAGAACAATTGAGTCAACATATTTAGCTGTTGTAGAGAAAACAAATGTCATTAATTATGAGAAGCAGCAGAGCCATAGTCAGGCTGTCGTCCTTATCCTTTATTGTCTGTCCTTGTCCCAAAGAAGTGGAATCATGAGTTGGAGAGATGAAAACTGCCTGTAGCTTTGGGATGTGTGTCAAAAGCAGGGCTCTTTCTCTTCCTCTTGCTGTGTTAGGGAAACTCCTAGTGAGTGTGACAATGAAGAATGGTATAAACTGTGTTTCTTTGTTAAGAAAAATGGTTTCTCATTTCCAACAAGAGAAAATACCCCATACATTTACAGAGGAGCAAGACCAAACTTGATATTTCTTTCAGTACTTCTCAGCACATACTTGAATGCTGGTCCTATCCTAATCATTACACAACATTTCTCTCAGTTTTTCAGTTCCTTAAAAAGTTGATTTTCTGTTGTAGAAGACAAGATCATGCCTTGCAATTACCCAATATACTTTAATACTTGTGTATTCAAAAGAGATGCCAAAAGATAGAAGCATTTACACGTTAGAGTTACTGCCCAGACTGGGAAGGATGTATTATTCAAATATGTATAGTTAGTTTAAGAAAAATCAACCATTTGCTCTTTTCAAGTCCTTTACATTTTTCAAGCTCTCTTACAAAGTCAGAGGTTTCAATCTTCAGAACTCATGTTTTACAAGTCAGTGAAATCTTAGTTCTTTATTTTTATTAGCTATGGGCAGACTAAAAGGTAGTTTTGGAAAATAGTATTCTAATTATTGTTTCGTTGCAAAAGCACAAAATCTGCTTTATACAAGAGTCTAATTACTTTTAGGCTATTATCTTTTTAAGATTTTTTTTCCCAATTGAAGTGTCACAGCTGTAGTTTTGTATTTCCATCTGTATAAAGTTACATTAAAAGGTTACAACTTATTAAAATTTTAATTATTAACATGATAAAAATGCCCTGTCACTATATTTATTAGTTTGTTCCTAATCAGTGAGAACATATGTTAATTCTGATGATTCTTCATATGCAACTCAGTTTAAAGTACTAAAGTGTCTAATGACAAGATTGTGGGGAAATTATATATTTTTTTAGTCTTAAACTTTTTTTTGGAATTTTTCTCCTCAGTAGCTAACATCTGCTGTGATCTAATATAATTGATATTACATTTTCATTTTGGAGGATCAATAAAACCTGAATCTGCTAAATGCATAATTAAAAAGTTATGAAAATTTATCATTTTACTCTGTTTTCAGTTGCAGAAATAAATAAGACAATTATGATTGTTTAGTGCAAGATTTGCCAAACAGACTGTAAAGACTTCTTGCCCTTAGGTCAAAATTGTGTGTTTTCTTAAGCATGTTTTTTGCAACACTTGTTCTGTATCAGAAAGAAAAAAAGAAGATAACAAAGAAGATCTTTGAAAAATCATTTATCAGACTACAAGCCTCCTGGTGTGTTGAACAAGGAAGAAATCATGAAGGTAACTTCTGCCCCAGTGGATCCCAGATCTAAAATCTTCTTTGCAAACAGAGCTTTTCATTTAGTACAACTGGATCATAAAGTGACAAGTTTTCCTCTAGAAGTTAGCCTAAAGCCTCTTCTGCCCAGATTAACTCTTGTATTCAGCTGCAGACCTGGATTAACCTCTAAGAAACTCTGTATTGTTTCTCTTCATTGCATATATCCCCATGTCTCCTATTATCTCCTTTTTACATCAGACAAAGTGATACAAAGTTTTATCCATGATAAGCCTTTTTTTTTCCCCCTTAGTTTTGCGTATTTGTTAAGACTTCTTTGACAGTTGTTTCCCCTTTTAATGCAAACAACCCATCCAAATAGAAACTCTTGTCAATAGAATTTACTAACTTGAAACAAGAGAGGATAGTTAGCAGGAGAAGCGTACTGTTTTCAAGGACAAAGATGACAGTGCTAAATCTGTTGTCCCTTATTGTTGTCACTGTTGTGTGCAAATTGAAAATACATCCATGTACAAGGCACACAGTTCTTCTGATATACTTACTACTAGATTATGTTTTTTAGGAAAAGTGTAACTGTTGTGTGGAGTTTTCTGAATATAAAAGTATCTAATTATTTTTAAAAGATTTTTTAAACTTATTTTTAAAAACAGGTATGTCTCTGATATAACTGACAGGAGGAACTAGACAGGAACCCCAATGAAACCGGTTTTAAAAGTGCACGACAGAGCAAGAAAGGAAATTACATTACCTGTGTCCTTACTTAACTATCTGCTTGCTATAAAAATAATGTAACCTGGCTCACAATTTTGATAATGCAACACTGTTTAATTGGCAATGATTTATGTAACAATGAACTTACTCTGATATTGCTATTATTATATGATGATTAAAACATATCTGCAAAGCCAGAACTATTTCAAAAAGGAAGCTAAGATCCAAGGAAGCTTTGCTGGTCTCATCACATGACTTTTGTTGAGGTCTCCACAAAGCAGTGTTTTCCATGGGATAGGGTTAGGGCTAAACAGAGATAATCCCGTCAAGACTTTAAGATGTTTTCAGAAACTCAAACCAGGGCACAGTACAGCAGATTATCCCTTGGCCTTTCACCTCCAAGACAAGCAGACATAGTATTGAGAGGTGAGACATAGCTTTTAAGAGGCAAATGTTAGAAGTTCCTAAATGGACTGGTATTAGCTCTGTTCCTTCAGCTGCTTCCTTCAACCTTTTGATGGCACTGTTATACACCAGGCGCTGAGGTTTTGTATTTCCAGTCTTTCTGACACTCTCAACCTCCTTATCTCTGGAGACTCACTTGTAAGAGAGGGTATTTTTCTGCTGATAATTTCAAAATGGCTTTTTTTTAGCATTTTTTTAATGTAAAAGTAACTTTTTTCATATTTTCAATTTATAAAAAAGGAAAAAATAGAAGCTATATAATTGTTGCTTTCAGGTTTGGTTTTGTGTGTATGTGTGTTTGTGGGGTTTTTATATTGGATTGATTTGGTGTGTTTTTGTGCTTGTGTTTGTTTTGTTTAGTTTATAGAAATGGAAAAGTTGTTTGGAAGCATGGGGAGGATATAATTTCCATTCTTTCAACCCTCTGTTTTCAACCAGAAATGTTTTGTCAAAATTCTTTTAACTACTGGTAGTTTTTAGATTGAGTATATTAATAGACTTCAGAGAGAATATCTCTAGAGATATAGCAAGTATATTCTGAAGTCCAAAAAGCAAGACTGTAATGTCTTCTTTTTGTTTCAAGTTCTATTATGGCAATTTCTCTTTTCTGTTATTTCTAAAGCACTTGCAAAACCTTGGGGACTCAGTAAGTAGATGATGTAGATGTGTGAGCACAACTTACATACAAAACACATGGTAACAGGGAAACAAAATACATATTTTCTGCCAGACTTGTGTCTTTTGTCTTAATTACTTCTCCACTGTAGTGCACTTTCTCAACCAGTTATGTTCAGGGATGTCAGAATACGTCAGTGTTGTCAATAGGAGTTTAAACATGGAGAAGTCTAACTGTGAAACATATTTCTGCCTGAGATCTGGGAAGATCATCTTTCCTGAATAGCAAGAAAAGCAAATTTTACACATACAGAAAACTAGGTAGTGACAAGATGAGGTTGTTATCACTTACAGAGTAGCGGAGAAGCATGAGACAAGGTTAGATCAGCAGGGAGAGGTAAGATTGTACAAGCTTTGGATAGTTCATGGTAACAGTGTTAGTTTTGTGTAGTGAGAAGAAGAAAATCATGCAAAACTTCCAAGGAGATGGATGTGGCTGCTTGCCTGATAAGCTGGTCTCAGTTTGCATGGATTCAATTGGGAAATACCTACCCTAGGGAGACCATAGTGCTGCAGACTTCAAGGTGTGACACAATAGTAGCTCTGACTGCAGATGTTCGAGTGGAAGAAAGCATTATAGAATTGCTGAGGAAAAGGATGGGTGGCTGATTTGGAGGCCACATGTAACTCTTTCAGGTGCGATGTTCTCATAACAAAATGTGTGAAAATGCTCTCTTTCCTGAAGTAAAGTTTTTGTTTGGCAACCAGCTCTCCTGTCTCTTTCATAATATCTGCAAAAAAATAGATAACCATGCAAATTTATGAAGGTGCCTCAAACGAATATCTGTACATTGCAGCTTTTACCACCATACTGAAATTACAGTACTGCTGTAGTTCATTTTTTTCCTAAGGGTTGTGCTAATGAGCTTGATAATAGGGGTTTTCTGAATTGTCTTGATGTCAATATCAATGCAACTGTTAAAAGTTATGTTGAAAATGAACAAAAATACATTTATGAGAAAAACTCCCACCCAAACATCAAAGGCTGTCAGATCCAACTCTATAGAAACTGTGTCCTAAGAAATTCCTTACCCTTGGATTACTAGAAATCGGTATGAAATGTCAGGGTAAGGTTTGTATTATCCTAACACAATATTATCTACTGGTGGTCTCTAGTGGAGTCAGTGTATCTATGTTAACTCATCCATTAATATGATCCAGTTGCACTGCTCCTGTTTTCCTACTCAAAAAGGTGGACTACATATGTTGTGATTAATGCAACATGTGATTCATACAATGGTTTGGTCACCTAAGGAAGTACATATATAGATTTAATTTATTTTGTGGTAAGACTGTGATCTACAGTCTCTTGCTCCTTTTATTGATTGCTCTTTTTGTAAAATGATCATGTGTAACTGCAAAATTAGCACTGATAAATTTACTAGTAGTCAATTAATAAATTAATTTTCTGATGTGTCCAGCACTCTTGACCTGATTTACTCTGATTTGTGCTTAACCTGGGACATGTACCAGGTATATTGCTTTTGCTTTTCAGGATCTGAAGGTTCTGCAGAGACTTGTTTTGCTAGACCAGCAGCCAAGGTGATCTTTGTTTGCAAGTCAATTAAGTTGCCTTGATTAAGCGTTTTGTTGGATTAGGGGACAGAATACACCCATTCCACTGGATTGATCTTCCAGTTGGCACAATATCTGTGGTAAATAAGCTTTCAAAACAGATGTCTGAAACATATAATCATTCCTACACTTTTTATTGACCTCACCAAATATTGATATTCTGAACTTCAATGTTCTGAAATACACATCCAGAACAACATTCAAAAATGCCACACAGGGCTAAAAAGACCATTCCTGGTCTTCAAGTTTCCTATCACTATGTCAGTCACCTAAAAATTGAAGTCAAACACATGATCTGGAGAAAAGCTATGAAAAAGTGCACGAAATGTATGTTCATCCTCCCAAGTGAATCAGTGCTTCTGGAAGTTTCCTCTGAGACACTGAGATTACTCTGTTCCCACTGGAACACCTTCCGAAGGAGGAAAAATATTAATAAAATATTAAATGAAATCTTATCTTAAACACATAGCTGGTGGATGCCATTGAAAATCCTTTGGAAAAGTGTGAAAATCAACTGTAATGGTTACTACAGTAAAAAGTCATGTAGAAGTACCAATCATTTTTCTTGTTAATCCCACTAAAATATGGAACATATTACTCATATCAGTGTAATTTCCAATGAATATTCTTTTGTGACAGAAAAAGTTTTTTTAATGACATTTAAAACTACACACTTTCCAGTCGATACCCCTCTAAGCAGTTCAGGATTTGTCTATAAAGTTGAAGTTTGTCCCCAGGCTGATTGCTTTTTTCTTGTCTGTATTCCTCTCTGTGTGTAGTTTTCTTAGTCCTTTGTAAATTTCCTAATTAATTACACATTAAAAGTAACAGAAACAATGTATTTGATCTAATCTGACATTCATCTTGCATTTCACCCACTTCCTTCTCCTTCACTGAGAAAAGTGACTCCAGAATGAAAGTTACTACTGTAATTCTACTATTGTTAACTACACTCACAGTCAGATGAAAAATAATATATTTTATGAAAAAGTGTAGATACTTCCAGTCAAGAAACAAATCAGACTCATGACCCATGAAAAACTGAAGAGCAGATTTCTTTTTGATCAGATATTAACAGGGAGTTGCTCTTTGCACACATTGCTGGAGGCAATGGACATTTATCTGTAGTATACACTTCTGATTCTTTTAGTAGTTACTCCTCTGTAGACTTATGGTAAACATAAATAACAAGCTCTAAAGTAACAGGATAGGGATCTTATTCAAACCAGTGACAGACATTAAAGGGTCAAAAATTTGATGTCTCATCCTTTAAGTAACAGAAATGTCACAGTCACTGAGAGAACAAGAAATTTGAATTATTTTAGTTTTACAAAAAGAATTGATGCCTGTGCCAATTTCTAGATTGCTATTTTGAATTACTTAAAGCTTCTCTATGTTGAAAACATCTCACAAAAGATGAGAAAAGACTCACCATTTTGAGTAGCAGAAATGATTCACACAGAGGAAATTACTCCTGATTGAGAAAATTATACAGCTACGTTTCTTATTTTTAAATCAGTATATAAGTGTGAAGTGACACGAACATCATAACATCATACCATTATCCCACTTTACAGTGAAATGGGTCATATACATATGAGATTTTCACTGATATACCTGTATGTATGTATTTGTAGACAGATGGTTCTGGATGAGCAATGAGGAAATACCAAACTTTATGTAAATCATATGTTGATAAGTACTACGCATTAGTAAAAGTGTATGATGGTAACTAGTACTATGAAGTGATAAAAGCTTATCTCTGATAACAGAATCAAACTGAGTTTTGATTTTACAGCCATTTTTGAGAAGAAAATGGCTTTAATAGCAGCATGGCATGCACAAGTTTTATACCACTATTGTTACCGTGAGGATATGGCTTTATACTTCTACAGCTAAAATTTTAAAATCCATAGCATGGTTATAGTGTGTATGTGTATATGCATCTATCGTGTTGTCCTCTCACCATTTTAGTGAGGATTTTTTTTTTTGAAATATAGACATGTTGGATCTTGTGCTTCCCTGTGAATTGTCCACAGATAAGCCAGGATGAAAGGAGAATTTAACCTTGACAAAGTCAAACTTGTGGGACAGGGTAGCACAGGCTATTCTTATCAGACTAAAGATTTCTGTACTAGTATAGGTTTTTGAAAGTAGAAGGGAGAACACACTTGTAAAGGGAAATATTTCTCAGGATGTGTTTTTTATTATCAAATCTTTTACCTGGGGTACAAATCCTGTGTTTGACTTTTCTTATTTTTTCCTTTGTCCAAGGAACAAAGCCTATCCATGTGCCTGCTCAAAGGGAGTGCTAGTACACATCTTACCTGCAGTCTGCCTATCTTCATTCTCCCCAACCCAGCATTATTTTCATAACACACCTCAACAGATTACATTATTATGTAATTTTCTACTGGTTCATTCCTTTTGCATTTGAAGCAATTTGGTTTAGATGGAAGACTAGCAATAAACTGTTCTTTGCCCCCTTTATTTTTTGACTGTTTCCTTGAGAGCAACTTATCGCTGTATGTCTCTGTCTCTGACCACACGCTACAGAGACAGTAGTGCTCATGATTGCATAGAAGGGCAGGGGTGATTGGGAAAGTGGAGAAATCAAGTTCCACAAGCAGCAACTGAAAGAGTTGAAAGGGAAAGGAAGCCATTCAGAAAAGCAAAAGAAGAAAATGTGGGGAATGTAAAATCAGAGAACAAAAATAAGTCAATCTATCTCTTCCTGATCTCCTTCCAGCTCTGTGCAAACCTCCATCGAGTCTTTGGATAAAATCTGAGAGATTTGTGTATTTGCCAAGACAGATGGAAATTATCTGATGCAGAATTATTAATTAAAAAAAAAAAAAAGAAAGAAAAAGGTTTCTTAAATGTGAATAAAATGCAAAAATAAACACAGATATAAACACTGAATGCTTTCTGTTTAGTCCTAAGTCTGAAAAGGACTTGATACTTGCACATCTATGCATACCATGAGTAAACCCTTTGATATATATGGAACTAATAGTAAGCATGCAGACCCTTTCTTTGTAGGATCATGGGTTTACATTGTAAACAAAGCAGAGATCAATCTTGCGAAACCATAAACTGGTTTGGATTGTATTCTGATTTCAGTAGAACATCTAGCTTTGAGACATGTTACAAATAATTCAACTTCAATGTTTTTACAGTTTTATGAATCCTAACACTAATTACCTCTGTTCAGCAGGACACTCATTTAGAATACAGTGCATTCTACATTGTACAGTGTATACTTATGACAAAATCGGTGTATTTCAAAAAAAACTGACGTATTTTTTCCACAAGTGATCGTAATTCTACAGGTTGCTCCCAGAAGCGTTATGGAGGTGACTTAGCTCTCACACAGCACACTTCACTGCTGATGGCTGGGGTCTATGCTCAACCCCCTTTCAAGTTGCGGGTTTTTTATTGTTATCACAAAAATAATACACAAAAGATGCCATGACCACATGAACTTAATAAGACCATACTTACTTTGTAGGTCTTTAGGAGTCTTTACATCTCTGATTCCAACAGAGCTTAGGCACCTCTTTCACAAAGCTACTTTGTTTTGGATCATATTTTATGAGCATTAGGAACTTTGTGATCCAAAATTAAGAAATAAATTTTAGTTGCATCTCAGAATTTCAGTAGTGCATTTGGGTGAAAGTGTTTAATTTACTCCATGAGATGTAACTTGGGAATGTTTCAACTGGGCTCAGTATTACCCTGTATGTCATTGGGAGTTCAAGTAGATATGTAGAGGCTTCTGTCACTTGAAAGCAGTCACATAGTCCTTGGTATGAAGCATTTCAATGGACATGTATGTTCCAATTAAAACTGAATTATCATAACATATTTGCATCAGAAAGAAGCAGGTTGCTGTAGTCATGAAAACTGTCTGTGCAAGGCTAAAGGACATAGGTGATATCTTCTGTTAAATAAAATGGTGTAATTGGAAAAATTAAGCAAATTTTCAGACAAAAGCCTTATTTCCCTTCTAGACAACTTTTAAAAAAATCATAGAGTACAGCATTTTGCTCACCATATTCCAAATGTATATTTAGTGCATTTATTATATTTGCAAAACATGAACTTAACTTGACTCATGTACTTTGTCCTGCCTGAAGGAGGAAAAATAAGGTAGATTTTGGTCACTTTTATTCACCAAAGTATTAGCTAACTGAAAGGAAATGTAGCAACATGGCTAGTAGTGTCAAGAAAAGGAGCTGCTTCTCTTTATATTCAATATTAGAGGAATTAATTTGAAGGTAAAGGGCCAGTAATCCTAAAGTGGGTACTTATTAAGCCATGGCTCAGCAGAGCACTAATAACATATGCAAGCTTGCCAAATACTACTTTATTTGCAACATCTGATTCCGCTGTGATTTAAACAGAAGACAGTACAGGTAATATTTTGCAATGCTCAAATTTCTTAAAGGAATTTGGGTGGAGCAAGGACTTTGGATGGCTTAAGTATACTGTTCATTAGTGTTAGTGAATTGAGAGTATTAGTTGTCTTGTATAACCATGTCATAAAACCTGAACAATAGAATCAGGCAGAAACAGACACAGTTAGTACATTCTTTCAGAGATCCCAAGAGCTTCCTCATTTATTTTCTTTTGTCAGAGATGAGACTATTCTATTTGGAAATATATTTTATCTACTGATTTTGATAAGTCCTTGAGTTTCTTTGGCCAGCAAAAGTGAAAATTAAATTAAGAACGGTTATGAATGTATTTTTCATTTAAAGGTAACTCCATATAATGCATAAGACATCCACCATTTTTTTCATAAAGCCCGATGCTTCTGTGGAGATTTTTTTAACCAGTACTGTATTGAAAAGGATGAAAAATTGACCTCTTTTGTCCATAAAAACTTACTTAGTTTATATATCCTTAGTATATATTTAATGTACTTCTATAAAAGAATCATAGCTACTTTCAAATTCTTTAGCTAAACTTAACTGATTCTTCAGGGACATCAAATCTGGTATGTGAGCTTCCACAGAAAGAGGCAAGTCTATACCTATGGAGAGCCGCAAATCCTAACTAGATATAGCCCTTCTGCTGTTTGGTCAGGGGACCTATTTTTCACATTAGGACACCATAATAAATCATGTGACTTTTGCAGCTATTGAATATATGAACACACACAGCCCTCAACCCTCCTTCATTGATTTCAATGTTTCAAACCCTTCAAAAGCCCAACCTAAGCCTAGAGAAGACAGAGCATTCCATTAATTTGTCTTATCCTTAATTAGCACAAATGTATCCATTCACAACAGAGTATTGTAGCCTGGAAATATGCTCTTTTTACATTAACAAATTTGAGCAACACTTAAAAAGAAGTGAAAATTCTGCAGGCAGAACCTTGAATTCCGCTAGCCTACTGAGTAAACTATCTCATTCATTATACTTTTACCATCACTTTTTCATTTTCACTTTTTTATTTCCCTGAGACTTTTATTATCTATTTTGCAGATTAATATTATTTCTTCCTTTCATGCCCATCTGTCCACCCATCTGCTTATTTTAGCTACATTTCCTCTCACCCTGCTGGCTCCTGTAGCCTCACCACACCCCAGGCATGTATCCTTCAATAAGATTTATGATGGGAATCATTTTGAATACCTTCAAAACAGTGGTATAAGAAAATTGAATGCCTACCTTTTGGTGAGTAATATAAAATTATTTATAGGTATAAAAATGAACACAGTTGCCCTAGGAGAGGTTTTAGACTTTGGGTATTTCTAAGAAGAAGAACAAAAGTATAGATTATATCTAGAAGTTTAAGTATCAACCAAAGTTGTTCTAACTGGTATGTACAAAGTTTCTCCTCTTCCTTGACTAGTGGAAAGAAAGGGAAGCTGCAGATCTGGTTGAGATGAGGCCACTGCACACCTCATTTGCCTCAAGGGTGACCAGAATCTGGGGGTGTGCTGGGCCATCAGCCACGGGGTAAGTGGGAGCACATGTACAAGTACAGCAACTTTCTGTGTGGCCTGTGTTAATTGTGTCTATAAGGAGATCCTCAGGAGATTAAAAAAAAATTAAAAAAAAAAAAGCAAACTGTGATGGAGGTTGGTATTAAAACTAGGGAAGTGAGAGAGCAAAGAGAATGCAATCTGGTCTTTGTCTCCTCACTTAAATTATTTATCTCTGGTGGTGTTAAACTTAGTAGAAGCATGAAGAAGAACCATAACAGTACTTCTGCTTAGCTTGTATAGCTCCTCAGGGAGTGGCTTGTGGCATAGTACCTGCCTTAGAAAATACCATGCAGGCAGAAGGCTGAACAAGCAGCAGGGACATGGTTGAATTCCTCAGCTCCCCAAGCTCCCATTTAGCTTGGCTTGGTTTCTTTGAGCTTCTTTAGACAGCCCCACTGGGCTAGCAACATCCAATTCTTTGGTGCTGAGAAGACCTGCATGGTCCTTTCTTCCAACTTGGTAGAAGAGTGGCTAAGGCTCTATCACCATGCCATGTACTCAGGGCAGGTTTGCCAGCACAGGAGCCTGGCACAAAGCCATGTGAAAAACTGTCTGTGGATGCTGAGTGAGAAGGAAAAGCCACACTAGAGCTTTAGATGATGGGTATTTTGCTACATATATCTGATGCTGCCATGCCCCTTCCCAACACAAGTGTGTAAGGTGGGTAGTGCTGACAGCCAGAGTGGCAATGAAGAGGGCTGGTCTCCATCTTTCTTTTCAGGGCAGCTCCATCCTATATGTCTAACTCCAGGAAGTGACTGGGTGTCATAGTTTTTACTTTCTTGCTTCTTATGTCACTTTACTATTTTAATCCAGTCGTCTTCTCCACAAAGTGATGTTGATGGGAAGTTAATTATTTTGGTGGTATGAGAGTTGCTATGTGTTGTAGATATATTGAATTTTTCTCTTTATCCCAGAAAAATAGTGTATTTTATTTTATATAAAGGTATCTCTTTCTTTCTTTCTCCATAATTGCGGATACAACTTTGTTTATTCATATTCATAATTTATATTTTAAAACATAGTACTCAATAAAACTGTTTAACTTACAATATCAATCTCTATCAGTCATGTTTTTACAGTAAAAAGAAATCTCAACTTTGTCTTATTAGCAAAGTCTGCCGATACCTAAATACTCTAAGCAGACTTTGAATTCATAAGCATGACTCCAAAAATCTGAATGACAACATCCATTTTGCGTGCTGAATAAAATGGAAATTAACTTAAAAGAAGAAAAATCTCTTCTGAGAAGGAATTGTCAATGACTATTTGAGAGAAGGGATTGTGTATGTAAGAGTATGTGATGTAAGTGCCTTGTATTTTAAAAATTGCAGTTACTTCGACAAAGATGATTTTACTTCCTCCCTTTAGTAAAAATGTTCTTTTATTCAAGTTTATTGACCTCATGTGTGCTAAATCACCACAATCTCCTTTGCCTAAGTCATAGTCTCATTTAGTAACCACTACATGTTCTTTCTTCACACAACTGAATTCGCCTATAATCTATTTTGGAATAGGCTTCAGTCCAGAAATATGTTTTACTTTATTATTTTCTGCTCTCTCTCTGGGGATGCCTTCACAAAATGGTAAAGCCCAAAGACTTCCTGAAGGCTAATCCTTTTCTGGGTCATATGGTTTTTTTCAGATTCCATCTTGAGAGAGTTTTCATATAACAATAGGTTCTGCTGTCTGCAAACTGGAGAAAATCCTGTTGCTTTAGCACTAACAATGAGTGGAATTTCAGTGCAGGAGGAGTGTTTGCTTAATACAATAGAAGTTGGTACAGGCTGGACTCACAAGTGTCAAGTAAACAGTGTGGGAAAATCTGTACTCCTGCAACTGAGTCAACAAGGTGCTGAACGCCTCAATGTGACTAAACTGTAACTGCAATAACTATCTGGTTGACTTCACCTTTTCCTCCAGGATAGGACTTGATGCATATCTTATTGAGAAAGAGTTAACAAGAGAACAGGCTGCTAACAGGGAAAATATGAACAAAGCAAGCATTCAGTCATGCGTCAGAAACACCACGCAATGTGCAGTCAGAAAAACTGTGCTTCAGGATCAGATACAAGTCTGATTTACTTAGTGAATATGATGGAAGATGGCTGTTTTGATCTCACCATAACCACATAAATTTACTGAGAAATATAAACCAAAGAGTGCCTGGGCCAAGGTAATTAATTTTTTATTTATTTTTTTTTTTTTTAATGCTAACACTCCTCCAGTTAATGTCAATTCAGATGAGCCAGAAAAATCTGAGTTCACTTGGCAGTAATAGGAATGCCAGTACCCTCTTCATGTTTGGACTGAGAATACAGGCTGACTGAATACTTACCAGAGGCAAGACAAATGAGATGCGATACATTTATGTTCAATGCTGCAACTAGATAAAGTGATGTAAGTTTATCCAAATGAGAAACTACCATTCAACCTAGCCTACTGCCTCCCTTGAAATGCAGTCGTTTTTGTATAGTTATAAGTTGGAAAGACTTCTAAAAAAATAGTGTTTTTTTTTGTTTTGTTTTGTTTTGTTTTTTTTTAAAACAGAGAGTTTTCCATGTGTTTTGTCCATACTTTGCTCTTATTTACAGTCTTATTTAAAGATCTATTTGTTTTAGGTTGTGCCTATAATTTCTACATACACCTCCATTCAGCTAGAATGGTCATGAAACTCCTGTCTTAAGAAGGAAGACAAAAAGTCAAATTCATGTCTTTCAAACTTGCTTAGATCAGACACTGAGCTAGAGAGATGTGGTATAGGTTTTAACTTGCCTGCAAATTTGCCCCATACAAAAATCCTTGCAACATTACAACTTTCTCCCACTTGGATCACCACAGAGATGCTGAGGCATCACCAGTGCTGATTTAACCACTAAACCCAGAATTGTTAGGAGAGCTAGGCTGCTGATTTTGCTTTTAACCCACACAAAAATATCTGTAGACTTCAATGGTGTATGGTGTAATGTTGTATGTTCATGCAAAACCAGCTCAGGGTTAGAAAACTCCAGCTGGCTCATGAGATCTGCCTCTGGAGTAGAAGTTCCTGTGACTCATATTCAGCTCAGTCTAGGAAAATCTCTGTAAGGAAGTCACTGCCCTGTTTCTCAAACAGGTTGGCACCTCTGCACAGTTTCACTACCAACACTATGCCATGTATCGGCCTTGCAGAGACACATGTACAGAGTGCTGCTTTTTCCCATGCAAACCTGATTAAAATGCAGAACTACTTCGATTTTCTGCAACTGATTCATATACATTTGCAATACCTTTTTTTTTTGTTTTAAATTATCTCTCTCCAGACACTTGCATACATGTGTATATCTATCTATTGAATCTATGTAATATATATATATATATATTTGCATAATCTATGTATGTATTTATATCTATAAAATACATTTTATGGCTCTATGTGTCAACTTACATATACACCAATCCAATAAGAAATATTGCCGCTAACTCAACCATTTCCCTTATTGCTTGTTTCAAGAGGACGAAGAAGGAAGAAAGAGTGAAAGATTAGCTATTATTTCTTTTTTAGAATATTTAGGAAATAGTTGACAGAAGGTACAGTAGATAGAGATAAGTGCCTTTCAGCAGCGGAGGTGTTCATTATATGTACAAGTTTGTGAGTCAGAGGAAATAGGCTAAAGGTTCTCTTAGATTTTGGCATCATTCTGGATATGTCTGTGATTCACAATTACTGTTCATTCTTCCTTGAGAAAATGTCAAGAAGTTAAACATAGTGGAATATTATGCCTTTGAACAAAAACTCTTTAGGGCATGCAATACTACCTTCTGACTGTAAGGAGCTGGATATGCATTGTGTTTCTCAATGCATGAGATATCCATGAGATCTTCAGTGTCAAGGGCAGCATGTGTGCTTTTCTGCTCCGCTCCTCTGCCAGCTGTAAGGGTACTGCTGTTGTCCATTCTCCTTCCCACTACTGCTAGTCTAGCTCAAGATGAATTTAAGACCAAGTTCTACCGCTGATGGAGAAGAAATGGACCAAAGCATGGGGGAATTGTTTTCCTGTCTTTCTGTTTGTTCCTTGGGCACAATAATAGAAGCAAGAAGGAGCCAGAGATAAACAGGTTTTTCACGAATTAAAGGACCATTAATGGCAAGCAGATGTGTTTAAACCAGCAGATTTTTCTATACATCTCACTATGGACTCTGCTCTTTCTTCTTGGCACATCTAGTAAGCAGTTGACCAGTCCTACACTTAACAAAGTTTAAGAGTAAGGTAGGTATACTTGGAAGGCAGTACCTTCTATGAATCATGTAGTGCTTCAGTGACTTTGACAGGAACTGAAAAACGTTGCTTTATTCTGATGTTGTGAATTACCTGAGCTTGGTTATTGTTCAAATCAAGCAGTTGCTAAACTGCTTTAAGTACTTTTTAAGAACCAACGCAGAATAACGAGCTCCCACAAATCTAGATTGCTGCAAAAGACTTACACCTCTGTTAGAGAAGTTATGGAAGAGTATTCAATTTTTCCTGGGTACTAAAGTGAACCACTGTTTCTGAGATAAGCTGAGAGAAACTAGTTCCATTTTCTACTTCATAATTAGACAAATAGCACACAGGGAAAGAAAAAGAGAAAGAGTGGGTTATTTGTGTGTTGTGTTTTTTTGTTTTGTTTGGGTTTTGTTTGGTTTTGTTTGTTTGTTTGTTTGTTTGTTTTACACAAGGGGGTATGTATATTGCTATATTTAAAGTAACCTTTACATTTAGAAAAAGTAAGGTAGTGGTCAGCAACTTCAGATTAAAATAAACAGCAGATAAGTCTTAAGGGAACCTGCTTAAATTTGTTTCTCATGCTCATCTACCTTCCTCCAGTATATAGAATTGGTTAGGAGAACACTTTTAATTAAAGACATTTTTTATTTATGTATACAACCATCCAACTTAGAATTAAAAAAACTAATTATATCTTCTCTGGACACCAAGGACCAGGTTGTCACAAGATAAAAAAATTGTTATAAAACTTCACAGAGGCCAACTCTTCATTTTGCAGAAAATACTGACCTACAATTTGCTGCAAATGAATGGAGAATTTGGCCCTATAGCCTTTTCTTGTTTGTCAGTAATATAAGAGATTTCCATGGAATATGTATTTTGTAGCTCACTTCTAATCACAAAAATAATTCTTACTGTCGAGCTCTTGAGTAGTTTTCTATATTAATTTAATAATATTGGTATTATATACTGCACTGTTTCAAAAAGCATTGAACAAAAAATTTGTATTAATCTCTATAAGGATGCAACATAAGATAAAATGTGGTTCAATGCCTCTTAAACCACCGCACAGTTGTATCTACACTACAGTTTGCTTCATAAATGGGGGATTTACATTGTTCTACCAAGCCCTAACCTCTTCCTGCTCTATATTCAGACAGGACTACATGGTTTTGTCATTATAGTTTCAAGCACACCTATGCTGCAGTCCTATTCCCATTATTACAGTCTTTTGGTGAAAATTTGGTCCAAGATTTCTTGTCAGAACAAAATATTAGTTTTGAATTATTTTCTCTTTGAAAGACTACTTGCTGGCCCCAGATCTCTAATTCTGTTATTTGAAGGGAACATCAGAAGGGCCATCCCTGTCATGTGGTAAACATTTCAGATTTCCTTGAAATTGTTTTAGTATAGGTATTTAGCAGAATGGATGCAATTGTATTAGGTTCGAATGCAACTGTACTAAAATATATATTTCTAAGAATTTTGAATTTCTTGTATTTCACTTCAGTTCTAAGGACACTATGCATTGAACTTCACCACCAAAGTGCTTTAAATTTCTTCTCTGGCAGGATAGTATATGTTTATCTCCTACAGGTTTATTTTGTTATTCTTTCCTTTTATCTCTGTGCATTTCCTGGTAGTGGGACAAATGGTCACTGAGATTGCATCCTATTTGACTTTCAGGATAAGGATAGATAGCAAAAATTATGGAATCAAATGAACATTTGGGGAAAGAGAAAATAGACTGGGAAAAGCTAGAGGAGTCACTGCGTGGCTGTATTTTAATAATAAGTTAAATTGTCAAAGTGAAAGGTTGAGAAAAGGTCTTTGCTCTCTTTAGCAGGGAGGGTGAAGAGAGTGGCTAATTAGATTATGCAAACCAGCAGATAGTCCAATTACAGTTGATAAGCCAGATGTGACCCAGGGGACATTTACACCTGGAAGAAATGGGAAATGGCTGCTTGGTCAGCAAACACAGCACAAATAGCTGAACACTCCCTGAGCCTGCCAAGGGATGGGAGAAGGGTTTATGCTGTCTCAGCCCCCTCCATCCTGGTCATGGGGAGATGAACAGATCAAGACTGAGATGTAGATGTTCTTCAGGATCTGTCCATAGTAAAAAGAACCCTTATTTACGTGGTCCACAGAGAGGAGAACTTGGCTGAAGTCATAGGTATTATTTGGAAACTGGGAAGGGGCAATGTCCTGCCCTTTCTGGGCAACTGGTGCTTTTTGTTGTAGTGTAGGAAGTGATTTTTTTTTCTATGCTCTGTGTTTGGGGAGCTTTCTGATGACTTAAGTGTAAGCATATATCTACACTGTCAGACCTAGAAAAATATGCTGATGTCAAGTGTTGGTTTTAGGACCTGAGCATGTTCTGACATTAGGCTGAGAGTTACTGGCTAAAATCCAGCACTAAATACCCAACATCTTGTTGACTTTATATAGGCAGTTGCAGACCAGAGATTTCAGACTCAGCTGACAGCTTGAGTTATTTTTTTGTAGAGGGAAAAGATTTTGTAAACTTTACAGTTTCACCAAATAATTTCATGATGTTTTGATTTTTGGACAGATTTAAAATCCCTGCATAGATCTTCAAACCAAGCTATGCTGGTTTTATCAACATAAAACTATTTCCACCTTGCCAACTTGTGTATCAACTCATACATTGTTGCATTTTAAAATTTAGCATTTATTCAGAAAAGTAATTCAGAATATCTGCAGACCACCACTGAGAACACGTGGCACAGTGCGGTTACAGCTACTACTTCTTTTCCTTACAAGAGAAGGAAGAAAGATGAAAAAAGAGCTTGCATATTTGTATATAGCACATACTTAAGACAAATACAAAGAACTTAAGCTTCTGCCATCTTACACTTAAAATAGCTTTATGAGCTGTTTGTTGTTATTTTAGACTGTACTAAGTACTATGCTTCATGTGTTTATGAGTCAGCTTCAATGAGTAAATTGCTTGTGGAATAAGCAGGGTTTCAACCATATGTTTCATTTGCATATGCTAGTTTGGATAACTATTCCTCTCCTCTCCTCTCCTCTCCTCTCCTCTCCTCTCCTCTCCTNCTTGGTTCATGGATTAGAGTATTATATCTTTTATATTTAGTAGTAATATCAGATTAAAAAAGTGAAATTTAATAAATGGTCAGAACCAGTAATATATGACAAGAAATGAGTCTGAAGATGTAAATCTTGTGATTTTGATTTCTTTATCAACACATTATATTCTTCCATGGCTGAATCCAGACATAGTCAGAAAATCTCCCTCTGCTATTTTGTTAACATGATGAATCATTATAAATGAATTGATTATGTTTTTGATTTTTTTTCTTTTTTCTTTCCCCTGGGCAAAACCCCAGAGCATTCTTTTGTTAATCTCTGTTTCTGTCTGTCACATATATCAACACACAACATGAAGCTATTAAACTGTGGAGAGGGAGGAGGATAAAATATATAAATTCTGAAAGATGGTGAAGACCAGAGGAAAAACATGCATTGTCAATACATAACTTACAGATAGCCTAAATTGAAGATGGTTAATTTGCTGAAAGCTCTGTGCCATAGAGACACTGCTTTACAGTGTCCTAGATATCATGCATTCCATTTCAACTGGCAGCCTTATAGGGGCAAGAGCTTCAGAATAATGCCTGCTCTTGACTATTTCTTTCTTAGTTTTGGCACCAGTGTGGCTTCTGTCAGCAGTCAATATCCCTGGTATTTTCCTCCCACCTTCATTATTTCTTGGAAATTCACATTCTTTGCACCAACACGCAGACACCCACATTCTCCAGCCGTGTTTGAATTTCCTTGTCTTAAGCTCATATCAGACCCTGAGAATTAGAGGTCCATGACCCACACCTGGGCTGGAAAAGATAACCCTCAGAAGACTCAAAGCACACTGAAGATTCCTATGATCAGTTACATGAAAGTAGGCTGCCTCCTCCTTCTCTGGCAGGACATCAAAGTGCCTGGATATATACAAGGCCGTCAGCAGCAGTGATGCACCAGCTTTTGAGGGTTTGAGCATACCAGGGAAAAGTAGGGGATGGATTTCTAAATTGGACTGTAACTCACCCATAAGCGCAGTGAGGGAAGACATTTGAGTAGCTTTCCCGAACAAACAAATGCATATAGAACCAGAAATGTAACTCTACAATATTCAGTAACTTCTTATTTTATGAGTTGTGTTAGTATTTACTCCAATTGTTGTCTAGAGGCAAGGGAGCAATGGCACTCATGCTATGGATAGTCAGCTATGTAACCCTGATGGAAGAGAAGAAAACCTCTAATTTTTGTTCCAATTTGCCTCATGCATTTTTAAGAGGTGTTTCATAAATGTTATTTTATGAATATAATAATATACAATATGCATCTATTTGTACAGAAGCATTGCATTACAAATATATGATCTGAAAAACAATTAAAGTTGAACCTTTCCCTGGGTAATGTGTTTCCATTAACATCAGCAGTAAAATGGTACTTTGAATTTGAATTGTGTGAAATTGATTTTATAAGTGTTGTTTAAAAACACAATCGAAACAATAATAAATTGAAACAACTTAGACAAACTGTATTTTTGAGGGTTCCAAAAAAAATTTTTTTCAACTGATGGATGGTTGTCTGCATAAAGACCAAAGTCAGTCAAGGCACAAAGTCTATCTCAGTTGTTCCAAATTTGAGCTGTACCTAAATTTAAACTTTTTATTTGTAATTTATATATTTTAGAGAGATTTTTTTCACTTACAAGATATGAGTAGTACTGAAAAAAGATCTGTCTAAATTCCTGTGGAATGGTAGTTTTCATAAGAAAAAACCTTGCTTCAATCAGAAGCAAGAAATAAATGAAGTCAGCTCTTATTGTTATTTTGATTAGAGTTTAATGAGTTCAAGAGCTTCAGACAAAGATGGATATGTATCTTACTGAAAGGATATTTTCATTATAATTCTTACTTAATTATGGTATTTGGATGAAACCTAATGGTTTTAAACTCCTTTGTGCTAATCAATGTGCATATCCGACCTTATCCATTAATTCTCCAATATTTTCCCATTATTGCAGTGCATTATTTCACAATATTTTCAGTGCATTTAACTTTTAAAATGCTGCTGACTAATTTGGCTTTCTTTGTTTAAAATCCTAGTAGCAACTAGGATTTTAGCAACTAGCAACTTTGTGCTCACTGCTAGCTAAGGTTGATGCTAAGTTTTTCACATAGGACTTAATATCCTCCACAGGACTAGCTCAAACTAAGTGACTGTGATATAAACACATAGCTTTTGCCAGCACAGATGTAGTTGCAGAAGATCTGTTTTCCGATTATTCATGCTCCATTGTCAACAGTGAGAACCAAAAAAGGACTCCCTCCTCACTGCGGGAAAGTCTTCCCTTAGTAATATAGAGAAATTGGAGTGGCAATTTTCATGAAATGTTTTTATTTTTCTTCATGGAAAATTAATAACTTGAGCTGGATGGAGATAACTTCTAATTATTCTCAAATTTTTTTTTTTTTTTGTGCTACTGGAAGTAGCACTTTCAGGTGTGTTCATATGTCCTTTCAGAGTTAAAGAAAAAAAGAATGACTCACTCTGGAAGAGAATGTTTATAATATATTGAAGTTTTTTATCTTAATTATGCATGAAATATATAGCTGAAAATGGAGCCGAGTTTGACATCTTGCACAATATCCATTCTGTCAGTAGACTGTGGTGAATAGTTACTCACTAGTTTCTTCAGCTGATGAGACTGTGTGTTTAGCAGTGTTATAAGCATATTTAACATTTTGTAATAAAAGTTGAGAGATGACAAAGTGCAAGAGACATTTAAAAATATACTTGAGCTATGAAAGTACAGTGTCCGATGAAAATGCATGAGATACTACAGTACAGTGTTTGAAATGCTTTTGTGACTGGAGGCTAACTTCTAATATGCAATGCATAATTCAGTGGGAATAGGTCCTGCTTGGTGTCATTACAAGCAACACAAGAAATGGTTATTGGTAAACGATAAAAATACTTGAGGAAAATAAGTCAAATTATTTTTATAAACATGTGAGTGCCTTGCAGTTGAGGGGAAAATATTATGCTCTTCAAACATCTGTTGTTGTCTTTGGGCTTTAACTGGTAAATATTTGCAGAGGTCTGAGGTCCTTTGCTTTAAAAAAAAAGAAAATTATCTAAAAATAATTCTCAGCAGACCATGATGTGTTGTAAGGAAGGATCTCCATGGGGGAGTTCAGAGTATCTGCAAGTATTTACACCTTTAGTAAGAATAGGAGAAAAAATAATGTAAACCTTCAAGTTGTGTATAAATTAACTCTTCATTGCAGAATTCAGCATAGCTAGAGGCTAAGAAAAGTTCAGACTGATCTTTTGTGACATCAAACAAAATAGGATCATGTTCCTGATACCTGGTAGCAGCAGCAGCAGCTTTCAGATACTGTGAGAACAGAAATAAAGAAGGAAATTAAAGCTTAACACTACATTTGCATGCAGTTAACCATTTGCTTTTACCACATTGTAGTTACCTCTCAATCCTTCACTGTCTCTGTCATCCTTGTAAAATGTAGAAAGGAATTAGGGATATTATTTTCTTTCCTGTGTTTAATCCAGGAATGATGATGAAAGCTCCCCACTGATCTAACTGCTTTGGTTCACTCCCTCATCACCTCCCGAGGCTGAAGGCCTGCTTCCTCTTAGAGAAATAAAAATACAGAGCTCAAAATGCTGTTACCTTTCCCTTTCACTTAACTGCTTTGAGGGTTATACCCTGTTAGTATGTTAATTGTTAATTATCTAATTTTATTAGAAACTTCCTATCTTATTCCTTTGAATATCTCTAAAGAAATTCAAGGTGCTTGTTTCCTCATTAAAAAAAAAAAAAAAAAAAAAGGAAAAAGCCATTGGATATTCCAAGCAGCCTTCATTATGTTGTATATATTTGTCTTTGCATATTTTGTTTAAATGTAGTAGTGTTTCTCTGAAGGGAGGAACTTTCCAGTTGCAATTACAGATAATAGTGTTGTTCTCTAAACCCCAGTGTAGTATGAACATCAAAGTAGTGTGGATTATAATAATCCAAACAAATAACCTTCTGTAAACTCATAAGAAAGAAGAAGCTGGATGTTTTCATTAAGGGAGAGGCAATTCACTTAACAGCCAGTTGTTGCACCTTTCTGTGTGGAGAAAAGTCCGTTCATCTGCATAAGAAAATAGCCACCAAAGAAATGTAAATGACTGAACTAGGATCTCATTAGCAAAACCTCTCCAGCTACCTGAAGGACCTACTTGTGTTGGCAGTAGATCGAATTTCAAGTACTTTCTTACCTTTTAGAAACCAATTATCTTCAGGCATTTCCATTAGTTCAGGCAGGGGGAAGGGAACATGGCAATGTTCTTGGACACGGATCTTCTAATTTAATGAAAGATTCTCCAAAAATAAGCATTTGAATAACTTTATTTTTTTTTTTAATTTCTTGAAAATCTATGCTTTAAATGACTATGCGTAAAATGTATAAGATTTTTATAGTGTAAGGAAGGAGTATATACTTTTCTTGGGGGGAAAAGGTGCAATAAATTCCAATCATAATGTTTCAGTTCAGAAGAGGCAGATGATATTGGAAGTTTTTCAATCAATAATAGAACAAAAATATCTAGGTAGGGAAAAAATAGTTGCTGTTTATTTAAGTGTATGTAGAGGAAATGGTTGTTTCACAGTGGTGCAGTTGACAGACAGAGGACCTTAATTCAAACAACAAGGGATCAAGAAGCATTCCGATGATACCCTTGGGCATGCAATGTGACTCTTGGGGATGGTCCTGAGCAGGGCTAAGAGTTGAACTCGATGATCCTTGTGGGTTCCTTCCAACTCAGCATATTCCGTGAAACAGTAAAAATGTATAAAATACAGTTAAAATATTTTGAAATAAATTTGTTTAGTTCTACTAGAGTCACTCTATGCTTGCCTGCTTGCGTCAGATGAGAATATGGTCCTCAATATATTCTCTCTACCCAGTACATATAGACTCTGGATGTTTTACACATCTACAGTTTCTAGGAGACTGATCATTCAGTGCATAAACAAGGCAACACTTCACCTTGAGTCCTGATCTTAGCAGAGGGCTGGTCAGGTTACAGGCAGCAGGAGTTTGGTAAACTCTGCTTGCCTGCTAATGGAGGTTTTCAGTTTCTTTACAAAACAGGCATTCCATTCTGAATTCTGTCTCAAGCAAACGTTTCATAGGAGCTTTGAAGACATGCTGGGAACATAGAATACTCAGTTAGGGAGAGATTTTCTGGCACTCAGGCAAAAGTGTGCTGCCAGATCAGTAAGTACTTTCAGGGTCATGCTGTAGAGCGTGGTTTGGAAGCCACATGAACATGAGCAGAAGGGGACAAAAATAGAAGGAACTTTATCTAGTGTAGTGTATTAATCATAAGACACTGTAAATTTCAAAAACAGACTGTACAAATCAAATTGAATATAATTTTCTCCTAC